>OX451735.1:937645612-937966410 GCA_948472305.1 Vicia faba | reverse complement strand
CTTTTTGTGATAAAAAATTAAAAAATCAATAGAATTTGTTAGACTTTCTTAGTTGATTTTAGGAATTAATTCTTTAGTTTTTGATAGACTTTTCCTCATATAAAAAACTAAAAAAAAATACTTTTTCATTTAATTTTTTATTCATATTTTGCACCGTTATTTTTGTGAGTATTTCCATGTTCCAAAGCTTGTTTGCATTTGATTTCTTGGCAACTCATTGTTATTTTTATGTTATGATTTGATACTTGAGTTGAGTTTGCATTTCCTTGTTAATTACTAATCGGTTTTGTGACTTGTACAAGTTTCCTTGTTATCCTCAACTATAGAATCAACTTTACATGACAACTCTAGGCTTACTTTGCTAGTTTCCCTTAGGCCTTTTTCTTTCTCTTTTGCTTTCGCGTTAAAACTAAAACTCTTTTTTTTCCTTTTAAACTCATAAAAACACTCTAATAATACAAAAAGCCTTTTTCAAGGTAAAAACATCAATCGATTCAAATTTCATTTTGCCGCTTGGCCTTTCTTTTAAAATCCTTTTTCAAGGTAAAAAACATACAACAAACTAAAACATGTGAGCCAAACTACGGCGCTCTAACTTTCCCATTTCACGAGGGAGTACGTAGGTTGTGGGGCCTAGGCGAGCAAAACTTGTAAATATTCCTTCTTTTCCCCGTATTTTCTTTCGCATGTATTCCCTCTCAGCATTAAGCTTTAGACATAGATTTTTACACACACTTAGACTAGAACAAACTTAAGTGGATCATATGGAGTACCACAGACGTGTGGGGTGCTAATATCTTCCCCTTGCGTAACCGGCTTCTGTACCCTTTCACTTGGTCTCAAGACCATCTTATCCATTTATTTGGGATTCTCTCTATATCTTTCCTTACTTCGGGATAAATAGAGTTCGATGGAAACTCTGTGTTTTTTCGCGGTGCAACACTGCTTTGTGCAAGGAATTTGCTAAGTTTGTGTAGGTAGAATTGGAAATGAGTCTGATGGGAGAACTCAAGTTTTTGGGAATTCAGATCAACCAGGGCTCAGAAGAGACTTTCACTTATAAGAGAAAGTACACCAAGGAACTGTAAGAACAAGATTTAATCTATGTTTAATCTCTAAGTTTTGATAACAACAAAGATATATTTTATGAAAAACAATTTTAGTTCTAATGGTTTCATTGAATGAGCAGATACATAATTGGAATTCTGGATAAGCTTAATATCATCAGAATCACTACTACTCAGAAGAAGAACCATTGAGTTCTGGTTCTAAAGAAACATCAGTAGTTCTATGGAATGCTAAATGATCGACAAGAAAAGAATCTCAATGTATTTCCAAGAAGAAAGAGTTTCTGATAAGATTGTACTACAAGATACGAAGTCAAGTTTTGCTCATCAAAAGCTATGCTCTTATGAAGGAAGAAAGATCAACATTATGATGCATGCTCTTATACAGAGATGTCACTCAGAAGTTATTCTCTAATACATGCGCTTATACAACAAACGCTCGATTTAGAAGTTGTGAATTATCTACATGTTTGATACAGTGGAATAAATCAGATCAAACGCTGATGCTTGAGAAGTATGGTGTTTTGGTTCTGATATTAGAATCATGGAACATAAGCGCTGATAAATGATTCCTTCCATTATTCAATCAGGCTCAAATCAAGTTTTGATTCTTCACCAAGTGCTGTTAGAAACCAGGTTATAAGATGAACACCCGGTGTTCTAGTAAGACTCTGATGAGTTTCTATAGGGAAGTGCTACTTCAATATTATTTGTTATGAATGCTCAAAATTTATTTTATGAGTCTTGAGCTCAGGGGAAGACTCTGAACAAGCTTAAATGAAATTTTCGGTTTAACAAATTCAGTGGGAGTTGTGAGCTTGACACTGAATTTATCGGTTACGATGATTACCCTGTATAAATTATTTTATCTTAGAGATTAATTGTATACACTGATGGTTTCGTCTAGTGTGTAGCTGATGCTATAATGTTCTGACTCTAGTACAAGGCGTGTGACGTCATCAGGTTCTGAACATACACCCTGGAAGAAAACATGTGGTTACGTGTTTTGTTAAAGTAAGGGTTTTGAATCTATCTTCTGCAATGTTTCTTAGGAACTTTAGTACAAGAAGTTTTGATTGTGACTTTATGGTTAAGATTTGGAGGCCTTCTAAAGCTTTATATTGTACCCCAAAATTTTCCCTCTCATTTTATTCAATACATGCCCATTGAGGTCCTCAACTTGCTCAAAGATGCCAAGAGTTGACCAGATAAACTCTCTCCTAAGACAATGTACCTCAAACTAGGGTTTCTATTTTTATCAAGATGGGTGAACTTCAAAGACCTAATATTCTCTCCATGATCCTTGTAAGTGTTTAGTTGTTAGCATGTTTTTTGGTAAAACCAGTTGTGTGAATGTCATGACTGATGTCATAACATTTTGGGATACTAGGTACATTCTGCAGAAAAAGAATGTCATACAGGAGCTGCTCAATATGAGTGCTTAGCTGATAATTATATGATCATATTTATTGCAAAATTAGTAAACAGGATTCTTGTTGTCATAACCAATGTTAAGACATCTTGTACTGATCTAACAGTTTTGCAGATTTATTATTTCTGAGAATTTTCAGGAATCTGGTTTTTACAGTCCAGATCAGAATCTCACGTGGACATTAGGTTAACTTTGTTTAACCCTAATTTGCTATGATATAAGTCTAAGACCAAGTCTTTTGGGTTAACTAACCCTAGCTATTTTCGTGGAAGCCCTAACTGAAGAATAGTTGCCTATATATTCATCAGGAAGACTGTTGGTGAAGAACACTTTTTGACAGAAGATCAATAAGGGAATGTATAGTTGTAACTACTGTGAGCCAATCAATTATCATTGTGATAAGTGATTTGGAGTAGGATTTGGTTGTAAGGGTTGTGTGTCACTCAAAGCATTGGAGCACGAGTGTTTTGTGTTACTTGATTAAAGCTTTGAAGCAAAGTCAAGTTAGGGTTGTGTATCACTCAAAGCTCTGAAGCACGAGTGTTTGTACTTGATTAAAAGCTGTGAAGCAAAATCAAGTTTATGTACTAAAGAGTATCTTCATAATTTCATTAGTCAATTGTTTAGTATCACTGCTGTGATTGAGGGGGAGTGAGTAAGAACTCAGGTTTAAGTTGAACATAGATTGAAGTTGCATTGGGTAGGTCTTAAGTGAAGGAGATAAACTGGTTGGTTTATTCTTGAATTAATATCTCTTATAGTGAATTTCCTTCCTGGCTTGGTAGCCCCCAGAGTAGGTGTTGTTACACACTGAACTGGGTAAACAATTGACTGTGTTCTTTACTGCTTTTAGATTTACTGTCTTGAAGAGTGTCAGATACGGTGTCATAACATTCACCGTGACATTAAGTATCTGCTGCCAGAATTTCAATTGGCATCAGAGCAGGCACCCTGCCTGTCTTACTGGGTGAGATGTAGGGATATTATTTTCTGGCGCTATAGACAAAGAAGGAGGATTTGGAAATAGACCACCCATTATGGATGGATCAAATTATGACTACTGGAAACCTCGTACGATTGCCTTCTTAAAATCACTGGACAAAAAGGCTTGGAGAGCTGCTGACAAAGGATGGAACCATCCCACCATAACTGGGAAATATGGGACAACCAGTCTGAAACCTGAGGAAGAATGGAGCAAAGAAGAAGATGAGTTAGCCCTGGGTAACTCCAAAGCATTAAATGCCTTTTTCAATGGAATTGATAGAAACATATTCAGACTAGTACATCAATGTGAACTGGCCAAGGAGGTTTGGGACACTCTCAAAACTACCCATGAGGGCACATCCAAAGTAAAAATCTCAAGGCTTCAGATGTTGACTACCAAATTTGAGAACCTAAGGATGATGGAAGATGAGACCATTCATGAGTTTCACATGAACATCTTGGAAATTGCCAACACCTCAGGAGCATTGGGAGAAAAGATGTCAGAAGAAAAGCTGGTGAGAAAGATTCTCAGATCCTTGCCTAAAAGATTTGCAATGAAGGTGACTGCTATAGAGGAAGCTCAGGATATCTGCAACTTGAAGGTGGATGAACTCATTGGGTCACTTCAGACCTTTGAGATGGGGATCAGTGACAATTTCGACAAGAAAAACAAGAGCATAACACTTGTATCTAATACTGAAGATGAAAACAAGGAGGACGAAGAAGAAAATATTTCAGAAGCTATAGCCATGCTTGGAAGACAGTTCAACAAACTCATCAAGAGAATGGACCCAAAGTCAAGGTCAAATGTTAAGAACATTCCTTCTGACATAAACAGATCCTATGACTCCAGCAGAAGACCAAAGTCTGAAGAGAAGGGAAATCAAATAAAAGGAATTCAATGCCATGGATGTGAAGGATATGTGCATATTCGAGCTGAATGTCCTACCTTTCTTAAGAAACAAAAGAAAGGAATGTCTGTTACTTGGTCTGACTGTGACTCAGAAAGTAATTCTGAAGAAGAATTTGCCAAACTAGTTACTGCACTAACTGGTATTTGTAACTCTGATAGTGACTGTAGTGATGAGGAAGTGACATTTGAAGAACTGGCTGATTCCTACAAGAAATTATGTATCAGAAGTGCTGAAGTCGGTCAGCAAAATGAGAGACAAACAAAACTCATAATAAAGTTAGAGGCTGAGAAAAAGGCAGGCATTGATACTATAAGTCATCTAGAAGGGGAAGTTCAAATGCTAAACTCAAAACTTGACCAGATGACCAAATCTGTCAAGATGCTGACAAATGGAACTGACAAATTAAAAGAAATCCTTCAGGTTGGACAAAATGCGGGAAACAAGTCTGGTCTAGGATTTGTGGCAGCAAAGAAATCTATTGTAGACAAGAAGAAGATCAGGCCTGATAAACAAATGTCAAAGCATATGTCACAACATATCACTCAACATCGAGAACAGAGAAATATGAAGAAAAAGTATCAAAGATGGAGATGTCATCATTGTGGGAGGATTGGTCACATAAAGCCATTCTGCTTCAGATTATATGGATATCCTAATCAGACTCCAGTTGTCAAACCTAAGTCTAACAAGGCACCATATACTCAACAGTGGAAGAAAAAGGCTACTTCCCTGATAGCTCACACCTCCCTTAGAGTCTCTGCAAAGGAAGACTGGTACTTTGATAGTGGATGCTCTAAACACATGACTGGAATCAAGAATCTTCTCAATAATGTTAAACCTCACACTACTAGTTATGTGACTTTTGGAGATGGTGCTAGAGGAGAAATCAAAGGAGTTGGAAACTTGGACTGCCCTGGAGTTCCAAACCCAAATGAAGTATTACTGGTAAAAGGCTTGACTGCTAATCTCATAAGTATCAGCCAATTATGTGATCTAGGATTCAAGGTCAACTTCACCAAGTTTCAATGTCTTGTAACTAATGAGAAACAAGAAGTTGTAATGAGAGGAGTCAGATCTAAAGACAACTGCTACTTATGGGAGTCTGAGAACACTAATTATTCTTTTGTGTGCTCTATTGCCAAAGAAGAAAAAGAAGTGAAACTGTGGCACCAAAAACATGGTCATTTACATCTAAGAGGAATGAAAAGGATTATATCCATGGAGGAAGTCAGAGGGATTCTAAGGCTGCAAATTGATGAAGGGAGAGTTTGTGGTGAATGTCAGGTTGGAAAGCAGACTAGGATGTCACATCCAAAGTCAAGACATCTGACCACCTCTAAGGTACTAGAACTTCTACATATGGATCTGATGGGACCAATGCAGGTGGAAAGTCTTGGTGGAAAAAGATATGCCTATGTTGTTGTGGATGATTTTTCCAGATTCACCTGGATTAACTTCATTAGGGAAAAATCTGATGTATTTGAAGTGTTTAAGGAACTGTGCAAAATAATTCAAAGAGAAAAAGAAGGATGCATTGTCAGAATCAGAAGTGATCATGGCAAGGTATTTGAAAACAGTAAGTTTGATGAGTTCTACTCTTCAGAAGGAATTAATCATGAATTCTCTTCACCCATAACTCCTCAACAAAATGGATTTGTGGAAAGGAAAAACAGGACTATACAGGAATCTGCCAGAGCAATGATACATGCCAAAAGACTTCCTATTCATTTTTGGGCTGAAGCTATGAATAAAACCTGGTATGTCCATAACAGGGTCACCTTGAGAAAGGGAACATCATCCACCATTTATGAACTTTGGAAAGTAAGAAAGCCTACAGTGAAGTATTTCCATGTATTTGGAAGCAAATGCTATATTCTGACAGATTGTGAACAAAGGAGAAAGATGGACCCTAAAAGTGATGAAGGAATATTCCTAGGATACTCTACCAACAGTAGAGCTTATAAGGTATTCAATTCCAGGACCAAAGTTATGATGGAATATATAAATGTCATAGTTGATGATTACCATGAAGAAACAAATGTCCCATACGATGTTGAGACAGTCTTTGAGACTTCAACTCAAAAGGATGATATTCCTAAAACTACTTCATCAGAATCAGAATTAAAGGAAGCTAACAAAGACCCTTCCATCAGAATTCAGAAAGATCATCCTAAGGAACTCATCATAGGAGATCCTAACAGTGGAGTCATTACAAGATCTAGAGAAATCATCACAAACTCTTACTTTGTATCTAAGATTGAACCAAGAAATGTTAAGGAGGCGTTGACTGATGAATACTGGATTGGAGAAATGCAAGATGAATTGAACCAATTCAAGCAACATGAAGTATGGGAGTTAGTTCCTAGACCAGGAGGAACAAACATCATTGGCACAAAATGGATCTACAAGAACAAATCAGATGTTGAAGGAGTTGTCACCAGGAATAAAGCAAGACTTGTTGCTCAAGGATACACTCAAGTTGAAGGGGTTGATTTTGATGAGACTTTTGCTCCTGTAGCCAGACTGGAATCAATCAGACTCCTATTGGGAATTGCATGTCTCCTTAAGTTCAAGTTATTTCAGATGGATGTAAAGAGTGCCTTCCTAAATGGGTACTTAAATGAGGAAGTTTATGTGGAACAGCCTAAAGGATTTGTGGATCCAAACTGTCTTGATCATGTCTATAAATTGAGGAAAGCTTTATATGGCCCGAAACAAGCTCCTAGAGCATGGTATGACAGGTTAACAAAATTCCTCTCTGACAAAGGATACAGGAAATGAGGCTTGGATAAAACTCTTTTTGTCAAAAATGAAGGAGGAAAGATAATGGTAGCTCAAATCTATGTTGATGACATAGTGTTTGGGGGAATGTCAGATAAAATGGTTAAACATTTTGCTGACCAAATGCAAGCTGAATTTGAAATGAGCCTCTTGGGAGAATTGACCTACTTTCATGGACTGCAAGTCACACAGATGGAAGACTCAATTTTTCTGTCTCAAAGCAAGTATGCAAAGAACATTGTCAAGAAGTTTGGGATGGAGAATGCCAGTCACAAAAGGACTCCTGCACCTACTCATTTAAAGTTGTCCAAAGATTCAAGTGGGGTTAAGGTGGACCAAAGCCTGTACATAAGCATGATAGGAAGTCTGCTATACTTAACAACCAGTAGACCTGACATTGCTTTAGTAGTTGGAGTATGTGCAAGATACCAGGCTGAACCCAAAGTAAGTCATATCAACCAAGTGAAGAGAATTCTGAAGTATGTGAGTGGAACCTACAACTATGGCTTGCTGTACTCTCATGGATGTGAACCAACTCTGACTTGTTACTGTGATGCTGATTGGGCTGGAAGTGCTGATGATAGAAAGAGCACCTCTGGAGGATGTTTCTTCTTAGGAAATAATCTTGTCTCCTGGTTCAGCAAGAAACAGAACTGTGTGTCTCTATCTACTGCTGAAGCTGAATACATAGCAACTGGTAGTAGTTGTTCTCAAATGATCTGGATGAAACAGATGCTTATTGAGTATAATGTCACATAAGATGTTATGACATTGTACTGTGACAATCTGAGTACTATCAACATTTCCAAGAATCCTATTCAGCATAGCAGGACCAAGCATATTGACATTAGACATCACTTCATCAGAGATCTTGTAGAGGAGAAGACGATTAAACTGGAACATGTTGCCACTGAACTACAACTGGCTGACATTTTTACCAAGGCTCTTGATGCAAATCAATTTGAAAATTTGAGGGGCAAGCTGGGTATTTGCCAACATGAAGAAATGTAGCAATTAATTTTGCTTAAAACAAGGGATGAGAGAGATATTTTAGTTAAGTCTACTCTGAATGGGCTAATCGTCTACTTCTCTATTTCTTTCCAAAATTTTAAGAAGTTGAATAGACATTCATATATCTCCCTCTTCTCGCGTTTCTGCAACAACCTCTAATCTTTCAAACGAAGTCTTCACTATCACTGTTACCTGTTTTCTAAACCCCTCAAAATGTCTCGACTATCCATGTCATCATCCTCTTCACAGGAGACTGCTTCTTCTGAATCCTCTGATCGAGAACCTAGGGCAATCACAAACTGCATGGATTCTGATGTTCTGGAGATAACTCCTCTTCGTGAACTGGCAGCTGACCCCACTAAGGTCAAGAAGCTGCGAACCAAACATGCAAGAAGGTCACAAGCCTCTTCATCTGGTACAACATCTCAAGCATCTTCTTCTGTTCCTCCAGAAATAGCAAATAGGGAAGGTTTAATTTATGTTCATCAAGCTATAGCTAGACTTGTCACTAGGATTCTAAATGAGAATCACTTTGTACCTGGCATTTCTGTACCTTTGAATCAAGAATCTGCTAGTCCAAATGTTGAAATGAATCCAGATGTCACTCAGAATGTTGAGACACCTGATGACAACATTAGGAAATCTCCTGAAAATCGTGATGATCACCAGAACCCTACTGAGAAGGATGTTGAACCCCCGGTTATTGATGTTGATGAAGAATACTCCGACAATGACTTAATTTCCAATATCAACCCTAGCATAGCTAGAAGGATGATGAACAGAAAAGGAAAGCAGGATACTGCCAAAAGCCTCTCCAGAGAGAAGACTGCTGATGTTGTTCATAAGAAAACCATGTCTGAGAACAAGACTGGAGTAGAAGCTGTGAAGGCTGGATTGTCAAAAGAGAAAGGGAAGGTGAAAACTCAAGTACCTGCTGGTAGTCTCTCAAAACCTTTGAGACAACCAATAGCAAAGAAAAGGAAGGAGCCTGAACCCTATGAATCTGATGAGGAATCAGAATTTGAGTTTGATGTTGAAGAAATTCCTCTGAAAAGGAAACTCTCTTCAAGAAAAATGCCTACAGTCCCTGAAGTTGCCACTGACAACATCTCCTTTCACCATCCTGAGAATGCAAACAGGTGGAAGTATGTATGTTTGAAAAGGATCGCCTTGGAAAGAGAGCTGAACAACAATGCCATGGAATGTAAGGAGATCATGGATCTAATCAAAACTGCTGGACTAATAAATACTGTGGTAAAGTTTACCAACTGCTATGAAGTTCTTGTCAAAGAATTCATAGTAAATTTATCTGATAAGTGTGCTGATGGAAAGTCAGCTGATTTTAAGTGTGTATATGTGAGAGGAAGGAAGGTAAATTTCTCTCCCTCTGAAATAAACAAATTCCTAGGAAGACCTGATGATGCTTGCCCTTAGCTAGAGGTTACTGACAACCAAGTGTGCCAAACCATCACTGCAAATCAAGTCAAGAGCTGGCCCTTAAAAGGGAAGATGAATGCAATCAAGTTGAGCATGAAATTTTCCATTCTGCACAAAATCGGTGCAGCTAACTGGGTTCCCACCAGCCATAAATCAACCATCTCCACAGGCTTGGGAAGATTTATTTATGTTGTTGGAACCAGGACAAACTTTAACTATGGCAAGTATATCTTTGATCAAACATTGAAACATGCTGGAAGTTGTGATATTAAAGGCCTTATTGCCTTTCCCTCTCTCCTATGTGGTATAGTCCTTGCTCAGTATCCTGACATTCTAGTTGAAAAAGATACTGTATGCAAAAGAGCCCCTGCTCTTGGGTTGCACTATAAGCTATTCCAGGGAACACATGTTCCTGACATTGTCATGACATCCTGCTGAAGACCAGCTTAATGCTGTTGATAGTGCCTCCTCTGAAGATGACAGTGCTTGAAGATCAGTATAGTTGACAAGTTTGCTGCTGGTACCTGTTGCTGCAAATGACTTTTGGATGACTGTATAACCTAAAAGTACAAGTATCTTTGGCCTATTTGTGGCTAAATAGGGGGAGAAGATTTTGTGATAATTTGACTTAGTAGACATTATTATTTATGCTGGTTTCTAATCTCTGATTGTTTAAGGGTTTTAGCCAAAAAATTTCCAAAGGGGGAGTTTGTAAGTGTTTATTTGTTGGCATGTTTTTTGGTAAAACCAGTTGTGTGAATGTCATGACTGATGTCATAACATTCTGGGATACTAGGTACATTCTGCAGAAAAAGAATGTCATACAGGAGATGCTCAATATGAGTGCTTAGCTGATCATTATATGATCATATTTATTGCAAAATCAGTAAACATGATTCTTGTTGTCATAACCAATGTTAAGACATCCTGTACTGATCTAACAGTTGTGCAGATTTATTATTTCTGAGAATTTTCAGGAATCTGGTTTTTACAGTCTAGATCAGAATCTCACGTGGACATTAGGTTAACTTTGTTAAACCCTAATTTTCTATGATAGAAGTCTAAGACCAAGTCTTTTGGGTTAACTAACCCTAGCTATTTTCGTGGAAGCCCTAACTGAAGAATAGCTGCCTATATATTCATCAGGAAGACTGTTGGTGAAGAACACTTTTTGACAGAAGATCAATAAGGGACTGTATAGTTGTAACTACTGTGAGCCAATCAATTATCATTGTGATAAGTGATTTGGAGTAGGATTTGGTTGTAAGGGTTGTGTGTCACTCAAAGCTTTGAAGCACGAGTGTTTTGTGTTACTTGATTAAAGCATTGAAGCAAAGTCAAGTTAGGGTTGTGTATCACTCAAAGCTCTGAAGCACGAGTGTTTGTGTTACTTGATTAAAAGCTGTGAAGCAAAATCAAGTTTATGTACTGAAGAGTATCTTCATAATTTCATTAGTCAATTGTTTAGTATCACTGCTGTGATTGAGGGGGAGTGAGTAGGAACTCAAGTCTAAGTTGAACTTAGATTGAAGTTGCATTGGGTAGGTCTTAAGTGAAGGAGATAAACTGGTTGGTTTATTCCTGAATTAATATCTCTTATAGTGAATTTCCTCCCTGGCTTGGTAGCCCCCAGAGTAGGTGTTGTTACACACTGAACTGGGTAAACAATTGACTGTGTTCTTTACTGCTTTTAGATTTACTGTCTTGAAGAGTGTCAGATACGGTGTCATAACATTCACTGTGACATTAAGTATCTTCTGCTAGAATTTCAGTCCTAATATTTTCTCAAGACCCTCCATGTCAAATTTCAAGCCTTGCACAAGAAGTTTGCTCAGTCAACTGCTCAGATGCTTGAGAATCGACTATATTAGGTCAAAAGTCAACTATGGCACACATACAGTCAAACTTCAATATTTTTGGTCAACATAAACATTTTGAAGTGATATTCATCATTTGATCAAGGGTTGATCATTATTCCTCAATGAATGCTCCTAATTTATCAAAACTCAAAAGTTGCTAAATTAGGATTTCTCAGGAAAAGTCAACCAAACTTTGACCAAGCATAACTTGTTCATACTTTATCATAAATTTTCCATCCAAGGCTCATTTTTAATAGGATGCAATTCCCTACAACTCATCCTCAGTCCTCAAGTTCAAAATATGTACTCATCAAAAGATATGAATTTCTACATTATAGGTCCTTTTGAAAAGTCAACAAAAATACCTTTTGGGTCAAAGCTTCTTACATGAACATGGAAGACCCAATTGATATGAGACAAAAATGGTTGTTTAGGGGACATCCTAAGCTTTCTAAAAAGTCCAAGAACACCTTTCTAGGGTTAAAATTGGAATAGTTATGCATTGTCAAAGTTGACCTTTTTTGGAAAATTGCCAAAAGTGAAAAGTGCTCACAAATGCATTTTTTGCCAAATGGGCCTAACTTTTTAAGCTTGCATTATGCTTCCAACATGATCCACGACCCAAACACTCTACCATATATTATTTACTTTATTTATTAAATTTATTTTGATTTTTTATCATTTAAGAGCCAAATTAAATCAAATAAATTGTATAAAATATGGAAGATTTGTTTTTGATCTGATTTTGAATGGAATCATAATGCAAATATGCTGTCAAACCAAATCAAATCATTCCAAGGATGATTGGGATGGAAATGGTATGATTTGGCTTGATATAGAAACATATCATACAAGATAAAAACCAAATGAAATCTCCATGAATGAAAAAGATACCAACTATTTTTGTTGACCTAATTCATTCTATTACATATATAGAACATAACCAGTGCACAAGAAAGAGATTAGAGGTCGTAAAAGCTGCGGACAAAAACTGAAAAATTTTTAAAAAAGTGGGAGACCGATTTTTAGTTTAGAGGCCGATTCAAAGACTTTCAAAGCTATCAATCATTTCCTGGACCTTCCTAGAAACTAACACGATTGTTTGCACGCCTCAAAGCTCCAGGAATAATCACATAATCCACACAGTTGCACCCTCTGAACTGAAATTCGATTTCTTCATGCCCCCCCCCCCCCAAATTGTTGAAACAGGCCCAATTTCTATCTTTTCTATTTTTATTTCTTTTTAATTATTTCCTAAATTACTTTCATTTTACAAAATAACACAAAATCATGTTTTTTTATTATTAACTCAAAATCACAAAAAGCATAAAAATATTTTTTTTCATAAAATATTTTTATTAATTAATTAGTTTAATTATTTAGGGTAATTTAATTGTTTTTCTACATAATTTAAATTTATTAGAAATTAGGTTTTTAATTTGTACATAACTTAATTAATTTTCTCAAAAAAAAAATAATAATAACCTAATTATTTTTTTCAATTAGATTTTAGGGTTTCTTAATTAATTCTCGCATTTAATTCGCCGCGCGCATTTTTTATATATTTCTTTTTATTATTATTGTAACTGTCTCGAGGTTGTAATAGTAACTAGGGTTTAAACTTCCGCATTTTTTATTTTCAGTCCAAGATAATCATGTATCTGCAAAAGCCCTGTAATAGCGTAAGACTGTTATTTTCTCGCTCTTATAATTTATATGCCTGTATGTAATTGTTAGTAACTTAGGCGTGTATGACTAATGAATCAATCCTAGATCACTAAATCGCAAGATAAATAACTGAAATCAAACACTTTTGCACACTTTCACTCCTAGGGTTTGCTTCACTTGGTTGCCTCGGAAGTAATGGTCGTGTCTCTCGAACGTAGGGGTACCTTAGAAATGACCCACAATCCAAAGTCGTCATAAAGATCACAGTCCCTACTTGTCCCTCGATTTTCCTATGAATTGATCTTATGATGATAGTCCCTTCGAACGCTAAGGTATCCTTACTTGTTGCCTTCAGTGACCATTTCGTCCCTTCGAACGTCCCTTTAAAATTTCAACGACGGAGCTACCTACTCCTTAATAGTAGGATAGCGCTTTCTAAAGGAAAACAAACAGACTTTTTCGAGTAGGTAGAAAAACTCTTAAGTACTTGCTCAAAATAAAAACTCTTTTTCACAAACACTTTCAAAAAAATCTTCAAAAACAACTTCGTCACACTCTTGAGGACCGATACAAGGGTTATCACGAAGTTAAAACAATACTTTTCAAAACAAGCACACACAAGCAATTTAAAAATGAGCAAGTACCTAAGATCCCGTGGAAAACTACGGATAGAAAGGGTGATAACACCTTCCCTTTCTATAATCTACCCCCCGTACTCAGAAATATTCTCGAAAAAGGTTTTTTCTGTTCTTTTTCCTTTTCCTTTGTTGGATGAAATAAAAGTCGGTGGCGAATCTTTCTTACCGCGAAATTTTGCAAACAAAAACGCAAAACGCAAACCAGTATAACAATCGGTTCTGCCACCGTATCACACTTTACTTATGTGTTATAAGTTCTGAAGATTTTGAAGACGGGGTTCTGCTGAACAATTTATGATGATCTGAAGAAAATCAAGCTCTTACAACAAAGTTCTAAAGACTCTGAAGACAAGGTTCTTTGTGACAAGTTCTGAAGACTCCAAGACTTAGGTTCTAAGTCTTAATAAAGATTCTTTTACAACAAGCTTCAACGTTCAACATTCAAAAATCTGAAGCCTCTGATGATAAGAAGAAAGTTCAAATGTTTAACGTGTAATGTTATACAAAAGGTACATAAAGTGTCTGTGAAATCTACCCTCTAGGGTGGCGTAAGGACAATCCTTTATGCGATGACATCTACACTCTCATTATGACTGTTGGGAACAAACGGCTAGATTTACAACTATCTTTATTTACTTAATGAATCTCTGTTTACAATCTTAATAGAAAAACATTATTTAGAGAAAAGGTGGAAAGCTATCATTGAACAATGATAGGATACATAAATATTATTTTATACTGTCTAAACTCTTACATCTTAATATATCCATTGGGAATTAACAGTTGGTGCAGGAAAAGTCCCTTCTATCCTCACAATGTATCTCTCTATTAAAGGCTATAAATGAAGATTTAAGATTCAAAGAAAAGTTTCCATAAGCCATTTTCCATCAAGCGTCATCCTGTTAAAAGAAAGCAGTGGATGTTGAAGATGTTAAATATGCAATGCTACACATTCTGAAGACCGCTAAATAAGAGAGAAAAGAAAAAATGAAGATTTCGTCAAGATGTCATACAACTATAATCATATACATCTTGATTGAAACATAAGAAGAAAGAAGTTGTTGCTCGTGGCTTGCTCAAGAATAAGAATACTACAAGATGCTATTCAACTTCCAATCACATAAATCTTGGAAAATCTCAGAAGAAGCAAGGAGTTGTTGCTCATAGCTTTCTCAATAACAAGATAAAGAAGAACACTACAAGATACTACTCAACTTCTGATCATATACATCTTTGTAGAACATTGTAATGAACACTAGAGTTGTTGCTCGTATAGTGTTTATGTGCATACCTCTTCATGTAAATTATCTTAACACTTGATTTGTTGCTCGGAAAGGTGTTAAATAATATGTGCTCAAAACACTTGTGTAATCTGCTTATAAGAAGAATTCATGTAAACACAAGATCACCATCAACTCTTGTTGATTAATTCCTTAGGAGACTTGGTGAAGGTAGGATATCAAGAAGATAATGGTTGCGATCATTATGGGAAATCCTGATAGGAGATCTTGCGGGATCAGATTCTATTGGGTTAATGGTAGTCATATCTCAAATGGTACCAAGTGAAGGTCAGACTCTTGTGAGATCACTGATGGATATCATTAAAAGGAAATATTGGTAGAAAATCTTGAGGGATCAGATTCTATAATGGATTAAGTCCTTGGATAATATGAAATCATCCCTGCATGGGTGGACATGAGTAGCCTAGTTAACAACGAACTTGGATAGAATACTTGTGTCCTTTTCTCTTCATTGTGTTTATAGCTATTATCATTTGAGCGCTTATAATTTCTAAAGTGGGGTGTTTTTTATGAACACAATCCAAACCCCCATTTCTTATGTTTTCTCAACCTTCAAGAAATTCTGAAGAAGTTTGGCTTGTCTGATTGCAAAGTTGTAAAGACACCTATGCACCCTACTTGCATTCTAGAGAAGGATGAGGTAAGTGGTAAGGTATATCAGAAGATGTACATAAGTATGATATGTTATATATTATATCTCACTGCTTCTAGACCTGATATTTTATTCAGTTTCTGTTTGTGAGCTTGCTTCCAATCACATCCTAGAGAATTTTGCTTAACGATTGTTAAGAGGATTTTTAGGTATCTGAGAGGTACTACTAACATTGGTATATGTTATAGAAATTAAGTGCATATAATTTAATAGGTTATTGTGATACTAATTATTCTGGAGACACACTAGAGAGGAAAAGCCCTTATGGAAACAACCAGTTTCTGGGAGACAACTTGATCTCATGGTCAAGCAAGAGGCAATCTATAATAACACTCTCAACTGCAGAAGCTAAATAAATTTCTGCTTCGGGATGTAGCACCTAGATCCTTTGGATGAAAAGTCAGCTATAAGACTTCCAGATATATGAGAGTAACATTCATTTCGGTGTGTCAATAGTTTTGTTATTCGTTTGTCCAAGAATCCTAATTTACATTATAGGCCTTGACATATTAAGATTGAACATCATTTATCAAAGACTATGTTCAAAAGGGAAATTTATCTTTAAAATTCATATATACAAACCATCAATGGGCTGATATCTGTATAAAACCCCTTGCAGAAAATAGATTTATTTTCATTCTGAAGAATTAAAAAATGGCTTTATATCCATAATTATGAAAATGTTGTCTCAGAATGTTCAATTTTCTAGAATGGAAAATAAGATTTTGTGGCTTGTTGTTGTTTTTCTTTTTGATTCTAGGATATGTGGCTTTTGATGAGCAAAGTTCTCATGTATCAGAAATATCCTAGGTCATAATCTTTTTTTTTGAAAACCTTATGTCCTTTGGAAACTGAAAAGTTTACTTCATTATTGAGATTTCAGGATAGCGAAAGGTTAGTGACTCAAATTAAGACGACTGTCTTTTCTTGAAGCACGCCTAACGCTTGATGTGACACATTGGGAGAAGCGATCATGTTGGGATTAGGTAAAAATATTTTTGCTTTACCCCCTGTCAGAAATTTTTCACTTCTCAATTTATTTTAATAATTGCAAAAATTCTATTTAAACCCACTTCCCATACTTCCTTGTTTTCAAATCGAAAATTTCTCTGAAAGCCCTTGTTGTACCCCAATTTTCGCCCATAAGATCCCTTCATCATACCATGTTGATTCATTCACAACAAGATCACACTAGGATTCTTGGTTCCCCTCCCTACATTTAATCTTTCCCTTTTTTAAAGATTACCAATCACCTTGACTTATGTTCCTTTTGTGATCATGATCATTGTTTTGATTTCTTCATTTAACTAATAAAATGAAATGTTGGTTTGTCTTGCTTGTTATCCATGTAGGTGAAGGCAGTGAGATTTAACAAGTTACCCCATGGGTTCATGAGTTTATTCCCATGCCCTAGTCAATAAAGCTTGAGAAGTTAAAACCTCATCATTGGATTTGTTTTAGAAGAATTGGCATGGTAAGGTTTCTTTGATTCATCATATTTCAAGGTTATTAGATTTGACTCAAAAGTACAAGGGGTTGATTGGAGAAGTTGTCATGTTTGGACAAGGCCTTGTTCCTATTGGTCACAAGAGCATATTTCTCTCAAATTTCAAGATATGGAAGTTGTTTTGGTGGCTATGAGTCCTCATTATCATACTCAACAACTTCTATTCACAGAGCAAGAATGTTGGTACAAGAAGTTAGTTCAAGCTTGTCAAAGTTCTTCAAAGCATTTTCTTGATCTAGGAGCTAGGGTTTTGAACTTCAAAGGAGTATATCTTGCTCACCTTTTGGTATTTTTGAGTGATTCCAAATACATCATTCTCTTCAAAGGGTTATTAACAAATCACTTCAAAGTTTCCAAGGCGTTTTCATGAGGAAGAGACTTGATGAGGAAGAAAGATTACAAGTCCTCCAGATGAATCCCCAATTTTCCATGTGTGACTTCAAATGGTCATAACTTGGTCAATTTTTATCACCTTGAGTCCATTCTTTTTCCATAATGATCTTGAAGATGTGAAATTTATGCCTTATTTTATGTGCAAAGCGGGAAAATGGATGTAAGTTTCCTTAAAGATGCAAAAGATTATAGGTCATTTCATGATTTTTTGACAAATTCAACAAGTCATAACTTGCTCAAATATTGGATATTTTGAATGATTCAAGTTTCAAAATGTCATTCAAGGGATATAATTCATTCCATCTTTTTTGGTCAAGAGAAAATTCCAAGCGGAAGGCCATGTGTTGGATGGAAGACATTATAGGTCATTTTCGAAGAAGAATTTGGAATATTTCTAAGTACGGAAAGTCAACCCTTTTTCTCCAACTTTGACTCAATGCAACTTTCAGCTCAAGCATCCATTTAACTCTATTATTTTTCCATTGCAAAGCTTGTAACCTCATCTTTCTAAAGCATCAAGAATCATGCCTTAAGACCCCTTGAGCTGAGAATGCCATTGTTTCAAACATGGTAACTTGGAATTGAAGATTCCTTGCAAGTCACAATTTGAATTTCATGTTACAACCTCTAAACCTCAAATTAACACGCGTTTTGGGTCTAAACATGATTAGCCAACTTTCCCAAGTGGATTAGTGCATCAAAACGCAAGAATTGGATGTTTGGTGAAGTTTGGATCACACTTCACTCGTGCATCAGGTTTGCACGAATTCCCTCCAAAACGCATCATTCACTCTTCCTTTTGATCCCATTCGCTTCTCCTATAAATACATGTACTAACCCATTCATTTTCCCAAGCTTGAATATCCAGAATCACCCTGCCAAACTTGTTTCACGACTCAGAATTCAGTAACTTCAAAATCCATTCTCAAGCCTTTTTCAATCCTATTTTTCCATCAATTCACCTTCCTTGATCTTCCCTGAAGCTAACCACATAATTACATTCAAGAATCGTGCCCTATACTGCTCCATAGAAGTCCAGTTTCAGAGCTCTGCAACTCAACTTCAATAGGTAGATTCCTTCATCAATTCTTCAAAACTCTGATATCATTGTGTTTCTCTCATTGCCTTGGTTCTAGTCGCAACACTTACCTTTTACTGGAAACACGTTTTGACCATGAAATTTCAAATCCCTTTTCAAAACTTTCCTTTCAAATTGCTTGAGCTACAATTTATATAAATTTGGCGCGAGGGTGTGGTTATCTTCGTCTTGAAGAGACGGAGCGAATGACATAGGTCTGAGCTTCTGATTTTACAGTTTGAGAGACCTGCAATTCGTGATGGTTGGAGGTTGAAGATGACCAACGTGTCATCTTCCAACCAATGAAGGCGCGCCATCTGTTTTTTTCAAATTCTGATTTAATTAACGATTTTGTATAATATTCACTAATGACCATGATATGCACATCGCGCCAGATCCCTTGGATTTGATTACTAACGCGTTTTGAGTCTCATCCAATGGTCCACATATTTTACTTTTATTTTCTTTTTCTGATTTTTATATTTTAATTGTTTTAAATTTCAAAAAATCATAGAAAATTCATTTTTAGTCCAAAAAATCTGAAAATATTATGAAAAATATTTTTGATTATTCTCTTTCTGATTTTTATTTTTTCACAATTTAATTTTGTGTTTTGGTATTTTTTAGAAATTTTACACTTATTTGATTTGTTTTAAATGTTTAAAAATACTTTTATATATTTTTAAATTCTGAAAAAATTATAGAATGATCCAATGATATTGTGACAAATATTGGTGACCTTATTTTATTTTTTTTTCTAACTTTAATATTTTTTTACCATTTTTTGTGTATTTTACCCATTTAATTTAATTTTAAAAATAGTTTCTGACTTTAAAAAATTACCAAAAAATTTGTAAAATTATTTGAGCCTTTTTTCTGATTTTTCTATGGTCTTACTTATCATTTCTCATTATTTTCTCTTTTTTAAAACATTTTTAAACCCTTTTGTGTATATTAAATGTGATATTATTTTGTGACTATTTTCTGGCTGATCTTGGGTTAGATTTTGGATCATGAACTTTATTAACATTATTGGATCCATGGTGTTGAGTTTAACTCCACAAAAAGGGATGAATGATTTTAATAATAGTTTGATTAAAATTTAATTCAAATGTGGTTTGTATATTTTTCCCCATCCCTCTTCATCTCATCCCTTTCTTATTATACTAAATGTTGTTGGAGCATGATCTCTATATCATGTCTCAAAACAAATGGTGCATAAATTGCTATTGACTGACCTCAAAATAGGTGCGACTTCTATATAAGTCCACTTACGATTGCTTAACATAGCGCTAAATTTTGTCCTGATTCGAATAATTGATCATTCGTGGCCCAAACTTATGATTGCAAGCCCAAGTATGTTAATTTGATCTCTTTTATCCAATAACCTTGAGATTCATTGTGTGGAGACTTTGGTTCTACCAATCCTCTAATGGATCTACAACACCTTTGGTCAACGCGGATCACTTAAACATCATTGATCATTAAATGGTACTTATGAGAATTCCAAATGGATGATATACTTGACAAAAAGCAAATGCAACTTGATGTGTGGAGGCTTTGGTTCTACCAATCCTCTAATGAGTTCTAAATGCAAGCTTCAAGATGGTCATCCAACTAACCACTAATTATTGACTTGTTTTACCTTATACTTTTATTCTTTTTATGTTTCATGTACTATTTACTTTTAGCATTTACATGCCATTTTCATCTTTGCTCATTTGAGCATTTACTTTCTTGCCATTTTATTTCGCTCACTTGAGCTTTTCTTTTCCTTTCTTAAGATACTTAATAATCAACTTAAACCTAAAAAAAAATCTTTAATGGTACTTGGACTATTAGGTTACTATCCTTGGCATTATGGAGCATGGGACTTTTCTTGGACTTTGGATTAGAAACCTTGGCCTATCTTGGAGACCTTGTGATCTTATCTGATTATTTTGTCTGGAGTTCTTGAGGTTTACCTCAAGACATTGGGTTTCTTGTTTGTTTTTGTGTGTAGGTTTTTGTGATTACACCCTTTGTTCGTAATCTGGAATTCACCCGTATACAACCGTTACTCTGCCCAATTTTTGTGAAGACTTAACACACTTGAAGTCTAGTTCTCTCAAGAGGTCTAGTATTTTTTTTTGCCTGATTGGTTTCAATCCAAGGAAGGGGAATTCTATCTTGGCTCATAATGTCAAGTATTGGCTTCTTGTTGGTTAGATGGTTCTTATCCCTAGCTCTTACCTTATGCTTTAGGATAGTCCCTTCTTCCCCTCCCATCTTCTTTAATTTCAAAAATCTTCTTCCCCCTTTTTTGAAAACTCTTCTTGTTCTTTTTTTTTTGAACTTGAACCACTTTCATAATAAACTTGGACTTATGTCCATGCATTTTCAAAAACATTTTTCATAAATAAACTCCAATCAACTTAATAATACCTTGACATTTTTTGTGAGAAGACTAAAAGTCAATCAATCTCATTTCAAACCATTTTGCCACTTTGGCTTTTATCTTTAAATTTTTCTCAAAAAAAGATTGAACTCATGTCAATCCTTGTAGTGATGCAAACAACTATACTTCTACAATATGTAGTGAAGAGAGATATTTTCCACTTAGGTGTTGAGTGAGGCATTGTTGATTTTAAAATCCAAGCCATATCCTCCACTTTAAGATGATGCAAATTCTCCTTTCTAATAATTATGGGTGGTAAGTATGTTTTCCACACGGACAATGACGATGATGTTTTATCTCATAAAATTAACCAACACATTGGTGTTTTGAATTTTTAAAAGAGGAATTACGTGTACCCTGATCCCCTATTGCATGAAAAGGTGGTACGTAGGCACTAAAGTTTCGCAACCGCGGCAGGTGCAAAAATTATAAAATAAATATATTTCTTTTCTCACCTCCACCATCCATTTTTTTATATACAAAATTTTTTATAGCCAAAATATACAGATTTTACAAACAGGTTCCTGCGGAGTACCGTAGATGTTTAGGGTGTTAATACCTTCCCTTTGCATAACCAACCCCCTTACCTTGAATCTTTCCCCTTCTTTTTGGGTTATTCTCTCTTTTCCCATTCCTTTGGAAATAAAGCGCGGTGGCGATTTTTATTTTGATTTGTATAAAGTTTAGTCAACCCAATGGCTTAGTCTTAAACATTTCTACCGCTACAGAAAAATGGCGACTTCACTGGGGACATATTGACCTCTTGCTGGTCCATCCCTAAGTGGGTTAAGCCTATCTTTGTTTATATTTGTATATGTGATATTACTATTTTTTGTGTTATATGTTATATATATATATATATATATATATATGTTTGTCTGGATTTTCCTGGTTTTCAGGGTGCTTGGTGATTACTCATAAGTCCTATACCCGGACTTGGGCAAACTTTAAGATATGACGGGCGATATAGTCATGTTATCTTTGAGGGACTAATCCCAAAAAAAGAGGCATGAGATCCCCCACTCAGTGGAGGCCCCTTTGACTGTAGTGTCGTTTACCGAGTAATCGGGAAGACGTACTGCTTTCGACCTGGGAGCCTGCTGAAACTGAGGACCGTAGAATACCTAACCCATCTTGTCTTTTTAGGTGTAGTGCAAAAGCTATGACGGAGTAATCCGGAAATAGTTGTCACGCGATACTACGCTCGGACGAGTCTTTCTTGAGAATATTACTAATTACCGAGTTAATTGGGAAGTTGGTAATATCTGAAGGAAGGATGTAGACTCTGGGAACCTCTAGAACCTTGTTCAGCAGGTGATAAACCTTTAGACCAATACCTTATGGGTAGTACCTTCGACCTCATGCTCGTGACGTTGAACCTATGAACCCTATATGTGTGATCTTGTGTGTGATTATTGCATCATGCATCCATGCACTCCTAAGCATCTTTTGAAGAAACTGTATTTCAAGGGATTTAAAGGTTGGCCATTTGTGAATATCTCATGTACTTTCTAACCATGGATTATGGAAAGATAAAGACCGGGAAATACAGTTTCAAGGATCCCAAGATAGATGAGTTGATCAGTCTAATTCCTGAGGTCGAGTGTTCTGCAGACTTCCTTTAGAAGTATGGATACATTATTCCTCTCATGAAGTTGAAGATGAAGGAGGGTATTCTTTCGACCTTGGTCCAGTTCTATGATCTGATTTATCATTGCTTTACTTTTCCCGACTATCAGTTGATGCCTACACTGGAGGAGTATTCTTACCTATTGAATTTACCCGTTACCGATCGTGTTCCTTTTACTGGTTTGGAGGGTGAGCCAAAACCACATGAGATTGCTGCTTTGATTCACCTGGGGAAGTATGAGGTGGAAGCCCATATGACTACCAAAGGAGGGATTAGAGGATTACTAGCTCATTTCTTGTTGGAGAAAGCTCATTACTTTGCCAGAATGAAGAGTACAGTTGCTTTTAAGGCCATCTTTGCTCTACTTGCTTACGGGTTGTTCTTATTTCCTAATGTGGACAAGTTTGTTGACATTAACGCTGTCAGGATCTTCATGATTGGAAACCCAATTCCTACATTGTTGGGTGAAGCCTATTACTCTATTCATCTTCGAAATTCTTATCGTGGGGGGATGATTATTTGTTGCACGCTTCTGTTGTACTGGTGGTTTATCTCTCATATGCCCCAGTCTGATGCTTTTTGGGATGTCAAGAAGAAACCCCGTTGGGCCCCTAAAATCATGGCACTTACTCACTCAAATATTGATTGGTATCATCGAGCTTACCATGATATATAGATTATTGACAGTTGTGGTAGTTTCCCCAATGTACCTCTTCTTGGTACAAATGGATGAATTAACTATAACCATGTTCTTGCACGGCGACAACTTGGTTATCCGATGATGGATAAACTGAATAGTATTCATTTGAGTAGTTTCTTTATGAAGGAAGGAGAAGACCATAGGGAAGCTAGGGAGCAGACTGCGAAGGCCAAGCGTCACATTCATAAGAAGAGTAGGAAGGATTTGGGACCTACGGGTTTTGTTTCTTTGGAGCCATATCTTCAATGGATCCGGTCGAGAGCCATTCAGTTAAGGATGTCGTATACCCGGGAGACACCCATGCCTGATCTATTTGTGAATACCACTTGTGATACGGTGGGAGAACTGACTAGGGTTTTGCGTTTGTTTTCGCAAATGTTTCGGTTGAGCAAGAGTCGCCACCGACTTTTTATTTTATCCTAAGGAAAGGTTCAAAAAGCACAGCAAAAACCTTTGAGATTTTTCTTGGGTTCGGGGAGTAGATTATAGAAGGGGAAGGTATTAGCACCCCTTCTATCCATGGTTATCCATGGGTTCTTAAGTACTTGCTTAGATCAACTTGCCTTAGTTTTCAATTGCTTGAAATGGTGCTTTGTGTGTGGCTTTGAAAATGTTTTGAAAAGATGCCTTGTGTTAGGCTAACCTTGTAACAATTCTTTACTCGAATGTTTTACAAAAGGTGTTTTATCTTTTTAAAAGATGTTTCAAGGGTTTGAAAAGTTGATTTTTTGAAAGTGTTTGTGAAGTGGGTTTTAAAATTAGGCAAGTGTTTTCTTGGAAAGTTGACAAGTACTTAAGAGTTTATCTACCCTAAAGTTTCTCAAAGATTTTTGTTATGTTTTAAACCTTTTGACAATTTTGTTCCATCATTGTGTTTGGTGGACAATCTTATCTTAGGATGTGAAAGGGACGGGCGCGGGTCATCGTTTGGACCATAATTGCAACGGCGTTAAATGTCTTTGGGCAATTTTCTTTAAGGGACTTGATCATTTGTTTTTGTTTTGTTTTGAAAAGTTTTATCGAGGGACTATGATCATTCAATTTGTTTGCTTTGCCCAAAGAAATTCAACATGCAACATGGCCCATTTATTTGAAGGCAACAAAGTGGAGTACCCTAGGGGTGCAAGTGTGAGAAGTGTTGTTTATTTTCATGCTCATTCATCTTGTATTAGGTCCAACTATTTTTTATCGTTTTTCGCATGCAAACCCTAATTCTAACATGGCATAATTAGAAAGCGTATAAAGTGCGAAATTTAAATTCCTACGCTATTACAACATAATAATATAGGGAGGGGGGGTACAAATTTACAAATGGGGGATATTTAGACAAGAATTTAAATCTAAATTATTACATCATTTTTGAATATTTGCAAGGTAATAAATTGCATAATTAAATGGAAATGAAGTAAATATGCAAAAATGCAAAAAGAAAGTTTTTATATGTATGAAAAAAGTATGGTTTATGTAAAATAAAACAAGAAAATAAAAAGGGTATTATTTTTGAGTATTTTCAACTTTTAGGGCAAAAACCCTAATTTCAATTAAAATGGGTATTAATTACTTAATTCATATAATATTTGTTATTTACATACAAAAATAAAATAAAATATAGTATATTTGTAAAAAAGGGTATTTTTTAGTATTAAATAAAAAAAAATATGTACATTTTTGGTATTTTTACTCTAAGTATATTAATATATATATATATATGTATATTTATATTATTTTAAATATGTACTATATATATAAATAGTAATAATAATTAGTTTTTTAGAAAATAGTATTTTTTATATGAAATATTTTCAGAGGATAATATAAAATAAAAATAAAAATAGAAGTATTTTTTACATATTTTTCTATTCTATTCTAAGTAATAATATATATCTATTATATACAAATCAAAAGAAAATCAAATAAAAACCAAATAAAAATCAAAAAATGATGAGAAAAATATTTTCAAAATTTTAATATGTTGAGAAAAAATAAATGAGTCAAATAAAAAAAGAAAAGGTCCAAAATGTTAAAAAATGAAGCAAATGGGCTCAGGGGTGTGAAACAGAAAAAATGGTGTGGATAGCAAAATAATACAGGCCCAGTCCAATCCACTTCTTCTTCAACCTTTGGCCAAAATGCGTGCCTTGTTACAGAGATTCAAACATCCTGATTCTTTGAGATTTTGCACAAACTTTCAACACAAAACATGTCAAGCATTGAATCACGATTCCAAATATATAAAAAACTCATCCTAACTCTCAGAAATGAGAGAGAATTTTATGAATCCCAAATCTTGACCTAAACTTTCTGCCATTTTCAAAGCTTAAATTCTCTCAACTCAGGCAAAAGAAATAAAATGTAAAGATATGTACATGCTCAGGGCTATGAGTAGAACCTTGTTTCTTTACAAACTTAAGACTAAAGATGCATAATAAGAGAGATACGAGTTCAAAATTTTACCTATTCAGTTGAACTTCTATCTGGAGAATGAGGAACTTTCAGTGCAAGGTGATGATTGGAAAAGCTTCCTTGAGGTCCAGGGATACTATTCCAATGTTTACTTTGTCTTGAAACTTCTTGTATCGAGCTGTGGAACTTCAACTGCAAAAGGAAAAAATGAAAATGGTGGAAGTTGTTAGAGGGATTACAGGTCAGGTTTTAGGTCATGGTTAGCTTGCATACATGCTAGGGAATGTGTATGAATTGATTTTGGTAAGAATGCTCGAGGGAAATGGGAGTTGGCACTCAAACTGCAGAGGCAACTCTGTTTTTGCAGTTTGAGGATGATTCTGGGATGGAGGGTGTTTTGGAGGTGCAAGGGTCGTGTCTCAGCTTGGTTATGTTCTTTGGAAGGTGTTTGATCAGTTTGTTCTTGTGTGCTAATGCTGAGATGAAAGATGTTACAAGTTATGGGACTTTCTTCACACTTAAGCAACAAAATGCAACTTGGCTTTCTAGGCATGTAGGGGGCCTCCTAATGTGCTGCATAATCCCTCATTGATCAGAGTGTTATGCTCATAATCTTATGCTAGAGATATTTGATCTGTACCTCTTTGATTTACCAATTGACATAAAGCAAGCTTTTGCAAAAATGGAAAGTTCACTTTATCTAGTTTAGGGTTAGCTCATCATGTAATGTCCAAATGCTTAGAATAACAACTTGGCACATTGGTTTTGCATTTAATTCTTGAGTGTAACTTGGTTTAAGGACCTGTAATCTAGCCTAAAGCAAGCTGAATTCAAATTTGCAAAGTTATGAACATGTTTTGGTTAAGAACAAAAAGTGAATTTTTGCCAACTTGTGAAGTTCGAATCTCTCAAGTTATGAGGTTGTTTGATGAGTTCTTGGACATTTTGGAAAGCTTGGAATGTGTACTACAATACATATTTGAAATGCAAATTGAAATTCCAAGTGGAAGGGTATGAAAAATGGCCTTGAAGTGGGGTAGAAAACCTTGTCAAAATAGGTTAAAATTTCACTAAGTTAAAAATGGTTTAGTGCCCTTATTCAAAAAATTGTAACTTGAGATACAAGCTTCAAATGAGAAAACTTTGTGAATCAAAGTTGTAGATTATGCAACAAGCTACAACTTTCATGTTTTGACTTTTGTTTGAATCCAAATGGATCTTGGTGAAAAGGTGGGGCAAAGTTGGGAAAAAATTAGGGTTTTTCATAACTTAGAAAAATTCTAAGTTATGAAAAATTCCATTTTCTAACCCTAATTTGCATTTTGTGATTACTTGGTGAACAAGTTTCATGATTTGGCATATTTTGATGAAAAATGAATCTTGACTCTTGATTTTGACTAAAAAGTCAAAGTTTGACTTTTCAGTATACAGTCAAAATTGATCAATTGACTGAGAAATTCAACTGTCAATCTTGTGTACTTGGGATCTTTTGAGTTTGTTGAGCATGTCAAGATGATTGCATGGGGTCCTTGAGTCCATATGTGAGCTTAGTTTGCCATTGGCTAGGTCAAACAGTCAAAAATTGCCTCTGTGCAGTCAAAACCCTAAAAATGACCATTTTGCCCTTTTGGTGATCTGATCCAATTTCTTATGGAATTGTGGTCCAAACTTGATCAAATGATTCCTAGGAGTTCATAATGTTGATGTGGATCAAATTTCATGAGATTTGACTGTCAATTGGCCACAATTGACTTTTTCCCCAATACAGTTGATTTCTAGGTCAACTGTCCAATTGACTGGGCAAAATTTGGAATCAAGACTTGAAACTTGGTATGGATGAACTTGGGAGTCCAACATGAAGCATGAAAGTCCTCTTAGGCATTTTAGGTCAAAATATCTTTGTGCAAACACAAACCCTAATTTGGGTCAACAGTGCAAAGAGAAGTCTTGAGCAGAGGAAACCCTAATTGGATCTTGGGCTTCAAGAGCTTTGTGATGGGAAATGTTGAGAAAAAGGGAGGGCAAATTTTGGGGTACAACAGTTGCCCCTGTTCAATCTTCTTGAATCCGAAGAGTTAGATTGGCAGGCTTGCCTTTCGCGACTCGAGGGTAAAAGGAGATTGGACACTAGAGTGCCCGGAAATTTGCACTCATCAAAGCACAGGATGCGGGAATGGGCTTAGAGATGCCATTTGGAGATGGGCTTAATGATGCCATCTGGGAGAATGACTGAAATCTTGTCTAGGATGGGCTTAGAGATGCCATCTAGAAGGGAATATCAGGAAGGTCTGAATGAGCAATAGATTGACATCCGTTGTTGGGAGGAATCTGTAAACTGTTTTCAGTGGTTTGGCGAAGACACTGAACAAGCGATAGGTTAACATCCGTTTACTTGGAGAACCCGGGAACTGTTTTCAGAAATCTTGAAGTTGAATAAGCAATAGAACAACATCCGTTGTTGGGAAGCGTCCGTAAACTGTTTTCAAAAGTTGCATCTGAACAAGTTGATAGATTAACATCCGTTACTTGGGAAGAATCCATAAACTGTTTTCAGAAGTTTTGAAGAAGAATCTGAACAAGTGATAGGTTAACATCCGTTTACTTGGAGAACCCGGGAACTGTTTTCAGAAATCTTGAAGTTGAATAAGCAATAGAACAACATCCGTTGTTGGGAAGCGTCCGTAAACTGTTTTCAAAAGTTGCATCTGAACAAGTTGATAGATTAACATCCGTTACTTGGGAAGAATCCATAAACTGTTTTCAGAAGTTTTGAAGAAGAATCTGAACAAGTGATAGGTTAACATCCGTTTACTTGGAGAACCCGGGAACTGTTTTCAGAAATCTTGAAGTTGAATAAGCAATAGAACAACATCCGTTGTTGGGAAGCGTCCGTAAACTGTTTTCAAAAGTTGCATCTGAACAAGTTGATAGATTAACATCCGTTACTTGGGAAGAATCCATAAACTGTTTTCAGAAGTTTTGAAGAAGAATCTGAACAAGTGATAGGTTAACATCCGTTTACTTGGAGAACCCGGGAACTGTTTTCAGAAATCTTGAAGTTGAATAAGCAATAGAACAACATCCGTTGTTGGGAAGCGTCCGTAAACTGTTTTCAAAAGTTGCATCTGAACAAGTTGATAGATTAACATCCGTTACTTGGGAAGAATCCATAAACTGTTTTCAGAAGTTTTGAAGAAGAATCTGAACAAGTGATAGGTTAACATCCGTTTACTTGGAGAACCCGGGAACTGTTTTCAGAAATCTTGAAGTTGAATAAGCAATAGAACAACATCCGTTGTTGGGAAGCGTCCGTAAACTGTTTTCAAAAGTTGCATCTGAACAAGTTGATAGATTAACATCCGTTACTTGGGAAGAATCCATAAACTGTTTTCAGATGTTTTGAAGAAGAATCTGAACAAGTGATAGGTTAACATCCGTTTACTTGGAGAACCCGGGAACTGTTTTCAGAAGTCTTTGAGAAGAATCTGAACAAGTGATAGGTTAACATTCATTTACTTGGAGAACCCGTGAACTGTTTTCAGAAATCTTGAGATTGAATGATTTTAGTCTGTCGACTGATCTTTCCTGAAAAGGTAAAGAGTTAGTTGTATGCAATGTTATGATGCATGATGCAATATACGTGACATCAATGTTTATGACATGAATGTGATGAATGTGCATGTAAGCTGATGAGCTATCTTGCTGAAGATAAATGAATCTGAAGTGGCTGACGATTCAAGCATCTGGACTGCTGCCAGGGAAAATAAATCCTTGGCTGCTGTTGGGGAAGATAATTCCTGACGACCTCTACTGGGGAGCATCAATCTAGTAGACTCATGCTGGGGAGGTAAGATTGAGAATCTTCAACTTGATGGGAAGTAACTCTGGTGATCTTACTGGGGAACTCAAGATTTCTTTTTCTAAGGCTCTGTGGGGAGAAGGCTCATTAGTCTGGCTCCGCCGGGGATAGGTTTGAAGTTTTAGATCTGGTGGGGATACTGAAACTTAAACTTTGAGGGGAAACGAGTTCCGTAGGGTCCTCTGGTTGGGGATAACAAGGACAAGTTCCTCTGGGGATCACATTGATACATTGTGTTGGGGAACTCTTGATGAACTCCGCTGGGGGATAGGGAGAATTCTGCCGAGGGCGATCTTCTGTGGCTGTTAGCTGAGGATAACCCAGTTATAAGCCTTTTGTGAGGAATAACTTTGAATAAAAAAAACGGGGGAGACGTTCGTGCTCTGCAGGGAAATATCTTCCAGAACCTTACTGGGGAAAGGCTTCGAGGGTCTGCTGGAGATAAGCCTCAGGGTTTGCTAGGGATGTGGATTCCAAATCTCCTGGGGGTTTCCTTCGAGAGGGTGCCAAGGTATTCATCTGTACCTTCATCCTATCAGTAACCCTTTTTCTTAGGTTCAATTAGGAAGTGATTATGTTTCAAATGCATATGCCTATTTAACAAAACATTGGACGTTTCTCAAAATAAAACAAATAGTGCAAGCGAAAAAGAAAAGGGAAATGACACAAATTTTCGGGAAGAGTATTTGTATTGATTTTCTTTGAGTATATTTGTACAAAGGAGACAATCATCCTAGTAAGAGGACTTTGTCGAAAACATTGAAAGATTTTATACAAAATAAAGGATGGCTATGTGAAATAATTCCATGGGATTCCATTCTGCTATAGCTTTCACAAATCTGAATATCTGCCCGTTCAGTGCTTCGTTTAACGATGATTGGATTGATCAGAAGTCTGGGACTGATTGATGAAGAGATTGTCTTTGAAGTGATCCGACGAGACATAGTCATACGCTTTAATTCCCTAACTTTTGCCTGAATCGCCCTTTCGGGTTTTCGATCCACCGGGAAACCCCTTTTTTCCCAAGCCGCCCTTTCGGGTTTTCGACTTGCCGGGTGTACAGATTTTTGTTTTTTATCCCTAATTTTTGCCTGAACCGCCCTTTCGGGTTTTCGGTTCACCGGGATGCCCATTTTTGCCCAAGCCGCCCTTTCGGGTTTTCGACTTGTCGGGTTATTTTATGCGTAGTATCTTTTGACTATGTCTGCATTCGCAGGGTGCGGCAAATCGTCGCCGTCCATAGTGGTTAGAATCATTGCGCCACCAGAAAATATACTTTTGATCATAAATGGTCCTTCATATGTAGGAGTCCATTTGCCCCTGGGATCACTTTGCGGCAGGATAATTCGCTTGATTACGAGATCTCCGACTCGATACACTTGACGTCTGACTTTCTTATTGAAGGCCTTGATCATCCGTTTTTGATACGTCTGACCATGGCATATTGCAGCAAGTCGCTTCTCATCGATCAGATTGAGTTGATCAAGTCGGGTCTGCATCCAATCATCTTCATTCAAACCTGCATCCTTCATAATCCTTAGAGAAGGGATCTGGACTTCCATAGGCAAAACAGCTTCCATGCCATAAACCAAAGAAAATGGGGTTGCCCCAGTTGAAGTACGTGTCGTCGTACGGTATCCATGTAGAGCAAACGGTAACATCTCATGCCAGTCTTTGTAAGTGACTGTCATTTTCTGAATGATCTTCTTAATGTTTTTGTTCGCAGCTTCAACAGCACCGTTCATCTTCGGCCGATAGGGAGATGAATTGTGATGATAAATCTTGAACTGTTCGCATAATGCAGTGATCATTGTGTTATTCAGATTTGTACCGTTGTCCGTGATGATTCTGTCCGGAACACCATACCGACATATGAGATTTTGCTTGATGAAGCGGGAAACCACATTTTTGGTGACAGAAGCGAAGGAAGCTGCTTCAACCCATTTAGTGAAGTAGTCAATGGCAACCAGGATGAAGCGATGTCCGTTGGAAGCCGTGGGCTTGATCTCTCCAATCATATCAATGCCCCACATTGCAAAGGGCCACGGAGCAGTCAGGACGTTGAGGGGAACCAGAGGAATATGAACTTTGTCAGCATAGACTTGACACTTGTGACAAGTTCGGGAATGTTGATGACAGTCAGCTTCCATGGTAGACCAGTAATAGCCTGCCCTTAGGATCTTCTTAGCCATTGTATGCCTGCTCAAGTGAGTGCCAAATGTGCCGCTGTGTATATCAGTCATGATTAGCTCTGCTTCAGCTTTATCCACACATCGGAGTAATACACAATCATGGCTTCGTTTGTAAAGGATACCGTTGCTCAGGAAAAACTTAGCAGCGAATTTCCTTAAGAACTTCTTGTCATTTACGGAAGCTCCTTCAGGATAATCTCTAGTCTCGAGATACCTCTTGATTTCATGGAACCAAGGTTGTTCCACTACTTCCTCAGTATTAATCTCGTGGCAATGTGCCGGTTCATCCATTCGCTTGATGGTGATTTGGGGAGCCTCATTATCCCAGTTGAGTTTAAACATGGAGGACATTGTGGCTAGAGCATCGGCTAGCTGATTCTCTTCTCGCGGGAAATGCTCGAAGGCAATTTGCTCGAAATGCGGCAACAATGTCAGGACATGTTCTTTGTATGGGATAAGATTAGGATGCTTGGTATCCCAGTCTCCTTTGATTTGGCTGATGACCAAAGCCGAGTCCCCAAATACGATCAAAGATTTGATCCCCAAGTCTATAGCAGCCTCGAGACCAAAGATGCAAGCTTCATACTCAGCCATGTTGTTTGTGCAGCTGAAGCAAAGTCGGGCCGTGAAAGGAGTGTGGCATCCTTCCGGAGAAATGAGTACTGCGCCGATGCCGTTTCCAAGTGCGTTTGAAGCACCATCAAAGTACAGAGTCCATCGGGATCCCTTTTCGGGTCCGTCATACGGTCCGCCACCTTTAATGTTGTCCAAATTCATGATGTTCTCGTCTGGGAAATCAAATCTCATGGGTTGATAGTCTTCGATAGCCTGATGAGCCAGATGGTCAGCTAATACACTTCCTTTTATAGCTTTTTGGGTGGTGTACTGGATGTCATATTCAGTTAAGATCATTTGCCATCTAGCTATCCTTCCGGATAAAGCGGGCTTCTCGAAGATATATTTGATAGGATCCATTTTGGAAATCAACAAGGTAGTATGAGTCAACATATACTGCCTTAGTCGGCAAGCAGCCCATACCAAAGCGCAACAAGTTTTCTCGAGCAGTGAGTAGCGAGTCTCACAGTCGGTAAACTTTTTGCTAAGGTAATAAATAGCATGCTCTTTTCGACCAGACTCGTCATGCTGGCCCAAAACACACCCCATTGAGTTATCCAAGACGGTCAAATACATGATCAATGGTCTTCCTTCGACGGGTGGCATCAGAATAGGAGGTTCTAGCAAATACTCCTTGATTCTATCAAAAGCAGCTTGGCAATCGTCGTTCCATTCCACTACCTGATCTTTCTTCAAGAGTTTGAAAATTGGCTCACAGGTAGAAGTCAGATGTGAGATGAATCTGGCAATATAGTTTATGCGCCCCAAGAATCCTCTGACCTCTTTTTCAGTACGGGGAGCAGGCATCTCTTGTATTGCTTTTACTTTTTCCGGATCGACTTCAATGCCTTTGTTGCTTACAATGAATCCTAGGAGTTTACCAGACCTAACTCCAAAAGTGCATTTGCTTGGATTCAGCCTTAACTTGTACTCTTTTAACCTGGCGAACAGCTTTTCCAGATGTTCAAGGTGCCCTTCCTCCGTTTGTGACCGAGCTATCATATCGTCTACGTAAACTTCAATCTCATGATGTATCATATCATGAAATAAAGCTACCATGGCGCGTTGATAAGTTGCCCCTGCGTTCTTCAGCCCGAACGGCATCACTTTGTAACAGAAAGTGCCCCACTGTGTGACAAAAGTTGTTTTCTCCATGTCTTCGGGGGCCATTTTGATTTGATTATAGCCCGAAAACCCATCCATGAAGGAAAACACTTTGTGCTGAGCTGTGTTGTCGATCAAGATGTCAATATGAGGTAGCGGGAAATCATCTTTAGGGCTGGCCCTATTCAAATCCCGGTAATCCACACACATTCTGACTTTGCCATCTTTCTTCGGTACTGGTACGATGTTAGCGACCCATTGAGGATAGGACGTAACAGCAAGAAAGCCAGCATCGAATTGTTTCATTACTTCCGCTTTGATCTTCTCGGACATGTCAGGCCTCATTCGGCGAACTTTTTGCTTGATCGGTGGACAATCCTCTCTTGTGGGGAGACGGTGAACCACGATGTCTGTGTCTAAACCCGGCATGTCTTCATAAGACCAAGCGAAGATTTCAACATACTCATTCAATAACTGTATCAGGCGCTCCTTGACATCCGGTTTCAGATTGGCACCCACTTGCACCTCCTTCCGCTCCTCCTTGGTTCCCAAGTTAACAGTTTCCAACGGCTCTTCATGCGGTAAGATGGCCCTTTCCTCTTGTTGCAGAAGTCTGGCTAGTTCCCCGGGTACTTCGCAACCTTCGTCATCCTCATACTCGGCTAGATTGACCAGATCTTCAGAGTTATTGAAAGGTATAGCAGAATAGTCACCCATGGAATCCGGAGTGGATGGGTACCTGCATTGGTGAGTGTGGGTGTGTGTAAGGGATAGCCATGCTTAAACAAAAATGCAAAAGGAAAGAAAATGAACACAAGCAGTTTATCAAATGAAAAACGTCAAATGAATCATTAAACATGGCATATGAATATGAAAAATAATCAAAACCCTTACAAGTGGACCTACATGCCCCGGGCAAGGCAGGAGGTGAAAAAGATAGTGTACGGATTGTTTGAAAGTAAAATATTACAGACCAAATAGGAAATGTTCGATAGATAAATTACTGAGGGATAAAAGTGATGGGGACAAAGTCTTTTGCCTCCCAATTGCTCAATCCTCCCTCGACAGTTGGATAAACCCACTCTTCAATGTTGCTTTACCTGTCCTCATCTTCCAAGGCGTTGATTCTGTAAGGAGAAATTTTGACTGGCGCTCTCTCAATCTTCGACCGGCGCATAGCCTTCTGACCAGCAGCTGTGAAACCTAACCCAAACTTATCAGTCTTATGCAGAAAATCGGGTAACTGCCCCCATGCAGAATTCTTCCCCTCTTTAACTGCAGCCCTTGCATCCTCCAGAGATGCCATCCTGGCCATCTGTCTTGGTGCCTCAGCTGCCAACTTAACCACTGCTACTTCAGGAAGAACTTCTTCGAAATGTTGAAATGGCGTCTCAATAAACTCTCCCTCAACCTCCACATACCGGAAGGAATTTAAATGGCTAATCATGTACTCTTCTTCGCCATGAACAGTAATGATCTTTCCCTTTACAGGATACTTCAGCATTTGATGCAAGGAGGAGGTGACTTCCCCAGCATGGTGAATCCAAGGTCTACCCAACAGGCAGGAGTATGATGGACGGATGTCCATCACATAGAAGGTGGATTTAAACACCTCGGTACCTATCTTGACAGGAATCTCAACTTCTCCATGGACCATCCTTTTCGACCCATCAAAAGCTCTGACGACAATATCACTAGGCTTCAATTCCAACCCTTCGCAATCTAGCCGGTCCAAGGCCTTTTTAGGCAAAACATTCAGCGATGAACCGGTATCAACCAAAACATGTGCAAGGGTGGTTCCGCGACACTCGATTGAAATATGCAACGCATCATTGTGGTTTCGGCCCTTCGGGGTTAGGTCGGCATCAGAAAAGCCTAATCCATTGTCCGCAGTCAGGCTAGCCACGCAATGTTGAAATTGATCTGCAGAGGTTTCCTGGGGCACATGAGCTGCCTTTAGAAACTTAATCAAAGACTGAGCATGCGCTTCTGAGCAAAGCAATAGTGCCAGCATGGAGATCTTGGAGGGGGTTTGCCCCAACTGTTCCACCACATCGTAGTCACTTCTCTTGATTATCCTCAAAATCTCGTCCATTTCTTTCTTGGAAGCTTCTGGAATCGCCAAGGGTTGAGCCCTCGTCCTGACGGGCTCATCTTGTATTCCCTTTCCTTTATCAGCAATGGTAGGAGAGACAGCATTAGGAACAACAGCCTCTTCGATCAAAGGAGTTCTAGCGGAGAGTTTTACTGGTGCGGGGATGACTTCTTTAGCTGATGAGGGTCCAAAGACTGCTCTTGGAGGAGCGATCTCTGGAGAGAATACTCTCCCGCTCCTGGTGATTTTGCTGGTGCCCGCAATGTTACTAATGCTGGCTTCTTCATCATCTGAATTCTCTTTAATTACTTCTATTTGCTTGATACCATGGTAATAGATGTCACCACCATAGTTCCAAGGTATCGACTTCTCGGAGACATAGGGAACAGGCCCTGGCATGGTTATCTTCAAAGGTATAGACTTTGCAGCTGGTGTAATCTTAACAGGCTTTTTGACGGCCTTGGAAAGATTGGCGTGAATGGTTATAATTGAGACATTTTCAACTTGAACTGGAAAAGCAGGAACTTTTTCGAACAAAATTTGTCGACTATCCATAAGGCCTTGGATGCCTTTCTTCAATAGCGGACAATCAAACGGCAGAGAGTGGCAACAGTAACAGTCTTCTTTACATCCCGGGAAGATCCCGGCCCTCAACAAATTCAATTTAATGGTTAGCAGTGGAGTAGTCAGATCACTAACGTCGGCAACATACAGATCCTCTTCAATGGCATTGACATTCCGACCGTGCTTCGGCATAGGTGCAGATATCACATTGGGTTTTTATGGAGCGTCAAAATCTACCTCCTTAGCCTCTATCAGGTCTTGGATCTTATGCTTGAGTGCCCAACAATTATTGGTGTCGTGTCCAACACTGTCTGAATGATAAGCGCACTTAGCATCGGCATGATAATGCGGGGAAGACGTATTCACATTCTTTGGCGCCTCCTTGATAGTGGCAAGATTCAATTTCAAAAGATGGGGAAGCACCTCCACCGGAGTCATATTAATACGGGTGAACTGCCGTTGTGGCCTTTCCACCTGTTGTTGATTTGGTCTGGTCTGGTTATAGCGAGGCTGCTCACTTGGAGTGTTTTGAATCATTACAGCCCCCAGAGTTGGCCGACGCTCCATCTTCCCTGCTCTTCTCTGAGAATATACCATAGCTGTCTCCTTCTTAAACGGCTTCTTCTCAACACTCGCAGTAACACCCTTCTGAATCTTTCCTGACTTGATGCCAGCTTCTATTCTTTCGCCTGTTAAGATCAAATCGGTAAACCCCGCGGAAGAGTTACCAATTAAATGATTGAAGAACGGCCCAGATAGGGTCCCAAGAAACATATCAACGAGTTCGCGATCGGTTAAAGGAGGCTGCACCCTGCCAGCCAAATCCCTCCATTCTTGTGCATATTCTTTGAATCCCTCACTTGTTCCTAGTGACATACCCTGAAGTTGGGTACGAGTAGGAGCAAGATCAGAATTATACTGGTATTGTTTGTAGAAAGCGGTGGCCAAATCTTCCCAATTTTTGACACTGGTTCCTTCTAACTGATAAAACCATTCCAACTGAGCTCCCGACAGGCTGTCTTGAAAGAAATGAATCCAGAGGTTTTCATCTGCCGTATAGGGTTGAATCTTTCTCACATAAGACCTGAGATGCATTTTGGGACAGGACAGCCCATCATACCTCACAAATACTGGCACTTTGAATTTCGGGGGAATCACTAACCCGGCAACCAAACCCATGTCTTCAAAATCCAAACCCGGTACCCTTTGCAATTCCATGGCAGCCAATCTGTCTTCTAAACCTTTATATTTGTCATCAGCTGGAGGATACTGCTGGTCAGAATAATCTTCATCCTCTTCAACTTCTTCCTCTTCTGCATCAGACTCAGAAGGTGCCGCAACCCGATCTCTTTTACTAGTCCCCTCATCAGAAGTGGGAGGAAATTCAAGCACCCTCCGAGCTTCTATGTCAAACCTTCTCCCCAAAGTAGCCACTCCGACCCTCTTTTTCTTCTTCACTGGGTCCTTGTTCTCCAAATGAGCCTTGATGTCTTCTTGACTCTTAACCAAAGTCATCAAGAGTTGCTGGAACTGTGCATTCTGAGCCTGTAGATCTTTGACTGTTTGCTCGAGATCCATCCTACTGAAATAAACAGCAGATAGATAAGGAACCCTGGAGTGAGACCTGCTTATGCACATGATGAATGGTATGCTTATGTATGCAATGCATTCAAGGGTTTAGAACATTCAAAATTGTTTCAGACAAAGAAGAACACACGTCATATTAATAAGAAGAAATTTGTTAGTACATAAATGCCCCATGGGCCAAATATTACAAAATAAATTTCTTAAGGTAGAAAGACATTGCGCATCCTCTTTGGTGCGATGTAGGTATTGAGGACCTCTTGCTCGTGGAGTCGGCGAGCAAGCTCTAGAACCTTCTTTTCACTGGCGTAGTAGCTAGCTTCAAAAGTGTCCCGTTCCTCCTTGAGCTGAATCCAACTTTTCTGCATTTCCTCCCACGATGTAGGCATGTCTGGATGCAGGATGGTGTAGGGAACCTCTCCTTCATTGACGGGCTCTTTAATCACTGGGAGTACATGAGGATAAGGCATCATTAGACTTTGGGCTCGGGCTCGTACCCACTTGAGATAGGGCTCAAGAGGGATGGAGTTCTTGTGTCCCAGAGTCTTGCTATCGACCTTGTTGAGTTTTCCCCAAGCTCTGATGAATCTTTGGCGAAGTCCTTGCGCGTCGTTGTCGAAGTCAAAAACTAGGCTAGGAATCAACATGTCATGAGGGCCATCCCTCCGTGCATATCCAAATTGCCTCAAAGCTAGGCAAGGGTTGTAGGTGATACCTCCTCTAATTCCAAGTAAAGGAACATTAGGAAATTCTCCGCAACGATCGACGATGATGACATTTTCTCTGGACCGAGAACACCAATGCACATCAGAATGAGTGAGAGTCATCAATCGTTGGGACCACCTTATACCTTGATCATTCTTCAAGACAGATTGTGGAAGGTTCGAAATAAACCACCTTGCAAGGATAGGAGTACAGCACATGAGAACACCCCTCTTTCTCATTGTTCGTGTGTAAAATGAGTGAAGGATGTCCCCAAGCAATGTTGGTATTGGATTCCTGGACAAGAAGATTTTGACGGCGTTGACATCTACCAATTGGTCAGGATTCGGGAACAAGACCAACCCATAGATAAGGAGTGCCACAATCTCTTCAAAGGCTTGTAGGTCCAATGAATTCCAACATTCTTGTGCCTTCTCAAACAAGAATTTTGCCAAGAATCCTTTGACGCCGCTTCTGGTTTCCCAATGCCCCTTGATTTCAGATGGCTGTAGATGTAGTGCTCGAGCAACATCTTCAGGCTTTGGTTCCTTCTCCGTACCGTTGAAGGGTAGTTGATTAAGGATAGGGATTCTTAGGAGTTGAGAAAACTCCTCCAAAGTGGGCACCAACTGATAATCAGGGAAAGTGAAGCAATGGTGAAGAGGGTCAAAGAACTGGAATAGCACTTTCATCATGTCTTCTTCAATGTTGGTGTTGACTAAGCTGAGCAGTCTACCATGTCTTTCACTGAAGGATGAATTTTCCGGAATTCTTGAGGTGATCTCCCTGAGTTGAGGAGAGATTCTCACAAGGTTGACTTGAATGGTATTTCTGCGAGGGATTTCCATGTCCTACAAAACAAGAACAAAGATGAAGATCCAAATCCTTGAAATGGTTAGTGAATGATGTTTTATGATGTTCATGATGTATGCACAAAACATATGTACAAGAAAATCACATCAAACCCTAGTTTCAGGCTTGCATGGGGTTTCATAGGTAAGTACCCTCTTGAGTGTAGTTGGCTTAAAAACCTGTCCTATAAATAGTAACCGGGTTCTAAGGAGCTCAATATCACTGGATTGTTTTCAATGTTCATTGTTTTGGTTTAGCCACTTAACTAGCGACCAAAATATTCCAAGAAAACAACCCTCAATGAGTGTAGTATCGAGTATCTACCAACTTCGGACTGCACCAAATCCGGTCATCTCACTACCCCTAATAAAAGGCCAAGATGGTCAAGTAAGGTTCTAGGTCATTAGTGCTTAGTGACATCACTCAGCGGCCCCGTACTCTCTTTAATTGAACTCAAGGGTTACCGGTACTCACAAATATGTCGCACTAATATAGCTATTGCTTAGACCGTGTCGGTATACCCCGCACAGTTTCCACAATGTATTGCTATCTATGAAATGTTTCCCAAATCCGGGTTTAGGATTTCAAGCCCAAACAAAGAACCAAAAGATAAAGCAAACAAAACATACAATTAGTCATGCAAGAGGGTGATCTAAGCCCTAAGGTTACTCCACTTTAAAAGGATGCTCCCCAGCAGAGTCGCCAGTTCTGTGATACGGTGGGAGAACTGACTAGGGTTTTGCGTTTGTTTTCGCAAATGTTTCGGTTGAGCGAGAGTCGCCACCGACTTTTTATTTTATCCTAAGGAAAGGTTCAAAAAGCACAGCAAAAACCTTTGAGATTTTTCTTGGGTTCGGGGAGTATATTATAGAAGGGTAAGGTATTAGCACCCCTTCTATCCATGGTTATCCATGGGTTCTTAAGTACTTGCTTAGATCAACTTGCCTTAGTTTTCAATTGCTTGAAATGGTGCTTTGTGTGTGGCTTTGAAAATGTTTTGAAAAGATGCCTTGTGTTAGGCTAACCTTGTAACAATTCTTTACTCGAATGTTTTACAAAAGGTGTTTTATCTTTTTAAAAGATGTTTCAAGGGTTTGAAAAGTTGATTTTTTGAAAGTGTTTGTGAAGTGGGTTTTAAAATTAGGCAAGTGTTTTCTTGGAAAGTTGACAAGTACTTAAGAGTTTATCTACCCTAAAGTTTTCTCAAAGATTTTTGTTATGTTTTAAACCTTTTGACAATTTTGTTCCATCATTGTGTTTGGTGGACAAACTTTTCTTAGGATGTGAAAGGGACGGGCGCGGGTCATCGTTTGGACCATAATTGCAACGGCGTTAAATGTCTTTGGGCAATTTTCTTTAAGGGACTTGATCATTTGTTTTTGTTTTGTTTTGAAAAGTTTTATCGAGGGACTATGATCATTCAATTTGTTTGCTTTGCCCAAAGAAATTCAACATGCAACATGGCCCATTTATTTGAAGGCAACAAAGTGGAGTACCCTAGGGGTGCAAGTGTGAGAAGTGTTGTTTATTTTCATGCTCATTCATCTTGTATTAGGTCCAACTATTTTTTATCGTTTTTCGCATGCAAACCCTAATTCTAACATGGCATAATTAGAAAGCGTATAAAGTGCGAAATTTAAATTCCTACGCTATTACAACATAATAATATAGGGAGGGGGGTACAAATTTACAAATGGGGGATATTTAGACAAGAATTTAAATCTAAATTATTACATCATTTTTGAATATTTGCAAGGTAATAAATTGCATAATTAAATGGAAATGAAGTAAATATGCAAAAATGCAAAAAGAAAGTTTTTATATGTATGAAAAAAGTATGGTTTATGTAAAATAAAACAAGAAAATAAAAAGGGTATTATTTTTGAGTATTTTCAACTTTTAGGGCAAAAACCCTAATTTCAATTAAAATGGGTATTAATTACTTAATTCATATAATATTTGTTATTTACATACAAAAATAAAATAAAATATAGTATATTTGTAAAAAAGGGTATTTTTTAGTATTAAATAAAAATAAATAAAATATGTACATTTTTGGTATTTTTACTCTAAGTATATTAATATATATATATATATGTATATTTATATTATTTTAAATATGTACTATATATATAAATAGTAATAATAATTAGTTTTTTAGAAAATAGTATTTTTTATATGAAATATTTTCAGAGGATAATATAAAATAAAAATAAAAATAGAAGTATTTTTTACATATTTTTCTATTCTATTCTAAGTAATAATATATATCTATTATATACAAATCAAAAGAAAATCAAATAAAAACCAAATCAAAATCAAAAAATGATGAGAAAAATATTTTCAAAATTTTAATATGTTGAGAAAAAATAAATGAGTCAAATAAAAAAAGAAAAGGTCCAAAATGTTAAAAAATGAAGCAAATGGGCTCAGGGGTGTGAAACAGAAAAAATGGTGTGGATAGCAAAATAATACAGGCCCAGTCCAATCCACTTCTTCTTCAACCTTTGGCCAAAACGCGCGCCTTGTTACAGAGATTCAAACATCCTGATTCTTTGAGATTTTGCACAAACTTTCAACACAAAACATGTCAAGCATTGAATCACGATTCCAAATATATAAAAAAACTCATCCTAACTCTCAGAAATGAGAGAGAATTTTATGAATCCCAAATCTTGACCTAAACTTTCTGCCATTTTCAAAGCTTAAATTCTCTCAACTCAGGCAAAAGAAATAAAATGTAAAGATATGTACATGCTCAGGGCTATGAGTAGAACCTTGTTTCTTCACAAACTTAAGACTAAAGATGCATAATAAGAGAGATACGAGTTCAAAATTTTACCTATTCAGTTGAACTTCTATCTGGAGAATGAGGAACTTTCAGTGCAAGGTGATGATTGGAAAAGCTTCCTTGAGGTCCAGGGATACTATTCCAATGTTTACTTTGTCTTGAAACTTCTTGTATCGAGCTGTGGAACTTCAACTGCAAAAGGAAAAAATGAAAATGGTGGAAGCTGTTAGAGGGATTACAGGTCAGGTTTTAGGTCATGGTTAGCTTGCATACATGCTAGGGAATGTGTATGAATTGATTTTGGTAAGAATGCTCGAGGGAAATGGGAGTTGGCACTCAAACTGCAGAGGCAACTCTGTTTTTGCAGTTTGAGGATGATTCTGGGATGGAGGGTGTTTTGGAGGTGCAAGGGTCGTGTCTCAGCTTGGTTATGTTCTTTGGAAGGTGTTTGATCAGTTTGTTCTTGTGTGCTAATGCTGAGATGAAAGATGTTACAAGTTATGGGACTTTCTTCACACTTAAGCAACAAAATGCAACTTGGCTTTCTAGGCATGTAGGGGGCCTCCTAATGTGCTGCATAATCCCTCATTGATCAGAGTGTTATGCTCATAATCTTATGCTAGAGAGATTTGATCTGTACCTCTTTGATTTACCAATTGACATAAAGCAAGCTTTTGCAAAAATGGAAAGTTCACTTTATCTAGTTTAGGGTTAGCTCATCATGTAATGTCCAAATGCTTAGAATAACAACTTGGCACATTGGTTTTGCATTTAATTCTTGAGTGTAACTTGGTTTAAGGACCTGTAATCTAGCCTAAAGCAAGCTGAATTCAAATTTGCAAAGTTATGAACATGTTTTGGTTAAGAACAAAAAGTGAATTTTTGCCAACTTGTGAAGTTCGAATCTCTCAAGTTATGAGGTTGTTTGATGAGTTCTTGGACATTTTGGAAAGCTTGGAATGTGTACTACAATCCATCTTTGAAATTCAAATTGAAATTCCAAGTGGAAGGGTATGAAAAATGGCCTTGAAGTGGGGTAGAAAACCTTGTCAAAATAGGTTAAAATTTCACTAAGTTAAAAATGGTTTAGTGCCCTTATTCAAAAAATTGTAACTTGAGATACAAGCTTCAAATGAGAAAACTTTGTGAATCAAAGTTATAGATTATGCAACAAGCTACAACTTTCATGTTTTGACTTTTGTTTGAATCCAAATGGATCTTGGTGAAAAGGTGGGGCAAAGTTGGGAAAAAATTAGGGTTTTTCATAACTTAGAAAAATTCTAAGTTATGAAAAATTCCATTTTCTAACCCTAATTTGCATTTTGTGATTACTTGGTGAACAAGTTTCATGATTTGGCATATTTTGATGAAAAATGAATCTTGACTCTTGATTTTGACCAAAAAGTCAAAGTTTGACTTTTCAGTATACAGTCAAAATTGATCAATTGACTGAGAAATTCAACTGTCAATCTTGTGTACTTGGGATCTTTTGAGTTTGTTGAGCATGTCAAGATGATTGCATGGGGTCCTTGAGTCCATATGTGAGCTTAGTTTTCCATTTGCTAGGTCAAACAGTCAAAAATTGCCTCTGTGCAGTCAAAACCCTAAAAATGACCATTTTGCCCTTTTGGTGATCTGATCCAATTTCTTATGGAATTGTGGTCCAAACTTGATCAAATGATTCCTAGGAGTTCATAATGTTGATGTGGATCAAATTTCATGAGATTTGACTGTCAATTGGCCACAGTTGACTTTTTCCCCAATACAGTTGATTTCTAGGTCAACTGTCCAATTGACTGGGCAAAATTTGGAATCAAGACTTGAAACTTGGTATGGATGAACTTGGGAGTCCAACATGAAGCATGAAAGTCCTCTTAGGCATTTTAGGTCAAAATATCTTTGTGCAAACACAAACCCTAATTTGGGTCAACAGTGCAAAGAGAAGTCTTGAGCAGAGGAAACCCTAATTGGATCTTGGGCTTCAAGAGCTTTGTGATGGGAAATGTTGAGAAAAAGGGAGGGCAAATTTTGGGGTACAACACCACTCCTCCCTTATTAGATGATCTAGAAAAGCTGCAACTTGCTTTGGTTAGGATGCAACAGGAAAGGGATGCTTGGAAGAACAAGTTCCAAACTTTAGAGAGTTCCTACAGAGCAGACCTGAAGGAGAAAGACAACTTGATTGAGATCCTTGAGAGTCGAGCGGTAGAGTCTATGGAGAGGCAAGGGGATTTATTTTCTCCTAAGCCTCAATTAGGTGTTGATCACTCACTTCCTGATTCAGATGATTGGAAGGAGGTTACCATCATACATGTGGGAGAAAACTAGAGGTTGAAGGCTCAGATTGCCAGGCTCACGGGGAAGCGCCGTCGTATAGAGTGATCTCCATCAATTCTTTTTCTCAGGGTTTTAGATTTTATTTTCATCTTGTACTTGGGATCATTGTAACTTGTAATCCATTTTGGAGTTATTATAATAAATGTTTTCTTCAGTATTTCAAAAGCGTTATTACTTTGATGTTTGCAAAATGTTTATAAACTTTAAATCCCTTGAAATATTAAATAACAAAGTATAAATAATCATGTGCATTACATATCATGCATTATATTGCACATATTTCTTGCATTTTTTATGCATATCCAGGTGTCTTACCAAGCTTCTTTACTTCGTTCAGCAAGTTGACTCACCAGTACAACACTCGGGCTAATTTTAGAAAGAAGATGGACAACATAAAACAACAGAATCGCGAGGTGCGCGAGGAAGTTTCTGCTTTGAAGGTCGGCTTGGCCAATCTAACTAATCTAATGGAAGCTCTGGTGGCTGCTCAGAATCAGCCACCAAGTGTTCAACCTCAACCAACAAGGGCAACTACTGAAGCTCAGACTATTCCCGTATCTGCTACTCCGGCTGTTGTTCAGAATCGCATGCCTCAAGGTTATCCATGGGGAATTCTAGAGAATTTTGCACCTGAAGGTTTCAATCTTGGTCCTCAAGATACTCCAGTGGTTCAGACTATTGTTACGCTGACACCTCCTGTGGTGCATGATGTTCCTGCTGCACCTCCTTCGATGGATATGGTTCCGTTTGTTAATGATGATGTGTGTCGTCCTTTCCCTCCACCAAATGAAGACTTGGGTCTTTATGACAGAATGGATGAATTTCAAGAGAAGTTTGACAAGATGCAAAGAGAGATGAAGGCCCTCAGGGGAAAAGAGCTATTTGGGCAGAATGTGAATGAGCTATGTTTGGTCCTGAATGTTAAGATACCTGCTAAGTTTAAGGTCCCCAAGTTTGAGAAGTATAAGGGAAAGAATTTCCCTTGTGCTCATCTGGTGATGTACGTGAGGAGAATTTCTACCCATACTGATGATCAGCGTCTGCTGATTCACTTTTTTTAAGATAGTTTGACCGGTGCTGTGTTGAAATGGTATATGAGTTTTGACAACGCCAATATCCATACTTTTAATGATTTGGGAGAAGCATTCATCAAACAATACAAGTACAACATGGACATGGCGTCTGACCGTGATCAACTTAGGGCCATGGTTCAGAAGGACAGGGAATCATTCAAAGAGTATGCATAGAGATGGCGTGAGGTAGCCTCCCAAGTGATTCCACCCATGGAAGAAAAGGAGATGACTAATATTTTCTTGAAGACGCAGGTGCTTTCTACTACGAGAGGATGGTAGCAAGCGCGCCAAGTGACTTTACTGAGATGGTAGGAATGGGTATCCGCTTAGAAGAGGTTGTAAGAGAAGGTCATTTAACGAAGAATGAAGGATCAAGAGGTGTGAAGAAGCCATCTTATGGGTTTACCAAGAAGATAGAAGGAGATGAAAATGTTGTTATACAAGAGAGGAAGGTAAACACTCCTAGAAGGAATTATCAGCGTCATCAGCAAGTCGCCTTAGTTACTCCTGTTATGAATGTCGCTCCAACTACCGTTGCTTATCAAAGACCGTCCCAACAGGGGAATCAAGGGTATAACCAAAGAAGGGAGAGTTATGACCCTATTCCCATGAGCTATACAGAGCTACTGCCGACATTGATTCAGAAGAAGTTGGTTCAAACCCGACCACCTCCCGTTGTACCGTCGCCATTGCCTTAGTATTACAAGGAAGACCAAACATGTGCTTTTCATCAGGGAGCACCAGGGCATAATGTTGAAAACTGTTCTCCTTTGAAGACTAACGTACAAAAATTGGTAAATTCTGGTGTTCTATCTTTCAAAGACGTGGGACCTAACGTGAAAGATAATCCCCTACCTAAGCACGGGGGAGTAAATGCTGTGAATATGGCGGCCGGTATTCTAGGCGACTTCCGGATTTTTGATATTAATCTGGTTAAAGGAGATTTGGTGAAAATGCATGCAGAACTCTGTGAATTTATCTACTATACGCATGACCATTCCGGTTGTGCTATTTGCAGTACAAACATGCAGGGTTGTGAGAAGATAAAGGTTGATTTACAAGAGATGATGGGTGAGGGCCTCATCCATATAATCAGGCCTAGGGCAGAGTATGAAGAGGAAGTGAATATGGTTTCTGGATGTCCTGTTGAATTCAAATTTTTTGATGTAGAGTATATGAATGAGGACCTCGTGCAGTTTCACGCTACCTTCTGTCATACGGCTGGTCAGGTGGAACACCAATATGGATCTTGCCTAGTTTGTTTTCGAGACCCCCGAGGATGTTCAATCGTGAAGAAGGGTGTTCAGTTGTTATTAGACAATGGAACTATCAAGATCACAGGTCTGAGGGATGATTACCATGAAGTTCATATGGTTGTGTTTTGTTTAACGGAAGAAGAGTCAGAGGAAGAGTATGCCTCCGCAGATGAGTATTTCTCTTCAGACGAAGATTTGTTTTCCATAAATGACTTATTAATGACTGATTGCGTTGAAGAAGGGGTAAACGTCATTGTGCCTTGTTTTGGTGCACCCGCCCACTTTGAAGTGGAGTATCATAACAAGCCAGCTATTAACCCATTGGTGATTAGTTTTCCAAGTCTTATCCCCTACAAATCAGATAAGGTTGTGCCTTACAAATACAACGCTACAATCTTAGAAGATGGAGTGGAAGTTCCCATCCAGCCAATGTCTGATGTTGGAAATATAGCTAAAAATAGCAGGGTGACCCGTAGCGGTCATGTGTTTGTGCCGGTTGTTCGAAGAGATGTTGATGCTGGAAAGAAAATTGCTGAGAATGATGAACCTAAGAAGACTACGAGTTAGACTAGTGGAGCTACGTTAGAGAAATAAGTGGATGATATTTTGAAGATAATTAAGATGAGCGACTACAGAATTGTAGATCAGCTACTGCAGACTCCTTCGAAAATATCTATCTTAGCTTTATTGATGAACTCCTCTGCCCATACAGAATCCTTGATGAGGGTATTAGACCAAGATTTTGTGAAGAGTGATATGCCAATAGATCAGTTCAGCAGCGTAATAGGAAACATTACGTCATGTAATAACCTGAGTTTCTGCGATGATGAATTGGCAGATGAAGGGAGGAATCACAACTTGGCCCTCCACATCTCTATGAACTGCAAGAATGATTCACTATCCAATGTGCTGATTGATAATGGATCTGCGTTGAATGTTATACCGAGGAGTACTCTCATGAAGTTGAAATATCAAGGAATTCCTATGCGCCCTAGTGGCATCATCGTGAAACCGTTTGATGGGTCAAGGAAATTTGTCATCAGTGAAGTGGACTTACCTATCCATATAGGACCACATTTGTTTCAGATAACCTTCTAGGTCATGGACCTTGTTCCCGCTTATAGTTGTTTGCTAGGACGGCCGTGGATACATGAAGCAGGGGTTGTCACTTCAACTTTACACCAAAAGCTAAAGTTTTTAAGTGAAGGGAAAGTAGTGATCATAAATCGGGAGCAGGCATTGTTGATATCTCATTTGTCCTCTTTCAGCATTGTAGAAGCGGATAAAGCTGCTGTTGGAACCCCGTTCCAAGCCTTATCCATTGACAACATAATAGGAAATGAGAATTCCATGGTTTCGTTGAAGGATGCGCAGCAGGTTGTGCGTAATGGTCATAATGAAGTTTGGGGAAAAATTGTGGATCCACCTGTGAACAAGAACAAAACTGGCTTGGGGTTCTCTTCGAAGAATGACAAAGGAAAGGGAATGAAGCCGAAGTCTGCTGCAGGCAGGTATTAAGACATTTTCCGTAGTGGAGGCTATCTTCATCAGACTGTTTCCAGGGTTAACGCCATTGTGGAAGATGAAGCAGAGCAGGAAATGCCAAATTATGTGACGCACGGAGTCAGGGTTCAGAACTGGATCACCATTGATGTTCCCTCTTGCATACATGTTTCAAAGTAATTTGATTTGTTAATCTTTTTTTGAAAAACTTTCACTCTACCCAAGGTGGAAGTATTAATGTTGTAGGGCTTATCTGTTTGCTGTGACTTTTAAGATCAATAATAAAAGTTGTCTTTGCTTCCCGAATTATGTCTTTATTTTCTGCTTTTTCTTGGAAAATGGTAATAAATAAAAAACCTTTCAAAATAAATAATAACTGAAATCCAATCTACATGATCACTTGTTATATGTGTCAGTTTCTAAATACAATCACAAATCATATGTGCAGATTAATTAAAAAACCCGTTGAATACAATGAGCCTGCACCCTCTCCCAACATTGAATGTCCTATGTATAGGTATGAAGAAGAAGATTATGATGAGATTCCAGAATAGGTCTCATGGTTGCTTGAGCACGAGGAAAATACCATTCAGCCATATAAAGATCCTTTGGATGTGATCAATTTGGGTTCAGAAGAAGATCCAAAGGAAGTCAAGATTTGAGCATTGCTGCATCCCGATGTGAAGAGAAGGTTAATTGAGTTGTTGAAAGAGTATGTGGATTTTTTTGCTTGGTCTTACCAAGATATGCCTGGTCTAGATACATATATCGTCGAGCACCATTTGTTGTTGAAGGCAGAATGTCCGCCAATCAAACAGAAGTTGAGAAGAACTCACCCAGATATGGCAGTAAAGATCAAAGAGGAGGTTCTAAAGAAGATTAATGCTGGTTTTCTTGTGACGCCAGTGTATCCTCAATGGATTTCCAATATTGTCCCAGTACCGAAAAAAGACGGAAAAGTCCGCATGTGCGTAGATTACAGAGATCTAAATAAAGCTAGTCCAAAAGATGATTTTCCATTACCACACATCGACATGTTAGTGGATAGCATAGCAAAATTCAAAGTATTCTCATTCATGGACGGATTTTACGGGTATAATCAAATAAGAATGGATCTAGAAGACATGGAAAAAACAATGTTTATCATGCCCTTAGGAACATTCTGTTACAGAGTGATGCCCTTCGGGTTGAAGAACGCTGGTGCAACGTACCAGAGGGCTAGGACAACCCTATTCCATGATATGATGCATAAGGAAATTGAAGTATATGTTAATGATATGATTGCCAAATCCAAGACTGAGGAAGGGCATATAGAAGATTTGTTGAAGTTGTTTCAGCGTTTGAGGAAGTATCGTCTCCGCTTGAATCCAAATAAATGCACCTTCGGTGTTTGATCAGGGAAGTTGTTGCGTTTCATTGTTAGCCAAAAAGGAATTGAAGTTGACCCTAATAAAGTCAAAGAAATTCAATAAATTCCAGCACCAAGAACTGAAAAGCAAGTCAGAGGTTTCCTCGGGCCTTTAAATTATATTTCCAAATTCATTTCCCACATGATTGCAACATGTGAACCAATCTTTAAGTTGTTAAAGAAAGATCAAGGTTGTGTGTGGACGGATGACTTCCAAAGGGCATTTGAAAGTATTAAAGAATATCTGCTTGAACCTCCTATCTTGCTCCCTCCTGTAGAAGGAAGACCGTTGATTATGTATCTAACAGCGTTAGATAAATCCATGGGTTGTATTCTGGGACAACAGGATGAAACAGGGAAGAAGGAGTTCACCATTTATTATCTCAGTAAAAAATTCACTAATTGTGAGTCGCGGTATTCCATGATGGAAAAAACATGTTGTGATTTGGCCCGGGCAGCAAAACGTTTGTGGCAGTATATGTTGAATCACAATACTTGGTTGATCTCCAAAATGGTTCCAATCAAGTACATTTTTTAAAAGCATGCTCTTACTGGGAGAATTGCCCCTGGAAGATGTTGTTATCTGAATACGATATCAAATACCGCACTCAAAAGGCCATTAAAAGTATTGTGTTGGCAGATTACCTTGCTCACCAACCAGTGGAGGATCACAAGTCTATAGAATATGAAATCCCCGATGAGGATGTGATGTTCCTGAAAGTGAAGGATTATGATGAGCCATTTCCTGAGGAAGGTCTTGACCCTGAATCTCGTTAGAGTATGATATTTGATGGAGCTGTGAATGCTTATGGTAAAGTAATTGGTGATGTGATTGTCACTCGTCATGGATCACACATTCCTTTTAATGTAAGGTTAACATTCTATTGTACTAACAATATGGCAGAATATGAGGCTTGCATCATGGGTCTTGAAGAAGTTATTGATCTCAGAATTAAAATTCTAGATGTGTATGGTGATTCAGCTTTGGTAATAAATCAGATTAAAGTAGAATGGGATACTCGTTACCCTGGCTTGATCCCTTACAAAGATTATGCTAGAAGATTATTACCATTCTTCAATAAAGTTGAATTCCATCACATCCCTAGAGATGAAAATCAAATGGCGGATGCTCTGTCAACTCTGGCTTCTATGTACCAAGTGAATAATTTGAATAATATACCCTGAATTACGATTCGACGGCTGTATAGGCCCGCTCATGTGTTTACAACAGAGGGGGTAGCAGATGAAAAACCTTGGTATTATGATATCAAGCATTTTCTTCAGACTCGGGAATACCCGATTGGTGCGTCGAAGAAAGATAGAAAGACATTGAGAAGATTGGCAGGCAGTTTCTTCCTCAGTGAAAATGTGTTATACAAGAGAAATTATGATATGGTCTTGCTCAGATGCGTGGATAGACATGAAGCAGACATGTTGATGCATGAGATTCATGAATGTTCATTTGGCACTCATGCCAATGGATATTCGATGGCTAAAAAGATGCTAAGGGCACGTTATTATTGGCTGACAATGGAGTCTAATTGTTACAAATTTGCAAAGAAGTGCCATAAATTCCAGATTTATGCAGACAAGGTCCATGTGCTTCCGACACTTCTCAATGTGATTTCCTCCCCGTGGCCTTTCTCAATGTGGGGTATTGACATGATTGGGATGATAGAACCCAAAGCTTCGAATGGGCACCGTTTTATCTTGGTAGCAATTGACTACTTCACCAAATGGGTGGAGGCTGCTTCATATGCCAATGTTACTAAGCAGGTGGTTGTGCGCTTTATTAAGAATAACCTTATATGTAGGTATGGTGTACCGAGTAGAATCATCACTAACAATGGCTCGAATTTGAGCAACAATATGATGACAAAACTGTGTGAAGAATTCAAGATTGTCCATCACAATTCATCTCCATACAGGCCAAAGATGAATGGGGTTGTTGAAGCCGCTAATAAGAATATCAAGAGAATTATCTAGAAAATGGTTATTACTTATAAGTATTGGCATGAAATGCTCCCTTTTGTCTACATGGATATCAAACATATGTCTGCACTTCAACAGGAGCAACCTCGTTCTCCTTAGTGTATGGAATGGAAGTTGTACTACCATTCGAGGTAGAGATTCCCTCGTTGCGTGTGATAATGGAAACCAAGTTGACAGAGGCTGAATGGGTCCATAACAGGTTTGACCAATTGAATTTGATTAAGGAAAAGAGAATGACAGCTTTGTGTCATGGCCAGTTATATTAGAGAAGAATGAAGAAAGATTTTGATAAAAAGGTCAAATCTCGTGAATTTAGAGAAGGCGACCTCGTGCTCAGGAAGATCATGTATTTCAACACTGATTCTAGGGGCAAGTGGACTCCCAATTTTGAAGGCTCATATGTTGTCAAGAAAGCCTTCTCTGGAGGTGCATTAATTCTCGAAACTATGGATGGCGAGGAGTTCCCACGTCCCACGAACACTGACGCAGTCAAGAAATACTTCGCCTAAAGAAATAAAAGAATAGCTCGTTAAGTTGAAAACTCGAAAGGGCGACTTAGGCAAAAAAGGAGCGTCTCGGTAGGCCGAAAACTCGAAAGGGCGGTCTGGGAAAAAATTAGAGACCTAAACAGAATAAATTTCCCGCTAATTTGAAAACCCACAAGGGCAGCTTAGGAAAAAGTTAGGGTTTTTCTTGGCAAGTAACTACGTCAGACAATACTTGATCGTTGAAGCAACAATCTTCTCGGATCCTCACCATACTTCAACAGAAGCTGCTGCTCAGGATTTCAAAAGTTGTTAGAGGGGATAGTGGTAATTGCATCTCAATGTATCTTTTCCATTATATGTTACCATTTCCCGAACTTTGTAATCATCTATGGAGTCTCGCCATTCACAGACTACTATTTCTATTAATGAAATTTGAGCTTTTACCCAATTCTTTGTATTTCTTATTTTATTTAGTTTGCCAAGACTCCATTTATTATTGATAATAACTTTTAAAGCAAAAAGATTAAATAACAAAATTGATTTTTCAAAAGAAGATTTTACAAATTACTTTTACTTTGAGATTTGTGATGAAACAATGACAACAAAAATGGTGATCCCAAGAATGGACAAACTCCATTTGTTTTGAAAAGTTTTTGTTCCCCTCGAGAAGGTCTACTCAAGATGTTTTTTCCATATTGGGTTTATGATTCCGGTATCCTCGGTCAAGTTTGGATTCATTTCTCCTCTTTTCCGAGTTTTCATTGATGTGAAGTTTCAATCCGCATTTTCTCTAGTGAAGTAGGCCTGAATTCCGCAGCGAATGTTTGGATGTTTTGGTGACAGTCTACTTTACTTGAGACTGGTCTTGCAATCTTCAGTAGGCGTGTTACTTTTGAAAAAAACACCGGTTTCCCCAGTGAAGCCTGAAGGAGGATGTTATATCCTTGTATCTGTATTATCTCATCACTTTGATTTATCTACCTCCGGATCTTGTTTCTCCTCAGTAAAGTTAAAGCAGGCAGTAGGTTTTGTTTTGTCAGCTGGACTTTACCTTTCTTGGAATGATCATCTTGGATGAAGTTTATCCGAGTGTTGTTAGTGCCCGAGGCAGTTTTTCCTGGTTATTCCCCATGTTGTATATCTGTTTTGTCAGCGTACGCACGATAACACTCATACATTCATACATACATCATGCATAGCTACAATTGGCAAGTGATTGTTCATTGACATTTGTTAATATTTTTGTTGACATATTACCCTGTTTTATAGAGTTACGTTGCCCTCTTTTCAAAAGAGTGCTGATCTTAAGCAGAAAGCGTATATTCTTTCAATTTCCCTACTGAGTTATCCCTCATAGAAGATTTTTGCTTTAGCCTTCAGGTACAGCTCCTTATTTGGATGGATTTGGTTTTCCCTCATGAGTTTATTTCTTAAAGGATGTATTCTGGTTGACTGTTTCATTCCAGTTTATTTCTAGTTTGAATTTGTGGTTCCACGACAATGTTATTTACTTTGGATTTCTGAAAACTCCAAGCTTTGGTTGGTGATTTTATTTTGCACGAGAAGACTTTATCTCCTCAGCAAGAATATCATGGCATCTCCCCAGGAAGTCATACCTCCTTCCCAAAAAATTCCTTTCTTTTTACAATCCTTCGTGATAATAAGTAGCAAGTCTCTTTATTTGAGACAGCTTATATATTATCCTTTCCAGGCGGAGTGCCTTGGTTAAAGAAGAAGTTGAGACCCGTTCTAGGTGAAACACCATAACCTTGGGGAAACTTGTTATCTTTTATCTACCCTCAGTGAACGTTGGTAGTTCATCATCAGTGAACGACGGTGATATGATATTATCCTTTTACCTTCAGCGAAATTCAGTAGACCATCGACAGTGAACGTCAATGTTTGTTATCTTTTTGCTATCCTCAGTGAATGTTGGTAGTTCATCATCAGTGAATGGTGGTGCTATGATATTCTCTTTCTACCTTCAGTGAAAGTCGTTAGACCATCGGAAGTGAACGTCGATGTTTGTTATATTTTTGCTACCCTCAGTGAACGTTGGTAGTTCATCGTCAGTGAACGATTGTGATATGATATTCTCTTTCTAACTTCAGTAAAAGTCGGTAGGACATCGGCAGTGAACGTCGATGCTTGTTATCTTTTTGCTACCCTGAGTGAATGTTGGTAGTTCATCGTCAGTGAACGGCGATGATATGATATTATCTTTCTACCTTCAGTGAAAGTTGGTATACCATCGGCAGTGAACGTCGATGCTTGTTATCTTTTTGCTACCCTCAGTGAACGTTGGTAGTTCATCGTCAGTGAATGGCGGTGATATGATATTCTCTTTCTACCTTCAGCAAAAGTTGGTATACCATCGGCAGTGAACGTTGATGCTTGTTATATTTTTTCTACCCTCAGTGAATGTTAGTAGTTCATCGTTAGTGAACGGCGGTGCTATGATATCATCTTTCTACCTTCAGTGAAAGTCGGTTGACCATCGGCAATGACCATCGATGCTTGTTATCTTTTTGCTACCCTCATTGAACGTTGGTAGTTCATCGTCAGTGAACGGCGGTGATATGATATTCTCTTTCTACCTTCAGTGAAAGTTGGTAGACCATCGGTAGTGAATGTCGATGCTTGTTATCTTTTTGCTACCCTAAGTGAACGTTGGTAGTTCATCTCCAGTGAACGGCGGTGATATGATATTCTCTTTCTACCTTCAGTAAAAGTCTGTAGGACATCGGCAGTGAACGTCGATGTTTGTTATCTTTCTCTCTGCCTTCAGTAAATGTTGGTAGCTTCGCCTTCGGTAGAAGTTGTTGTATCCTTTGTCCATTCTACCATCCTCTTTGATTCAGGTCTTTTGATCCACCAGTGATTTATTTTCCTGGTGGGGTTGCTCCTTTTTTTTCTTTATTATTGTTACTTCCCCGGTGATGTTTTGCGTCTCTTTAGTCATGTTCATATGCATTCATGATCATAAGCATTTCCATGGCATCTTAGGACCAAAAATAGGGTATATTTTATATTTAAGTATCTTCGATCGCGTCGAGACGAATATTTTTAACCTTTGTATCTCCAGATAGGAGAAATTTAAATAAGGCCAGCTGTTGTACCCCAATTTTTCCCCCTAAGATCCCTTCATCATACCATGTTGATTCATTCACAACAAGATTACACTAGGATTCTTGGTTTCCCTCCCTACATTTAGTCTTGCCCTTTTTGAGGGATTACCAAGCACCTTGAATTATGTTCCTTTTGTGATCATGAACATTGTTTTGATTTCTTCATTTAACTAATAAAATGCAATGTTGGTTTGTCTTGCTTGTTATCCATGTAGGTGAAGGCAATGAGATTTAACAAGTTACCCCCATGGGTTCATGAGTTTATTTCCATGCCCTAGTCAATAAAGCTTGAGAAGTTCAAACCTCACCATTGGATTGGTTTTGGAAGAATTGGCATGGCAAGGTTGCTTTTATTCATCACATTTCAGGGTTATTAGATATGACTCAAAACTACAAGGGGTTGATTGGAGAAGTTGTCGTGTTTGGACAAGGCCTTGTTCCTATTGGTCACAAGAGCATATTTCTCTCAAATTTCAAGATATGGAAGTGTTTTGGTGGCAAAGAGTCCTCATTATCATCCTCAAAAACTTCTATTCACAAAGCAAGAATGTTGGTACAAGAAGTTTGTTCAAGCTTGTCAAAGTTTCTCAAAGCATTTTCTTGATCTAGGAGCTAGGGTTTTGAACTTCAAAGGAGTATATATTTCTCACCTTTTGGTATTTTTTAGTGATACAAAATACATCATTCTCTTCAAAGGGTTATTAACAAATCACTTCAAAGGTTCCAAGGAGTTTTCATGAGGAAGAGACTTGATGAGGAAGAAAGATTACAAGTCCTCCAGATGAATCCCCAATTTTCCATGTGCGACGTCAAATGGTCATAACTTGGTAAATTTTTATCACCTTGAGTCTATTCTTTTTCCATAATGATCTTGAAGATGTAAACTTTATGCCTTATTTTATGTGCAAAGTGGGAAAATGGATGCAAAGTGCAAACGATTATAGGTCATTTCATAATTTTTTGCCAACTTCAACAAGTCATAACTTGCTCAAATTTTTGATATTTTGAATGATTCAAGTTTCAAAATGTCATTCAAGGGATCTACTTCATTCCATCTTTTTTGGTTAAGAGCAAATTCCAAGTGGAAGGCCATGTTTGGATGCAATACATTATAGGTCATTTTTGAAGAAGAATTTGGAATATTTCTAAGTATGGAAAGTCAACCCTTTTTCTTCAACTTTGACTCCATGCAACTTTCAGCTCAAGCATCCATTTAACTCCATTATTTTTCCATTGCAAAGCTTGTAACCTCATCTTTCTAAAGCATCAAGAATCATGCCTTAATACCCCTTGAGCTGAGAATGCCATTGTTTTAAAAATGGTAACTTGGAATTGAAGTTTCCTTGCAAGTTAGAATTTGAATTTCATGTTACAACCTCTAAACCTCAAATTAACACGTGTTTTGGGTCTAAACATGATTAGCCAACTTTCCCAAGTGGATTAGTGCATAAAAATGCAAGAATTGGATTAATTTTGGTGAAGTTTGGATCACACTTCACTCGTGCATCAGGTTTGCATGAATTCCCTCAAAAACACATCATTCACTCTTCCTTTTGATCTTATTTGCTTCTCCTATAAATACATGTACTATCCCATTCATTTTCCCAAGCTTGAATAGCCAGAATCACCCTGCCAAACTTGTTTCACAACTCAGAATTCAGTAACTTCAAAATCCATTCTCGAGCCTTTTTCAATCCTATTTTTCATCAATTCACCTTCCTTGATCTTCCTTGAAGCTAACCACATAATTACATTCAAGAATCGTGCCTTATACTGCTCCATAGAAGTCCAGTTTCAGAGCTCTGCAACTCAACTTCAATAGGTAGATTCCTTCATCAATTCTTCAAAACTCTGATATCATTGTGTTGCTCTCATTTCCTTGGTTCTAGTCGCAACACTTACCTTTTACTGGAAACACGTTTGGACCATGAAATTTCAAATCCCTTTTCAAAACATTCCTTTCAAATTGCTTGAGCTACAATTTATATAAATTTGGCGCGAGGGTGTGGTTATCTTCGTCTGGAAGAGATGAAGCGAATGGCATAGGTCTGAGGTTCTAATTTTACAGTTTGAGAGACCTGCAATTCGTGATGGCTGGAGGTTGAAGATGACCAATGTGTCATCTTCCAACCAATGAAGGCGCGCCATCTGTTTTTTTCAAATTCTGATTTAATTAATGATTCTGTAAAATATTCACTAATGACCATGATATGCACAATGCGCCAGATCCCTTGGATTTGATTACTAACGCGTTATGACTCTCATCCAATGGTCCACATATTTTACTTTTATTTTCTTTTTCTGATTTTTATACTTTAATTGTTTTAAATTTCAAAAAATCATAGAAAATTCATTTTTAGTCCAAAAAATCTGAAAAAATTATGAAAAATATTTTTGATTATTCTCTTTCTAATTTTTATTTTTTCACAATTTAATTTAGTGTTTTGGTACACTTATTTGATTTGTTTTAAATGTTTAAAAATACTTTTATACATTTTGAAATTCTTAAAAAATTATGGAATGATCCAATGATATTCTGACAAATATTGGTGACCTTATTTTATTTTTGTTTCTGACTTTACTATTTTTTTACCATTTTTTGTTTATTTTACCCATTTATTTTAATTTTAAAAATAGTTTATGACTTTTAAAAATTACAAAAAAAAATTTAAAATTATTTGAGCCTTTTTTTCTGATTTTTCTATGGTCTTACTTTTCATTTCTTGATTAATTTGAACATAGTTGATATTTTTCTCATTATTTTCTATTTTTTAAAACATTTTAAAACCCTTTTGTGTGTATTAAATGTGATATTATTTTGTGACTATTTTCTGGCTGATCTTGGGTTAGATTTTGGATCATGAACTTTATTAACATCATTGGATCCACGGTGTTGAGTTTAACTCGACAAAAAATGATGAATGATTTTAATAATAGTTTGATTAAAATTTAATTCAAATGTGGTTTATATATTTTTCCCTCATCCCTCTTCATCTCATCCCTTTCTTATTGCACTAAATGTTGTTGGAGCATGATCTCTATATCATGTCTCAAAATAAATGGTGAATAGATTGTTATTGACCGGCCTCAAAATAGGTGCGACTTCTATATAATTCGACTTACGATTGCTTAACATAGCGCTAAATTTTGTTCCGATTCGAATAAATGATCATTTGTGGCCCAAACTTATGATTGCAAGCCCAAATATGTTAATTTGATCTCTCTGATCCAATAACCTTGAGATTCATTGTGTGGAGGCTTTGGTTCTATCAATCCTCTAATGGATCTACAACACCTTTGGTCAACGCGGATCACTTAAACATCGTTGATCATTAAATGGTACTTATGAGAATTCCAAATGGATGATATACTTGACAAAAAACAAATGCAACTTGTTTTGTGGAGGCTTTGGTTCTACCAATCCTATAATGAGTTCCAAATTCAAGCTTCAAGATGGTCATCCAACTAACCACTAATTATTGACTTGTTTTACCTTATACTTTTATTCTTTTTATGCTCCATGCACTATTTACTTTTAGCATTTACATGCCATTTTCATCTTTGCTCATTTGAGCATTTACTTTCTTGCCATTTTATTTCGCTCACTTGAGCTTTTCTTTTCCTTTATTAAGACACTTAATAATCAACTTAAACCTAAAAAAAAATCTTTAATGGTACTTGGACTATTTGCTTACTATCCTTGGCATTATGGAGCATGGGACTTTTCTTGGACTTAGGATTAGAAAACTTAGCCTATCTTTGAGACCTTGTGATCTTATCTGATTATTTTGTCTGAAGTTCTTGAGGTTTAGCTCAAGACATTGGGTTACTTGTTTGTTTTTATGTGCAGGTTTTTGTGATTACACCCTTTGTTCGTAATCTGGAATTCACCCGTATACAGCCGTTACTCTGTGCAATTTTTGTAGACTTAACACACTTATAGTTTGGTTCTCTCAAGAGGTCTAGTATTTTTTTTGCTTGATTGGTTTCAATCCAAGGAAGGGGAATTCTATCTTGGCTCATAATGTCAAGTATTTGCTTCTTGTTGGTTAGATGGTTCTTATCCCTAGCCCTTACCTTATGCTTTAGGATAGTCCCTTCTTCTCCTCCCATCTTCTTTAATTTCAAAAATCTTCTTCCCCCTTTTTTGAAAACTCTTCTTGTTCTTTTTTTTTTGAACTTGAACCACTTTCATAATAAACTTGGACTTATGTCGCATTTTCAAAAACATTTTTCATAAATAAACTCCAATCAACTTAATAATACCTTGACATTTTTTGTGAGAAGACTAAAAGTCAATCAATCTCATTTAAAACCATTTTGCCACTTTGGCTTTTATCTTTAAATTTTTCTCAAAAAAAGATTGAACTCTTGTCAATCCTTGTAGTGATGCAAACAACTATACTTCTACAATATGTAGTGAAGAGAGATATTTTCCACTTAGGTGTTGAGTGAGGCATTGTTGATTTTAAAATCCAAGCCATATCCTCCACTTTGAGATGATGCAAATTCTCCTTTCTCATAATTGTGGGTAGTAAGTATGTTTTCCACACGGACAATGACGATGATGTTTTATCTCATAAAATTAACCAACACATTGGTGTTTTAAATTTTTAAAAGAGGAACTACGTGTACCCTGGTCCCCTATTGCACGAAAAGGAGGTACGTAGGCACTAAAGGTTCGCAACCGCGGCGGGTGCAAAAATTATAAAATAAATATATTTCTTTTCTCACCTCCACCATCCATTTTTTATATACAACATTTTTTATAGAAAAAATATACAGATTTTACAAACAGGTTCCTGCGGAGTACCGTAGATGTTTAGGGTGCTAATACATTCCCTTTGCATAACCAACCCCCTTACCTTGAATCTTTCCCCTTATTTTTGGGTTATTCTCTCTTTTCCCATTCCTTTGTAAACAATAAAGCGCGGTGGTGTTGACTCCCAAATTCGACACTTACTATATTTGGTCTTCTAGACTAAAAACTGGAATGAACCAAGTCAAGAAGAATGTTTGACGTATGAAATAATTTAGGAGAAAGATCTAAGTTATATTTGAGCCTTCGACCAGGGCTTACTTTCAGGTCTTTTCGGCTGAAGAGGACTTATGTTCTTCGACTGATAGAAAATATCCTCGCTTTGACACATGATACGAGGGATATTTGAATTTTGAATTATTGGAGGGAAAGACAGTTTCGCCACCGGCTAAGAAGAAGCAACATGAATGAAAGCCATAGGTCGAGGGACATGCAGAAGACACTTGTCTTCATCTTAGCGCAGAATCATCCCTCGATGGTTACTTAGTTTTAGTATAAATTAAGAAACCTGTGTATTTTTAAAGTTTGTTCAACCTATTGTACTAGTCACTCAAATATTGTCCAAGTAACCGATGTGTGAGAAAGGATAAAACTGAGAAATGTATGTTGGAAACACCTCTTTTTATTAATGAAAGTCTTTTACATTGCTTTAATATTATCTTGCAAAGTTATCTTTCTTGCTTCTTTACCTGCATTTCTACATTTCTGTCTACTTTTCCAAAATCTCAAACATCTTTTCTCTGGGTCGAACGCGCGTTCTTCCTGATTATCTGTCTTACATAAAAATTAGCATATGTTCTGGGATTAATCTGGTCGATCCCGTAAGTAAACCATAAAGAACTTTCCTTTTTGGAGATCAACGATTGTTTACCAAAAACCACGGTAAACAAATTAGCACACCCGATGGGACGTTGCTAATTTTTATAAATATCTTATTTATGCTATTGAGTTTTTCTTGTACAGTTATAGCGTTGCATGTTATTGAGAAGTGGTAGAGTAACCAACAAGTATATTGTTAGGAAGGAAAATAGTGAGAGTAGTATGGCTAACGAGTCAAATCATGGAGAAATACCTCCACCAGTCACTGGAACAGTGGTTACTACTATTGTCGAAGGGAATATCCCAGCTTCCGTTGGATCAATACCGATGCTAACCACAAATCAAACTGGGCCCTTACTTTCGTATGTAGGTCCAAGAGGTCCATTTGTGCCCCCAGGGTTTTCGACGACCTGGATGGGTCGAGAGAAGCCATATGGCACGCCAACTACTAAAATGGCTAGCCTTATGAATGATGCTTCCACTTTTTCAGAACCTTTGGTGAATGCAACATCGCCATTACAGGGGTCTGGAGCCAGTAGAAACCAATTCTTAGGAGGGCCATCTCATATAATACCAAGCCTCACAAATGTTTCGACAGCAATTTTGAGGCAACAGATGGACGAAAGTAATCATGACATGGTACAAATGTTAGCACAAAATCTAAGTACAGTGCTAAACCCCCTCATTCAAAGTGCTACGCAGTCGAATCAATAGATGACAGCGCAAATGACGCGCATGGCTAAATTCTTTTGGGTACCCCAAACTGTTCGACAACCCCAGAGGATACCAATGAGAGCAAATCAAGGGGTAATCATGGAAGAGGATTTGACCGTTAATCCAAACCCCCAGATTCCTAGAGCCTAAATAGAACAACCAAGGGTTGAAATACCACGAAACCTTAGAGAAATCGATCAGGGAGTTATTATGGCTAATAGAAACCAAAACACTGACGAATTAATACAGTAAGTTCGACACCAAAACTATGGGACGGACAATAATCTAACTGCCATGATCGAAAGGATTATGATTCAAAATGGGATGAACGTTGGTTTTCACAAACCAAACTTCACATCCCCATTGTCAGAATATATTCTGCAAACAGACTTACCACCTAGGGGAAAGGTTCCAAAGTTTACTAAATTTTCAGGGGATACGACAGAGTCCACTGTCGAACATGTGGCTAGATATTTGATAGAGGCCGGGGAAATATAAAACAACGAAAACCTTAGAATCAAATATTTCCCAAGTTCCCTAACAAAAAATGCCTTCACTTAGTTCACTACCCTTCCAGCCAATTCAATCCACAACTGGAACCAATTAGAAAGATTGTTCCATGAACAATTCTACATGGGCCAAACCAAGATAAGTCTAAATAAATTGGCTAGTATGAAGATAACATTTACAGAGCCAATTTATGAATATTTAAATAGGTTTCGATTACTCAAAGCCAAATGCTTTACCCTGGTGCCTGAGCATGAATTGGTCGAAATAGCAGCAGGGGGCCTGGATTATTCGATTAGGAAAAAGTTAGATACACAATACCTAAGAGATATGGCCCAACTGGATGACAGAGTTCGACAAGTCGAATGCCTTAAAGCTGAGAAAGCTAAAGCTGCCAATACTCATCGACGAGAAAGGGTAGCCTATGTCGAAATGGATGATAACGATCCAGAGATATCTAATGATCCTATAGATGTCGAAGAAGGAGAAATAGATTTAGAAGAATTAAAACAGGGACCACCATATTCTTGTAAATTGCTAGTGCCACCAAATGGGAAAAATCCTGTAGAGCCTGAGAAAAACAGTGACAAATTTCCTAAGAAAACTTATAGTTTCGACATATCCAAATGTGATGAAAAATTTGACCTATTAGTTAAAGATGACCAGATGATAGTGCCCCCAGGGGGAAAATTGCCTCCTTTAGAACAGAGAAAGAAAAGAGGTTTTTGTAAATACCATAATTTTTTGGGACATAAGAACTCACAATGTTTCCTTTTCAGGGATCTTGTTCAACAAGCGCTAAAGGAAGGGAGGCTGAAATTTGCTGATAAGCCAGCAATGAAAATCGACACAAACCCACTGCAGATGGAGGCACATTATGCTGAACCAGTTGGCATTCACATGGTGGAAGTTTCTGAAGATTTCATCACTAAACCCATCTTTGGAAGTTTTACTGGAAACATCTCCAGAAAAACTATTGAAGGGGTGAGGAAGGCCATTGAAAGCCTAGATTTGAAAAAGGAAGTTACCCAAGGGTCGAACAAGAAGGCTGTTGAAGGCCTGAAACTGAACAAACGAGTTACTGAAGACCCACACAAAAGCAAAGGAGTTGTTGAGAGCTCCAATAAAAGAACCACCACAGGTTCTTATTTGGCTGCTGTAAAAGGTTCGACAGAGAATCTAGAGGCCAAAATGCAGAAAATGAACCTTGTTGCCAAAAGCAATATGTATGTCAACATGGTTGAAGTCTCTGGCGCCAAAGCCTCATAGGAAGCCATTCGACAAGAAGAAGTAAACAAAATGGCATTCCCAAAGGAGAATGAAGATCTGGCAGATTTTCTGCATAGGTGCCAGAAGAAGAAATCAAAAGTAATGTTATGCCCTAGATGTAGTTCTATTTTCGACAAGAAAGCCGCAGAACACATACAAGCTATGCAGATTGTGAAAGCAAAACAGGGCATCAATTCCCAACAAAAAATGGGTTCAGAAATCAGATTCGACCCCAGAAGAGGGCATCAACAAGGACCCATGGGTCAGGTAAGGAGGCCACCAACTTTTAGGCCTCCAACTAATGTACCTACAGATACTTGTCTAAACACCATAGGAAGAAAGAGACCAAATGAAGAGAGATGGCAGGTGTTCGACGTGCCAAGAGGTTCCTCTTTAGATTACAAAAAGGAGTACCATGCTTCTGCGTCGAATAAGATGACCCATATATCGAGCAATTAAAAAGGAAAAAATCCTATGTCCCGTTCACAATGGAGAAGATTCCAAAGACGGCGAAAGGCCGAAAAAGAGGCAGCTGGACCTCATCCAGAGGTTAGCACCAATGTGCAAAGGAAACAAAGGAAGCCTCTATAGAGGAATCCCATGCCATCGACGGAGGAATGTGGGTCAAATGATGAAGACGACTCCGATTCCGGGGACAATTTAGACATCATGGTGAATGTTATATCCATGTTACCTAAAGAATATAATCATCAGGTCGAAGTTGAGGAAACTGACTTAATGGTTGAACAAGAAATGGCTAGACACAGGCCAATATGTTACTATGTAATGAACAATGGCTGCGTCGAAGAACAGAATTCATTTTTCGATCCACCAACAGAGGCAATGAAGAATCATCTAAAACCCCTGTTCATTAGAGCAAAGATAGGGGAGATAACTATAAATAAAATTTTGGTTGATTGTGGGGCGACCATCAATATCATCCCACAATTCATGCTGGAAAAGCTAGCAAAGGGAGATGCTGACATAAAGCCACATAACATGGTCTTGTCCAACTATGAAGGGGGCATTGGCACCACAATAGTCTTGTCCATTCATGGTGATTTCAGAAAAACTAAACTACAATCTGCTCTTAGGTCGAGAGTGGATACATGGCATCGGAGCAGTGCCATCTTCGATGCACCAAAGGGTCACAATATGGTGCCCCAACGGTATTGTGGAAAACATTGAAGCAGATCAGAGTTATTACTTAGGTGAAATCAACAGTGTCAGAAAGAATAGTTTTGACAGAAATTTGGCTCATATAGGGCCATGTAATCCACCTGAGTTTGATTTAACCCCAACTACTAACGCCTTCTGCTCCTTATACCTACACTCCGACTACGGCTTTCAGTGGGATAGAGAAGACTTATCCAACATCGACTTTAGAGAAGTTGATGATATACGGCCAACAGGCTGGGGAAGTGAGTTTGGTGATGATGACTGAGTCACAAACTCTGTAAAACATTTCGGCGTATGTGGCCAAAAGTAGAATGATAGCGGCCTTGGAGGCTGAAGTTGATTATATGGCTTTCGAAGCCAATGAACAAGTCCTTTCTAAGATAGGACCTGGGAAAGATTTCGACCAAGAGCCTCCTGACTTAGGAACGAAAGACCTTCGAGATCATAGGTTAGACGCCATCTATGACGATAAACCTCTGGGTTTCGAAAAGGACCCGCTGGCGAATAATGTTAAAATGTTAGCACAAGATCCTCTAGAAGAGGTAAATCTAGGCGAAGGTCCTGTAAAAAATCCAACGTACATAAGCACAAAAATGGATCCAGGACTCAGGGTCAAAATGATCCAATTACTAAAAGAGTTCAAGGATTGATTTGCATGGGATTATGACGAGATGCATGGTCTCGACAGAAGTTTGGTAGAACTGCAGTTGCCAATAAAGCCTGGAAAGAAGCCCGTTAAGCAAACTCCAAGACGGTTTGCACCAGAGATTTTATCAAAAATCAAAATGGAGGTCGAAAGGCTGTTGAGGTGCAAGTTCATCCGAACGACCAAGTACGTCGAATGGATTGCAAATATTATGCTTGTTATAAAGAAAAATGGTACCTTGAGGGTGTGTGTTATACCCCAAAATTTTCCCTCTTATTTTATCAACATTTCTCATCACAAGGCTCTTTGAACTCAAGATCAAGCTAGGGTTTGTTCTGCTCAAGACATCTCTTTGCACTGTTGACCTAAATTAGGGTTTGAGTTTGCACAAAGAATTTTGGACTTATAATGCTCAAAGTTACTTTCATACTTCATGTTGGACTCATAAGTTTGACCATACCAAGTTTCAAGCCTTGAATCAAAATTTTGCCCAGTCAATTGGACAGTTGACTTAGAAATCAGCTGTATTGGGGGAAAAGTCATCTGTGGCCAATTTACAATCAAACCTCATGATTTTGACCCACATCAACATTATCAACTCATATGAACCATTTTATCAACTTTGGACCATAAATCCACAAGAAATTTGATCAGATCACCAAAAGGGCAAAATGGTTATTTTTAGGGTTTTGACTGTACAAAGGCCATTTCTGAATTTTTGACTTAGCCAATGGGAAATTAGGCTCAACCATGGACTCAAGGACTCAATGACATCATCTTGACCTATTCAACAAGTTCAAAAGATCTCAAATGAATTAGATTGACAGATGAATTTTTCAGTCAACTGATCAAAATTTGATTGTACACTGAAAATTCAAACTTTGACTTTTTGGTCAAAATCAAGTGCCAAGAGTCATTTTTCATCAAGATGTGTCAAAACATGAAACGTTTTCATCAAGAAACCCAAAATGGAAAATTAGGGTTTAAAGTTGAAAAATTTCATAACTTAGAATTTTTCTAAGTTATGAAATTTTCTTAATTTTTCCTAACTTTGCCCCAGATTTTCACCATGATGCAATTGGATTCAAACAAAACTTACAACATGAAAGTTGTAGTCCTCCACAAATTCTACAACTTTTATTAACAAAGTTTTCTCAAAAGAAGCTTGGATCTCAAGTTATGATTTTTGGAACAAGGGTCCCTAAAACTTTTAACTTAGTGAAATTTTGCCCTAGTTTAGGTAGGATTTTGACCCATCTTCTTGGCCATTTTTCACATAGTTACACTTGGAATCTCAAGTTGCATTACAAAGATGGATTGTATAAAATGTTTCAAGATTTCCAAATTGTCAAAGAAATCCTCAAACACATTTGTGGTTAGGGAGAATCGAAGGCTTGAAGTTGGCAAAAACTCACTTTTCATCCATGGCAAATTCATGTTCATACAAGTTGCATTTTCAAGTCAGCATGCCTTACACTAGTTTGCAGGCCTCTAAACCACTTCACACTCCATAATTAAATGCAAATCCATCAGTCTAAGCTTTTGTTTTGGTCATTTGGACATTGTACACAAAACTAAGCCCTAAGTAGAAAAAGGCAAATTTCCATTTTTTGCTTAAGTATGCTTTATGTCAAAACACAATCCTTGAGCATTGGTCCAAATCTCTTGTAGCTAAACAAATCCACTAATTAGGGAGGCCAAGAGCAGAGGTTACAAGATGTTGTATAGCCTATACAAGCCTGTTACATAACACTTCCACATTTTACTTCAAAAACAGGAAACTTGTCAAAAAACATGAGAACTTGAAAACCAGCCAAGATAAACTTATGCAAACACTTTGAACATCTTTCACACACCCTTATGAGCTAGAAACACGATTGCTTGAGCCTCTAAACACCCCATAGCCAGAAATCACATTCCTTTGGCAAAATAGGGCAGGTTCTGCAACTTGAGTTCCATAGCTCATTTGGCTCGTGCGTTTTGCCCCAAGTTGCTTTAAATACCTTCCATTCAACTCATCCAAGCTATGCCAAACCTCAAACAACAACTGTAACTCGATTTACAGTGTTCACCATTTTCATTTTGAGCTTGTGCAGGTTGAGTTCTATAGGCTGATTCAAGGACATTCAAGGCAAGCTAGCTATTGGAGGAGGTTAAGTGAAGCTCAAGCAAGCTACCAGGCATCTCAAGCCTTATTGAAAAGCACTACATGGCCCTACACGAATTCAACTGAAGCAGGTTTTTGTCCACTTCCTATCTCTCTATTTAGGAACATCTAGCTTTAGGTTTGTGAATAAAAAAGTGTAGTATTCATTGCCATGAAGCTGTACATATGCTCAGTTTTCATTTATATTAAGTGTGCTAAGAGAATTTCATCCATGAACATGCTGAAAAAACTAGGTAAGATTTTAAGGCCGGAGAAATTCTCTCTGGTCTTTGAGAGTTAGGATTAGTTTTTTATATGGTTGGAATCGTCTTGAAATTCTCTACAAGTTTGATGTTGTGTGTTTTGCAATAGAGCTCGTATACAAGATTTGGTATTTGAACAGGGCACGCGCGTGTTTTCAAGTCTGAAGGTTGAAGATGAAGCTGGCTTGGGCTGGGCTTGGCCTGGCTTGCTTTTGACACCTCCCATTTTCATTTTTGCACCCCCTGGCCCAATTTTTTGTATTTTTATATTTTTGCATTTTTGTTTTCATTTCTGATTTTATTTATTATCTCCAAATATAAAAAATGTTCAAAAATAATTTCATAATTTTTTCACATTTATTTTGCATTTTATTTTTATTTTTATAACCTAAAAACAATTTAAATACTTTTCTCTTATTTAGTTAAACTTGAAAATGATATGTAAATTATACTTTTAGTTTTTATTTTTTATTTCTTATTTTTTTATTCACACTGAAAATATTATTATAAATATAATTTATTTTTGTACATATTTTATTTTATATTATACATATTTAATATAATTAACATACATATATATACATATATACTTTTATTTTATTAAATACTTTAGAATAAAAATATAAAATATTACCTTTTTACTTTTATTATTATTTATACTAAAAAATACTTTTTCTAAGTATATTTTATTTTTGCATATAATATTTTACTTTTATTGTATATAAATAAAATAATTAACATATTTATTTTCTTAAAGAAAATTAGGGTTTTACCCCTTACTCAAATAAAATAAATCCTTTATTTATTTCTTCATTTTTTAAATTAAATATTTTTTACATACATAAATGAACAAAAACCTTTTTTGCATATTTCATATTATTTGCTATATTTATTTATTTTGTTTATTTAAATATGGTCCATTTAATATTTATGCTTTGAGATTCAATTTGGATGTAATAGTAAACTAGGGTTTATGTTTCTTGTCAAATACCCCCATTCAAAGATTGTACCCCCGTCCCCATAATTATGTTGTAATAGTTTATACTTTTAAATTCTCGCACTTTACGCTTTCAATTATGCCATGATTAGAGAATTAGGGTTTGTATGCAAAAATCTCAATCAACAAGTAGCTTGACCTAATCAAAAATAATATGCATGAAAATCAAACACAATGCACACTTGCACCCTTAGGGTTACAATCCACTTGTTGCCTTTAAAAATGGGTCATGTTATGCATGTTGAGTACTTTGGCAAAACAAAAACAAAACAAAAGATCATAGTCCCTCGATGACGCTATCTTGGTTGCCTAAACAAAAATGATCGAGTCCCTAAAAAATTTGCCAAAAACACTTAACACTATTGCTATTATGGTCTATACGATGACCCGCGCCTGTCCCATTTAACATCCTAACACAAGGTTGTTCACCAATACAATGGTGAAACAACACTGTCAAAAGGGTTAAAAAACACATAGGAAAGATCTTTGAGTAAAATAGGGTAGATAATTCTTTGTTACTTGATCAAAAGCTTGCAAAAAATCCTTGCCATTTTCAAACACACTTCACAACACAATTTCAAAACATTTCCCAAATCAAACTTTCAAAACATTGAAATCTTTTCAAAAAGACAAAACCCCTTTGTATACATTCAAACAAGAATCATTACAAAGGTTTCCACAATGATGGCCTCTTTTCAAAACATCTTTCAAAACCACACACAAAGCACCATTTCAAACAATTGAAAAGCAAAAGCAAGTGATCTAAATAAGTAACTAAGAGCCCATGGATAACCATGGATGAAAAGGGTGCTTGCACCTTCCCTTTTCATAATCTACTCCCAGAACCCAAGAAAACATCTCAAAGGTCTTTCCTGTGCTTTTTGACCTTTCCTTAGGATAAAATAAAAATTCGGTGGCGACTCTTGCTGAACCGAAACATTTGCGAACACAAATGCAAAATCCCAAGTCAGTTCTCCCACCGTATCACAGTGTGCATCAATTTCAATGATCTGAATGCTGCAACACCCAAAGATGAATATCCAATGTCGGTGGTGGAAATGCTTGTGGATTATGCCGCTGGTTTCGAGTACATGAATATGCTTGATGGCTACTCTGGATATAATCAAATCTTTATTGCTGAAGAAGATGTGTCGAAAACGGCATTTCGTTGCCCTGGGGCCTTAGGCACTTATGAATGGGTAGTGATGCCCTTTAGCCTAAAGAATGCAGGGGCAACATACCAGAGAGTCATGAATTCGATCTTCCATGACTTTATTGACACTTTCATGCAGATTTATATTGATGATATTGTTGTCAAATCTGTTTCAGGGAAGACTCACATGGATCATCTTCGACAATCCTTCGAGAGGATGAGACGCTACGGCCTGAAGATGAATCCTCTAAAATGTGCTTTTGGTGTAAAAGCGGGAGATTTCTTAGGTTTTGTGGTCCATAAAAATGGCATTGAGATCAACCAAAACAAGACCAAATCTATCTTGCAAGCCAAAGCACCAACTAACAAAAAGGAATTGCAATCCTTACTTGGGAAGATAAATTTCCTGAGGAGATTTATATCAAACCTCAGTGGGAAAATGTAAGCCTTTTAGCCACTACTTCGACTCAACAAAGGAGGATTTGAATGGAGGCAAGAACATCAAGAAGCCTTCGACAAAATCAAAGAGTACCTCACCAAACCACCTATTTTAGTGCCTCCTTGCCGAAGTAGAAATATGAGACTGTACATAGCTGCGTATGATAAAACTTTAGGGAGCATGCTGGCTCAAGAGGATGAGCATGGTTTCGAAAGGCCCATATACTACCTCAGTAGATTTTTAAACGATGCAGAAACTAGATATAACGAGGTTGAAAAACTATGTTTATGTCTATATTTTTCATGTACAAAACTTAAGCAATATATAAAGCCAGTTAATGTTTATGTTTCGTCTCATTTTGATGTTTTCAAATATATGTTGTCGAAACCCATTTTTCACAGTCGAATTGGCAAATGGGCACTCGCATTAACTGAGTACTCATTAACCTTTGTGCCTCTCAAGGCTATGAAAGGTCAAGCGGTAGCAGACTTTATAGTCGACCATTCTATACAAGAAGGATCACTGAATTATTTGGAGATCGAACCTTGGAAATTGTACTTTGATGGTTCCAGTTATAAAGATGGGACTGGAGTCGGAGTCCTCATTATTTCTCCAAACAAAATTCCAACAACATTTAAGTACAAAATAGATGGGGATTGATCTAATAATGAGGCTGAATACGAAGCGTTAATCGCAGGCCTTGAAATCCTGTTGGAATTGGGGGCAACTCAGGTCGAAATAATGGGAGACTCAGAGTTAGTCCTAAAACAAATTACAAAAGAATACAAATGCATAAAAGAAAATCTTAATATGTATTTCGTAATATCCAGACGGTTGTTGAAGAACTTCGAGGTAGTTAACATTCTACATATATCCAGATTGGAAAATCAAGTAGCTAACGACTTGGCGCAGATTGCTTCTGGGTATAAAGTTTCAAAAGATAGGCTACAATAAGCAATCGAAGTTAGAGGGAGAGTAACTTCCAATAAGTTATCTCCATTGGATTTAAAGACCACAATGTTGGGATGCACTGATCATGAAAATTTTGAAATTCCGTTCATAGACAATCTAACAGAACAAGATTGGAGAAAGCCTGTAGTGGATTATTTAAAAAATCCAACGGCTTCAACAGAACGAAAAATAAAGTATAGAGCACTGAGTTATGTGTTGATGGGAAATGAATTATTAAAGAAAACACCTGAAGGTGTGCTCCTAAAGTGCCTAAGTGAAACAGAAGCATACATAGATCTTTCCACCACACACGCTGGGGCATGTAGAGCACACCAAGTAGGCCAAAAGATGAAATGGTTATTGTTTCGACAGGGATTATATTGGCCCACTATGTTAAAAGATTGTGTGGAGTTTGCAAAAGGATGCCAAGAATGTCAAATACATACAAGTATTTAGCATGTGCCGGCAAGCGAACTTCACTCGATTGTGAAACCTTGGCCTTTTAGAGGATGGGCTTTAGATCTTATTGGAGAAATTCGACCAGCATCTTCTAAAAGCCAGAAGTATATATTGGTGGGCATTGATTATTTTACTAAGTGGATTGAAGCAATCCCTTTAGTCAATGTAGACCAAGAGAATGTCGTTGAATTCATTCAAAAGTACATCATATATAGATTTGGAATTCCTGAAACAATAACTACAGACCAAGGGTCAGTCTTTACTGGTCGAAAAATGCAAGACTTTGCTGCAGAAATGGGGTTCAAATTGTTAACGTCTACACCTTATTATGCGCAAACTAATGGCCAGGTCGAAGCAGCGAATAAACTAATGATCAGTTTAATAAAGAAACACGTGGAAAAGAAACCCAGAAACTGGTACAAGACGCTAGATCAAGTTCTATGGGCATGTCGAACTTGTCCGAAAGAAGCCACGGGAATAACACCATTTCGCCTAACCTATGGCCATGATGCAGTGTTACCAGTGGAAATCCACCTGCAAGAAACAAGGATTTATATACATCATGAGATCCCCTCTGAAGTATATTGGAATATGATGTTAGACGACCTAGTTGACTTAGACGAAGAAAGGTTGAGAGCTCTGGATCTTTTGAGATTTCAGAAGAAGCGAGTTGAGAAATCTTATAATCGCAGAGTGAAATCTAAGACATTTCAGCCTGAAGATCTAGTTTGGAAAGTAATTCTTCCGACAGATCAAAAAGATAGGAATTTGGGAAAATGGTCTCCTAAGTGGGAGGGACCTTTCAAGATTAATCAGGCTTTCTCTGGTGGAGCTTATGAGATTGAAGAGTTAAGAGAAGATCAAAGACTTTTGAAGGGGAATGGTAAATACCTGAAAGCATATAGACCTATGCTTCAAGAGGTAAAAATAAGTAATATATAGTTACTATTGAATAGAGAATGCCAAAATGGAAACTTAAAGTTTCATTAAAAGTGCCAAAATGGTTCTGAAATCGTTACAAACAAGTGATTACATAAATGAAAGAAACAGAATTCAAAAGGACGAGGACCATGTTTGTGAAAAGTGTTGATGCTTCTAACTATGCCAAGACGGGGGAAAAGCTAGCCGAGTTGTTGGACACTTTTATTGAGGAAATGGGTGAAAAAAATGTTGTTCAATTGATTACCGACAATGGGAGTAATTATGTAGCGGCGGGTAAAGAATTGTGTTTGAGGAGGCCTCACATGTTTTGGAGTCCATGTGCTGCCCATTGTATAGACCTTATGTTAAAAGACATAGGCAAAATTCCAAAGGTTCAAAAGGTTATACAAAAAGGGGTTAAGGTTGTGGGCTACATTTATAATCATACTTTTGCTTTGAATCTAATGAGAAATACTACCGGTAATGTTTAATTGGTTAAACAAGGAGTGACAAGGCTTGCTACCCATTTCCTTTGTCTACAAAGGATGCAAGAACTAAACGGAAAGCTTAGAGAGATGTTCCTTTGTGAAGAATGGACGAGTTCCAAGTGTGCCAAAGGTGCTAAAGGACAAAGGGCATCTACTACTATACTTACGATATCATTTTGGAATGATGTTCTCTACACTCTTAAGTGCATGGCGCCTCTTATAGATGTGCTAAGAATGGTTGATAAAGAAAGGAAACCCGCAATGGGATACATATATGCCGTAATGGGGGTAGAGAAGGAATCAATTGAGAAAGCTTTTAGTTCAAATTCAAGCAAGTACAAAGCCGTATTTGAAATCATTGATAAAAGACGGGAGTGTCAACTTCATCATCCGCTACATTCTGTAAGTCACTATCTCAATCCTGAATATTATTATTCTAAACCAGAAATTGAGAATAATGGTAGATTGGTGAGAGGCCTCCATAAGTGCATTGAGACATTTAGTGAAAGTTATGCAGTGGAAGATTTGATTTCAGAACAATTGTCACAATACAGGGGTGCTACAGGTCTCTTTGGTATAAGAGCAGAAATTAGACAAAGGTCGACATTAGCTCCAGGTAAGATGAAATGATTTTTTGATTTTTTACATATGATACACTTTGTGTTATGTATAAGGAAATGGAATGATTTTTTACAATTACTTGCAGCTGAGTGGTGGAAGTCTTATGGAGACGAAACTCCAGAGTTGCAATTATTGGCTGCTAAAGTGTCGAATTTGATTTGCAGTGCTTTCGGATGTGAGCGTAACTGGAGCATCTTTGAGCATGTGAGTATTAATTTTTTACTAGGATATTAAAGTATCTTACATGCAAGTATTATTAAATTAATACTTCAAATTATAGTATTTTAGATTCATTCCAAGAAGAGAAATAAATTGGAACATCAAAGATTTCAAGACTTGGTGTTTATCAAGTATAATCAAGCTTTGGTAGAGAGGTTTGAAATTCGGGATAAAATTGATCCTATGTAATTTAACGAAATTAATTTCCACATCGAATGGTTGGTGGGAGAAATGGAAAATGTAGGAGATGATGGTGAAGACTTGGTTCATCCAAATCATGATTTAACTTGGAGTCAAGTTGCTGAGGCTAGTGGGGCTAATGAACCTATAATCTACACTAGGAGGACAACAAGGCAACTTGAAGTTGGAAGAACTTCTCAAGCAACAACGGAACCCATAGCAACACTTTCACCAGGAGCAACAATGACACCTAGAGCACCAATGGCACAACAAGTGGTGGAAGATGTTGAAGAAGTTGAAGATGAAGAATTAGAGGAAGATGTTGAAGAACTTGAAGAATTGGAGGAAGATGTTGAAGAAGTTGAAGATGAAGAATTGGAGGAATATTTTGATGATGCTACATGATTTCTATGTTTGCTTGAATTTTCATATGATAGTACTAAGTTTGAATTTGAATCTTTATGTTTTGATTCTTGATTAAGCATTGTTCTTTGTTTGACATTAGATTTTATAAATATTTTATGAATGTTGTGAAATTAGTTTAGTATTACATGACATATATTTTATAGATTATTATAATATAATTATTAGTATATAAAAAGTTATCCCGCTATCTGAGATCCCGCTATTACCACTTTTCCCATTCCCGGGGGTCGGCCGCTCCGCTCTGCTATCTGAGATTAATAACTCTGCTTTATGGATCCTGGTATGACAATACACGAGATAGCTAGGAGCTTGCGTATGCACTAATCCATATTTCATGGCTTAAAACTAACTATTATCTCAATATCTTACAATAATTGTTTGTGCTAACACTAATGAGAAAAATCTCCATTGACACTTATCTTGGATATATCAAAGGGAAAAAATATGCACCACTATTTAGACACCGTAGCACGCCCAGGTGTGACCCACATGGAGAAACTAGTGTTCGACGATGAGTACCGACGTTCTCATTACAGTTCGGAAAGGGAATTGGAGCGATAAACAACAGAAGACTTCCCTATTACTATAATCATGGGAAGCTCCATCAATATGATTATAGAGTCTTACAAATAAACAGGTTATGTCTCTAAGTCATATTAAAGTGCTTGTAGCGTTATGATATGTGGTTTTAGGTGGTTTTGTTATTTTATTTTGTAACAGGTGCATGTTATGACAGTTCGTTTTTTGGAACTTTAGCAGCACTTTATGTTTGCTTTTGTTGGGCAAGGGGTTGAATGGATGTGTTTGGTCTAGTTTGTATTCTAGAACTATTTATTTCTTATGAAATGATGCTGAGCGAACTATTGTTTCGGTTGTCCTGAAGACACTTGGTACTGAACTATGCTCAATAAACCATGCTTTTAATTTTTTATGTAGGATGGCAAAAGCAATGGAGGGGGTATCTAATAGATCTAATAAATGTAATTATTAACACTTTAGTTTTATGGATGGGTGTACTTCAGGAATTTTATGACAACCCTATTTTTTTTTTAAACTATCAGATTTGAACCTAATTGTCTCTTATTTTGTGTTTAGATATTTTACCTTATTAATTTGTTTTCAAACTATGTGTATATATTGTATTCAGTTCCACTAAGTTCCTTCTCTACATGAATGATAGGTCAGCATCATGAATAATGTAAATACTTCTGTTGGTAACACATTTGTTTAGAGGTGTGGATGCTCCAATGATATTTTGAGGTGTTTTGTTTTGAGTACAGGATTAAAAGAGACATGTAGTGGAGTTAAAGAGACAAAGAAGTGGGCAACCACTTTAAACTGCAGCGAACAAGCAGAGGTCTGTAATTACTCTTGTGTTTGTTCACAGTAAAACTATAATATTTTATCTATGTTAACCAAAGATACTCAAAAGACTTTATAATATAAATAAACAAGAACTTAAAATTTGTATATTGGAAAAAAGTGTCTTCAAAAGCTGTTTTTTCTAAACTTTCTGTTGGGGCTGTTTTATGATGCATTTCACAGGCTTCCACTTTTTTTTTTGAATTTTTCAATCTCAAAATATGATCTCTCTCTCTCTCTCCATTTTTTTATTTTTACTTTAAATTTTAACTTTATACTTTTGTTGTAATATAGCAGGATATAACAGAATAAGGATCAATACAAGTTTTGAGAAAAAACATAGTTGCAGAAAGTAAAGGAAAGTGCCAAAATATTGAGATTCCTTATTACTTCACACCTTTTACTTCAACAACATATAGAAATGTAATAATAGTAACACACCTCAAAGCTATGATTTATTAACAAAGAAAATGTCAACTATTATGAAGAAGAAACTGTAGGTCCTAGGACACTTGATCTTTTTCCAATTAAGGAGGATGAATAAGATAGAAAATCTATGTTGCGCGTTAGTGATTCTATGAACATTGAAGTCACATCTTCCTCCAACCAATTTTTTGAGTTTCTTCCTTTAAGAAATTGAAGTAGCTAGAGAAATATTAATCCTTGTAATTTTAGAATATTTGAAGTTGAAATTAGATATGGATATGTTTGTATTGAACAATGACAACATATTTTTTGGTTTCACTTTTTCTCTCTTGAAGTAAGTGAGTAATCATGCATGTGTGTTAAAGTATATGTCATACCCCCAAAATCTCCCTATTGATTTCTATCTCTTATTCTCTAGAATTATCATTAAAAATTCATGGGGCTTTCTAAATCAAAGAAGTCCCGTGTGAATTATTAAAATCCATTTGTTTCGCAAGATGTTATATTTGTTAGAGTATAATAACCCATTTCAAAACATGAAGATTCTATCTCATTAAGAATTTTTTGGGCCTTTCTAAATCAGAAAAGTCCATATAAAGATTCCAGCCGAATTCAGATGCTGAAAGGGGGGTGCACGTTATTAAAAAAATCTTGGGCCATTTCTAAATTAGAATGGCCCATTTAGCTGAAAAGGTGTATAAAACAATACTTGTTTAAAGCCCAATAATTAACATCCAGCCCATTTCTGTTTTTTGAGAGACTGTGTTTGCTTTATTGATTTCAATTATTATTAATGTTTTTGTTTTATTTTGAAAAAAAGACTGAACTGGCAGGCCCAACACAAAATGGCCATTTCAGGATTTTTGGAATATATTTATATGATTATTATCAATAATTATTGTTACTAATTATTATTAAAGTCATTCTTTTTAATTAAAATCATAGTTTTTTTTGGAAAAAAGAATCATTAACTTAATTAAAGACTTTTTACACAGTCCAAGGGATTACGATCTGAATAAAAAAACATGGTAAAAAAAAGAAGAAGACCATCTACTGTGTGAATTAAATAAAACAATATCTTTAAGGTTTATTGTTAGTATTTTCACAAAAAAATGATTTCAAAACGTATTGCTTTAATAGAAATAGTCATTGTTGAGATTGAGATCATTTACGCTGAACCAAAACAAACTTTACAGAAACACAGTCGAATCAAATACAAAAACAGTATCATTGCTAAATACAGAAACAAATAAAAACTAATTACAAATAAACTATTAACACAATCATTACAATCTAGAAATTCCTTAATTCTAAATAAAAAGGACAAATTCATAACTTTGTTTCCTAATCTATATTTCCTAAAATACTATAAAACCCAAGAATCAAAACAAAAACGGGGGAGGGGGGTTGACAGAGAAAATTCTTACAAAAAAATAAAAAAGAAGAAAAATGGGAAGAAGGATGAGAGCTTCGCCACTGTGATCTTCATACGCCTCCCGCGTGAACTAGGGTTTCAATATCTGAAACCCTATATTCGGTCATGGTGTCGTCGCCGCTCCAAATCTTCATCCACTGTACTTGTAAAAAAATAGAAATCAGGAACTTAGACCCAAAACACAAATCTCGAAGGACATTTACGGCGCGGACGGTAAAGTTATTAGCTCAAGCTTTCTTTTGTTTTAATTTTTGGATTTGCCGTTGGATTTTGAAATCATTTTTGGGGTTTGTGGGTTTATTGTTGGTATCGAAGAGAGAGAGAGAGAGAGAGAGAGAGAGAGAGAGAGAGAGAGAGAGAGAGAGAGAGAGAGAGAGAAACGACTGAGCATTGTCAATTAGGGACTCAAGCTAGGGTTTTGTGTTGTTGGAGAAGAAGAGAGTTAGGGATAGGCAAGAGAAAGAGAGGGAATAATTATTGTTGTTGGTTGGAACAAAGAGAGGAATCGGAGTAGGAAGTTGAATGATGAAGGGGAAATTGTGTTGTAGTCATCGAGAAAAAATAGAGGATTTTAACGTAAAAGAGAAAGAACATAGGAGTTTAGCATTGGAAGGTGAATGAGATTTGGAACAATAATTACATCAGCTCATTCATTTAGTTATTAGGTTTTTTTTTCCTATTCCCATCATTGGGCTTCTTAACCCACTTATCACTCCAGGCCCAATTCCGAAAATCCAATAAACCCTTTATCTTTTTATTTATTTCATTTGCTGAACAAAAAAAAATTATGTTTGGACCTTATCCACTAATCCCATCGACTTCCTCTTAGCCCAGCGAAATTCTATCTCCCTTCACACGCCCTACACAAATGGGTCAGGTCTAATATCTGGACTTGGATTCATACTCCCCGCACCCTCCATTTTACTGCCTAGTTCTAAAACATATCCCCCAGTCTTTTGAGCCTGAATTCAATATCTAAATTCAGGGCCCATGTTGTTAACACCTCCCTACTTTCCTACTCTAATGTAATTTACACCCCCTGTGTTTTTAAATTATTTTCTTTTTTCTTTTATTATAATTATTTTTTATTATTATTTATTATTTATAAAATCAAATATATTTTTAAACAAATTCAAAAATATTATTTATTTTATTAAATTAAATTATCTTTTAATCATGCATTTTAAATAAGATATTTTTTTAACAATTAATACTTAAAAAATATTCAACCAAACACCAACTCATTTTTCGTAAATAAATTAATTCAACAATTAATTTTCAAAAAGGATTACGAAGTATATTTTAATTAACGCACATATTGTCCAAAATCTCCGCTATTCACACACTCGTACTACGTACCAGGGGAATTAAATATTTGTGTAATCCATAAAAAAAACACGAACCTGCGAAATACGAATTGAGACTCTGATTCCTCATAAGAGGATACGTAGGCATACAACTAAGATTATGGCAAGTTCCCCTAGTAAAATATTAAAATCCTTTTTCCTAAAAGATCGCGCTTCTAACCCTAGTATCCTCGCGAACAAGGTAGATGAGGGGTGCCTAACACCTTCCCTTCGTCTAGAACTGAGTCTAAAAACCTATAATCTCTAACTTCTTTAGGGTTATCCTTTATATTCCCTTCCTTAGGATAAAAATTAAGGGTGGCGACTCTGTATTTAAAACCAGTTACAACATCTGGCGACTCTGTTGGGGACTCAACACTAGGTTTAGAAGCCTTTCCTTTAGGTTTTAGGGTTTTTCTTATTTTTTGCTTTTTCTTTATTTATTTATTCATTTATTTTGCTTATTATTTTTTTTTCATATTATATATGTGGTGGGATTTTTATTATTTCGATTTTTTTTCAAAAACCCTTAGAAAGAAGGTTCGTCTATTAGCCAAGGGGATACATTACCCTTATGAGTTTATGTGATGACTTCGTATAGAGTCGGTAGAATTCCACAAAAGGAATATCTCTCAAGAGACATCCTCTTGGGAAGTAGGACTTTGGAATGACACATATGACTCTTTGTACAACCTTCAAACCAAAATCTCATGATGAGACCTTTCATGACCTAGAGACGAAAGTTCCGGTCTGTAAAGAGGATCTGCTTAAGGGAGGCCCTTTTGCCTTTCTCTCTAGTGTTATTCATGATACCCTTAAGGAAACCACCTTATGGGGAGGGCAAAATATCCGTAGGCTAAAACTAGGAGCCTACCTTCTAAGGATACCATTCAAAAAATCCCATCACTAAGTCATACATTCATGCATTCATACATTTTTGCATTTCACATATTTATCATCCATTTCTTTTTTTGTCTTATTCATAGGTTTGAAAAAGTAATAACAAAGTTTTTTGGTGAGATATCCTGAAAATGAATACCAAAGGGAAACAACTTTGAAATTCTGGCTGCAGATACTCAATGTCACGTTTAATGTTATGACACCGTATCTGACTTTCTATAAGACAGTAAATACAAAAACAGTAAAGAACACAGTCAATTGTTTACCCAGTTCAGTGTGCAACAACACCTACTCTGGGGGCTACCAAGCCAGGGAGGAAATCCACTATAAGAGATGTTAATTCAGGAATAAACCAACCAGTTTATCTCCTTCACTTAAGACCTACCCAATGCAATTTCAATCTAAGTACAACTTAAACCTGAGTTCCTACTCACTCCCCCTCAATCACAGCAGTGATACATAAAACAATTTGACTAATGAATTGATGAAGACACTCTTCAAAAACATACACTTGGTTAAGCTTCACAGCTTTTTAATCAAGCAACACAACCACTCTTGCTTCACAACTTTGAGTGATACACACACCTAACTTGACTCTGCTTCACAACTTTAGTCAAGAAACATTCAAACACTCTTGCTTCAAAGCTTTGAGTGCTACATAACCCTTACAATTAAAAACCTATTCCAAGTCACTTATCACAATGATAATTGCTTGAAGTACAATAATTAAACCTATACAGTTTACAAATGATCTTCTGACCAAAAAGGGATTACTTGCAAAACAGCAGCTCTGATGAATATATAGCAGCTGCATCTTCAGTTAGGGTTTCCACAAAAATCTAGGGTTAATTCCATTTGACCTTAAGACTAGGTCACAGGACTTTATCAACCAGGTTAGGGTTGAGCTAGGTTAACCCAAAGAAAACGCAGGATGCTGTTCTGGAAAGACTGAGTCATTTTCCTGAAAAAACTCAGAATTACCCAAACTGCAAACCTGTTAGTTCAGAATAGGATGTCTTAACATCTGTTATGACATCTGAAAAAACCTGTCTACTGATTTAGGAAAATGTGATCATTTTGCAAAATGCTCAGATACACACTTATAAACATCAGTACCTGAATGACAATATTTTTCTACAAAGGTACCTAATGAATCAGTACAAACTAAACTAGAATGTTATGACATCAGTCATGAAATTCACACATACACTTGGGTTTTACCAAAAATGCAAGCCAATAACTAAACAACTACAAACTCCCCCTTTGGCAGATTTTTGGCTAAAGACCCTAAGTAATCAGAGATAGATAGCAGCAGAAAGAAATGACTGCAGAAAAATAGAATTTCTAATTAAGCAAGTACCAAAATATTCTCCCCCTCTTTAGCCACAAATGGGCCAAAGATACATGTTCATAAACATTATACAGTTATCCAGAAAAAGTAATAAGAGCAGCAGCAGACAAAAAACTGAACACACTTCCAAACTCCACCAGGTACCAGCACCAAACAGCAACACCACCAAACAGCAACTCCACCAACCATTAAGCACTGTCATCAGACTCAGAGGATTCAGGCTTCTTCCTTTTCTTGTGAGCAATGTCAGCATTCTTCTCTTTGTCTGATGTCTCAACATCCTTAGAGACATCTGGATTTGTTTCAGCATTTGAACTTTCTTGATTCAAAGGAACAGAAATGCCAGGAACTGAGTGGTTCTCGTTCAGAATTCTTGAAACAATTTTAGCTATTGCTTGACTAACATAGGCTGACCCTTCCCTATTTGAAATTTCAGGGGGAACTGAAGAAGAAGGATGAGATGGATTACCAGAGGCAGAAGCTTGGGACTTTCCTGCATGTCTTGTTCTCATCTCTTTGACCTTGGTGGGGTTAGTTCCCACTTTTCTACGAGAAGAGATCTCCAGGACTTCAGAGTCCAGACAAGAAGAGATTGTCCTAGAATCTTGATCAGAGGAAGAGGTTGAAATAGTCGTATTGGATGATGATGGTGTTTGAGACATTTTGACAGTCTTAGAGGACCAACAGCAACTGAAGAGAAAATTCTGATTGAGAGACTGGGTTTTGATGAGGAGACGAGAGGGGAAGGAAGAAAAGGAGTGTCTATTCAACTTCTTAAAAGAATTGAAGGAAATTGGAAAATATAATTTTAACCCAATCAGAACAAGCATAACTCCTTTAATCCTTGTTTTAAGCAAAATTAATTGCTACAATTCCTCATGTTGGCAAATACCCAACTTACCCCTCAAGTTTTCAAATTGATTTGCATCAAGAGCCTTGGTAAAAATGTCAGCCAGCTGTAGCTCAGTGGAAACATGTTCCAATTTGATTGTCTTCTCTTCTATAAGGTCTCTGATAAAGTGATGTCGTATGTCAATATGTTTGGTCCTACTATGCTGAATGGGATTCTTGGAAATGTTGATTGTACTCAGATTGTCACAGTACAATGTCATAACATCTTGTGTGACATTATACTCAGTAAGCATCTGTTTCATCCAGATCATTTGAGAGCAGCTACTACCAGCTGCAATGTATTCAGCTTCAGCAGTAGAAAGAGACACACAATTCTGTTTCTTGCTGAACCAGGAAACCAGATTATTTCCCAAGAAGAAACATCCTCCAGAGGTGCTTTTTCTATCATCAGCACTACCAGCCCAATCAGCATCACAGTAGCCAGTCAGAGCTGGTTCACAGCCATGAGAATACATCAACCCATAGTTGTAAGTTCCACTCACATACTTCAAAATTCTCTTCACTTGATTGATATGACTGACTTTGGGATCAGCTTGGTATCTTGCACAAACTCCAACTGCAAAGGCAATATCAGGTCTGCTGGCAGTTAAGTACAACAAGCTTCCTATCATGCTTCTGTACAGACTTTGATCCACCTTAACCCCACTTGAATCTTTGGAAAGCTTTAGATGAGTAGGAGCAGGAGTCCTTTTGTGACTTGCATTCTCCATACCAAACTTCTTTACAATGTTCTTAGCATACTTGCTTTGAGATAAGAAGATTGAGTCCTCCATCTGTGAGACTTGCAGTCCAAGAAAATAAGTTAGTTCTCCCATGAGACTCATTTCGAATTCAGCCTGCATCTGGTCAGCAAAGTGTTTAACCATATGTTCTGACATTCCTCCAAACACTATGTCATCAACATATATTTGGGCAACCATCAACTTCCCTCCTTCAGTTTTGACAAAGAGAGTTTTGTCCAAGCCTCCTTTTCTGTAGCCTTTGTCTGAGAGAAACTTTGTTAACCTGTCATACCATGCTCTAGGAGCTTGTTTCAGGCCATATAGAGCTTTTCTCAATTTGTAGACATGATCAGGGTGGGTAGGATCCACAAAGCCTTTAGGTTGTTCCACATAAGCTTCCTCATTTAAGTACCCATTTAGAAAGGCACTTTTCACATCCATCTGAAATAACTTGAACTTCAGAAGACAAGCAATTGACAATAGGAGTCTGATTGATTCCAGTCTGGCTACAGGTGAAAAGGTTTCATCAAAATCAACCCCTTCAACCTGGGTGTATCCTTGAGCAACAAGTCTTGCCTTATTTCTGGTGACAACTCCTTCAGCATCTGACTTGTTCTTGAAAATCCATTTTGTCCCAATGATGTTAGTTCCTTCAGGTCTAGGAACCAGTTCCCAAACTTCATGTTGCTTGAATTGGTTCAGTTCATCTTGCATTGCACCAATCCAGTATTCATCAGTTAAAGCTTCCTTGACATTTCTTGGTTCCATTTTGGACACAAAACAAGAGTTTGAGATGATTTCTCTAGATGTTATAATGACTCCACTGTTGGGATCTCCTATGATGAGCTCTTTTGGATGATCCTTCTGAATTCTGATGGAAGGGATCTTACTAGCTTCCTTTGATTCAAATTCTGTTATGGTGGAGTTGGGTAGATCATTCTGTTGGGTTGAAGTCTCAAAGAATGTCTCAACAGTACAAGGAACATCTATTTCTTCATGATAATCATCAATTATAACATTTATTGATTCCATCACGGCTTTGGTTCTGGAATTGAATACTCTATAAGCTCTGCTGTTTGAGGAGTATCCTAGAAATATGCCTTCATCACTTTTAGGGTCCAGTTTTCTTCTTTGTTCACGATCAACCAGAATATAGCATTTGCTGCCAAACACATGGAAGTACTTCACAGTTGGTTTTCTTCCTTTCCAGAGTTCATATATGGTGGATGAGGTTCCCTTTCTCAAGGTGACCCTGTTATGAACATAGCAGGCTGTATTCATAGCTTCAGCCCAAAAATACATAGGAAGTCTTTTGGCATGTAACATTGCTCTGGCAGATTCCTGTATGGTCCTGTTTTTTCTTTCCACAACTCCATTTTGCTGAGGTGTTATAGGAGAAGAAAATTCATGACTAATTCCTTCTGAAGAACAAAAATCATCAAACTTGCTGTTTTCAAATTCCTTGCCATGATCACTTCTGATTCTGACAATACACCCTTCCTTTTCTCTTTGAATTCTTTTGCACAATTCTTTAAAAACTTCAAATACATCAGATTTTTCCCTAATGAAATTAATCCAGGTGAATCTGAAAAAATCATCCACAACCACATAGGCATATCTTTTTCCACCAAGACTCTCTACTTGCATTGGTCCCATCAGATCCATATGAAGAAGTTCTAGAACCTTAGAGGTGGTCATATGTCTTGACTTTGGATGTGACATCGTAGTCTGCTTACCAACCTGACATTCACCACAAACTCTTTCTTCATCAATTGCAGTCTTGGAATCCCTCTGACTGCCACCAAGGAGATAATCCTCTTCATACCTCTTAGATGAAGATGGCCAAGTTTTTGGTGCCACAGTTTCACCTCTTTTTCTTCTTTTGCAATGGAACACACAGATGAGAAATTAGTGTTCTCAGGCTCCCACAAGTAACAGTTGTCTTTAGATCTGACTCCTTTCATTACTATTTCTTGTTTGTCATTGATTACAAGACATTCAGATTTTGTGAAATTGACCTTGAATCCTAGATCACACAATTGACTGATACTAATGAGATTAGCAGTCAGCCCTTTTACCAGCAGTACCTCATTCAGACTTGGAACTCCAGGGCAGTCCAAATCACCAACTCCTTTGATTTCACCTTTAGCACCATCTCCAAAGGTCACAAAACTGGTGGTGTGAGGCTTAACATTATTGAGGAGATTCTTGATTCCAGTCATGTGTCTGGAACATCCACTGTCAAAGTACCAGTCTTCCTTTGCAGAGACCCTCAAGGAAGTGTGGGCTATCAGGGCAGTAGCCTTTTTCTTCCATTTAGGAGCATGTGGTACCCTTTTAGACTTAGGTTTGACACCTGAGTTCTGATTAGGGTATCCATGCAATCTGAAGCAGAAGGGTTTTATGTGGCCATATCTCCCACAATGATGACATCTCCATCTTTGGTACCTTTTCTTCATATGTCTCTGTTCCTGATGATGAGAGTTGTGTTGAGACATCTGTTTTGACATTTGCTTATCAGTACCAGATTTCTTTGCTTTCATAAATCCTAGTCCAGATTTATTTCCCACATTTTGTCCAACCTGAAGGATCTCTTCCAATTTGTCTGATCCATTTGTCAGCATCTTGACAGATTTGGTCATTTGATTCAGTTGTGAGTTCAGCAATTGAACTTCTCCTTCTAGATGACTTATAGTTTTAAGGTTTGCCCTTTTTTCAGCCTCCAGCTTTATGATGAGGTTTGATTGTTTCTCATTCTGCACACAGACTTCAGTACTTCTGATACACAATTTCTTGTAAGTATCAGCCAGTTCTTCAAAAGTCACCTCTTCATCACTGATGTCACTTTCAGAGGTACAAACACCAGTTAAAGCAGTAACTAGTTTGGCAGATTCTTCTTCAGAATTACTTTCTGAATCACAGTCAGACCAAGTAACAGTCATTCCTTTCTTTTGTTTCTTAAGAAAGGTAGGACATTCAGCTCGAATATGCCCATATCCTTCACAACCATGGCATTGAATTCCTCTGCCTTGATTTCCCTTCTCTTCTGACTTTGGTCTTCTGCTGGAACTGTCAATGTCAGAGGGAATGTTATGAACATTAGACATTGACTTTGGATCTATTCTTTTGATGAGTTTGTTGAACTGTCTTCCAAGCATGGCTATAGCTTCTGAAATATTTTCTTCAACATCAGTGTTGGACACAAGTGCTATGCTCTTGTTCTTCTTGTCACCATTATCAGTGATCCCCATCTCAAAAGTCTGAAGAGACCCAATAAGTTCATCCACTTTCAACTTGCTGATGTCCTGGGCTTCCTCTATGGCAGTTACCTTCATTGCAAATCTTTTAGGCAAGGATCTGAGAATCTTCCTTACCAGTTTTTCTTCTGACATCTTTTCTCCCAGTGCTCCTGAGGTGTTGGCAATCTCCAAGATGTTCATGTGAAACTCATGAATGGTTTCATCTTCCATCATTTTTAGATTCTCAAACTTGGTAGTCAACATCTGAAGTCTTGACATTTTTACTTTGGAAGTGCCCTCATGAGTAGTTTTGAGAGTGTCCCAAACTTCCTTGGCCAGTTCATATTGATGAACTAGTCTGAAAATGTTTCTATCAATTCCATTGAACAAGGCATTTAAAGCTTTGGAATTTCCCAGGGCTAACTCATCTTATTCTTTACTCCAATCTTCCTCAGGTTTCAGACTGATTATCCCATCTTTCTCAGTTATGGTGGGATGGATCCATCCTTTGTCAGCAGCTCTCCAAGCCTTTTTGTCCAGAGATTTTAAGAAGGCAATCATACGAGGTTTCCAGTAGTAATAATTAGTTCCATCCAGAATGGGTGGTCTATTTCCAAAAACTCCTTCTTTGTCCATAGTGCCAGAAAGTGATATCCCTAGATCTCACCCAGTAATACAGGCAGGGTGCCTGCTCTGATACCAATTGAAATTCTGGCTGCAGATACTCAATGTCACGTTTAATGTTATGACACTGTATCTGACTTTCTATAAGACAGTAAATACAAAAACAGTAAAGAACACAGTCAATTGTTTACCCAGTTCAGTGTGCAACAACACCTACTCTGGGGGCTACCAAGCCAGGGAGGAAATCCACTATAAGAGATGTTAATTCAGGAATAAACCAACCAGTTTATCTCCTTCACTTAAGACCTACCCAATGCAATTTCAATCTAAGTACAACTTAAACCTGAGTTCCTACTCACTCCCCCTCAATCACAACAGTGATACATAAAACAATTTGACTAATGAATTGATGAAGACACTCTTCAAAAACATACACTTGATTAAGCTTCACAGCTTTTTAATCAAGCAACACAACCACTCTTGCTTCACAGCTTTGAGTGATACACACACCTAACTTGACTCTGCTTCACAGCTTTAGTCAAGAAACATTCAAACACTCTTGCTTCAAAGCTTTGAGTGCTACATAACCCTTACAATTAAAAACCTATTCCAAGTCACTTATCACAATGATAATTGCTTGAAGTACAATAATTAAACCTATACAGTTTACAAATGATCTTCTGACCAAAAAGGGATTACTTGCAAAACAGCAGCTCTGATGAATATATAGCAGTTGCATCTTCAGTTAGGGTTTCCACAAAAAGCTAGGTTTAATTCCATTTGACCTTAAGACTAGGTCACAGGACTTTATCAACCAGGTTAGGGTTGAGCTAGGTTAACCCAAAGAAAACGCAGGATGCTGTTCTGGAAAGACTGAGTCATTTTCCTGAAAAAACTCAGAATTACCCAAACTGCAAACATGTTAGTTCAGAACAGGATGTCTTAACATCTGTTATGACATCTGAAAAAACCTGTCTACTGATTTAGGAAAATGTGATCATTTTGCAAAATGCTCAGATACACACTTATAAACATCAGTACCTGAATGACAATATTTTTCTGCAAAGGTACCTAATGAATCAGTACAAACTAAACTAGAATGTTATGACATCAGTCATGACATTCACACATACACTTGGGTTTTACCAAAAATGCAAGCCAATAACTAAACAACTACAAACTTGTCTGCATCATTACCGTCAAGTCAGATATGACAAAAATAATAATGATCAAGGAGAAACTAAGAGACGTAAAGATGTTGGTGTTTGCAATAATTGCTTTTTAGTTCAAATATCTTTCAATATCTGAAATGTATTCCCTTTTGAGGATGACTATTATTAATGAAAATACTTTTGTTTCTAACGTGTTCAAGATACTCACCAATAATTGAAAAAATCAAAGCCTGAAAAATTTGAATATATATATATATATATATATATATATATATATATATATATATATATATATATATATATATATATATATATATATATATGAGTGAATAAGACATTCGAAATGAAACCCTTGCCTATTCATAAGCATTCATCATTCACAAACATTCGCATGTTGTTCACAAAAAAAAACTTATCTTTTTCAAAAACTTCTCTAGTTAACCATTGGTAGAAGGAAAAAACCACCTCTCCGACCACCATATCAGACAAGAGCCTATCAACTAAAAGTGATGGAACAAATTTAGTAGAACCAAGCTACGTTCAGAGAAGATCTTGAGCAAGTCAAAGGCAACATCGACTCATTGAGAGGAGACATGAGTCAAGTTATTCTAGCCTTGAAGAACATCATTTAAAGACAGGATAAAATTCCTAGGGCAGCCTTTGAAGAAGTAGCCCAAACTATCAGTTCATCAAGCGGTCACCAACCAAGGAGAGAACCAGAGTCAGGACCTTAAAAGTCCACCATGGCTCAACAAGATACAAGAGAAGTAGATACTGAAGGGTTTGTCCCACCGCCACCTAAGGTAGAGGCATCCCATATATTGCAAATCCCTGTTAACAACGCGAACAACAACTAAGACTTGCAATATGGAGATCACGACTTAGAGGATGTCAATCAAGCACCTCAGAGAACGACCAATACTCATGCTAATGAGAATCCAATGATGCTCAACCAATATAAAGATTTGGAGGACAGATTAAAAACTGTGGAGGGATACGACACCTTCGATGTTGTAGCTCTTGAAATGGGTTTAGCTCCTGATGTGGTGATCCCGCCAAAATTCAAAATACATGACTTTGTGAAATAAAAGGGGCTCACATGTCCAAGGAACCATCTGCGCATTTATTGCAGAAAGATGCATGCCTATTCTCAAGACCAGAAGTTGATGATTCATTATTTTCAAGATAGTTTAAGTGGGGCATCTCTAGATTGGTACATGCAGTTAAAACGAGTTCACGTCTAGACATGGGCAAATCTTGCTAACGCTTTCCTGAAGCAGTACAAATATAACTTGGACATGGAGCATACCCGCATGCAACTCCAGAACTTGTCTAAAAAGAAAGAGGAGTCCTTCAAGGAGTATGCCCAAAGGTGGAGAAAAATGGCATCCCGAGTACAACCACCACTACTGGAGAAAGAATTGGTCGACATGTTCATGGGAACTTTACAAAGGTTGTACTATGAAAAGATGGTAGGAAGTGTCTCTTCTAGATTTTCTGATTTGGTGACTATCAGTGGGAGAATTGAAGCAAGCATAAAGAGTGGAAAGATACAAGAGGAATCATCTAGTACCCCTTATAATTCAAAAAGACATAAATTTTCACAAAAAGGGGAAGGAGAAATTAATGTTGTGGCCTCACAACTAAGGGTACCACAACCATTAATAATTCCACAAGGACAGCGACATGACAAAAGAACACAAAGAAAGTTTGACCCTCTCCCCATGCCTCAAAGTCAATTGCTGCATCAGCTACTCGAAGTATCTTTGGTAGAGCAGAAGCCTCTAGCTCCTCCAATTGGGGCACCTCTACCAGTGTACGACACAAATGCCAGGTGCGAGTATCATGCCAATTCTCCGAGGCATACTATAGAAATATGTTGGGCCTTTAGACACAAGATTCTGGATTTGCTGGATTCTTAGGATATCACTTTTGACAAACCGAACACCAAGACGAATCATATGCCTCAACATGGTGGTCCGACTATGAATGCAATTGAGGTGGTCAATGACCATGGAAGGGTCAAAGAGAAGTTTCCTCCCATTCATGAAGTCTCTATCAACAAAGGGGTAGAGCATGGTGGATAAGTACCAATGATATCCAACAAGGGAAAAATCAAACGGGCATCTGATTTAATCCATGTATATTCCCCAGACGAAGAACTCAAGAGCTGGACAGTTGTGGAGATTCTGGAGATCATTTTCTTTCCATAGTAGTTTTTCTTGTTTTGAAAGAACCTATGTCAAGCACGAGGCATAGGGGTTTCTTGTAAGGGTCCCCATTTTGTTTCAGACAATATTAACAATCAATAAAATTTATATTTTGTATTCAATTAAGATCACTGTATTTCTTTTGCATTTATCTCTCATATTTAAAAAATGGCAATAATTTTCTTTATATGCATTTTTTCAAATTCACGTACAAAAAAAAACTGCACCAAAACATGATAAATGTGCAGATCCATGCCCAAAATCACCGATAATGTTATTGCTGCTATTCGATATAATTTTGATTCACCCATCAACCAAGATGAAGAGAAAGATGATGAAGATCCTTAACTTACTAAAGAATTGGCGAGGGAGATAGAGCAAAAAACTGATAGTATACAGCTATACTAGGAATCTATTGAGACCGTTAACCTTGGCACAAAGGAAGGTCTGAAAGATATCATGCTAGGGGCACCGTTGAAGAAAAGCGTCAAAGAAAGGTTGATCAAGTTACTACATGAATATGTGGATATGTTCGCATGGTATTATTGAGATATGTCAGGATTTGATACCGATATTGTGGTACACAGACTACCTTTGAAAGAAGGTTGCTTTCTAGTCAGGCAGAAGCTCGAAAGAACTCATCCAGACATGTCCAACAAGATTCGAGAAGAGATCCTTAAACAATTTGATGCAGGGTTCTTAGTGGTGTTAAATTATCCACCTTGGATAGCTAAAATCATGCCAGTATCCAAGAAGGACGGTAAAGTACGCATGTTTGTGGATTATCGGGGTATGAACTAAACAAGTCCCAAAGAAGATTTCACATTACCTCACATAGATGTTTTGGCAAACAATACAGCTCAAGCTTCGGCATTCTCATTCATAGATGATTTCTCAAGCTATAATCAAATCAAAATGGCACCCGAAGATATGGAAAAGACTACTTTCATGACACCTTGGGGCACTTTCTTCTATAAAGTAATGCCATTCTATCTGAAGAATGCAGGGGTAACTCATGAACGGGCGATGTGCACGATATGTTATGGTTCACAAAAAAGGTTGAGGTATACGTAGATGATATGATCGCCAAATCTCATACAGAGGAGGATTGTATCATACATTTACAAAAGCTATCCGAGCATCCGCGAAAGTTCAAACTAAGATTGAATTTGAACAAATGTAAATTTGGTGTCAGGTCAGGAAAATTATTGGGTATCCTTTGATCAGCTCAACCACATTGAAGAAAAATACATGGCAGCTTTGTGCCATGGTTAATTATATCATAAGCGGATGAAGAAATCCTTCGACAAGAAAAGTCTGCCCTCAAATATTCAAAGAAGGGGATTTAGTGCTCAAAAAGATTCTGGGGTTTATTTCTTCATGATTGAAAGTCTTGATTGAGGGCTGCCACAACCTACATCATCGATGAATTTGGGGTTTATATTCTTCATGTTGATAGTCTTTGTTGCGGGCTGACATAACCAACATCATCGATGAATTTGGGGTTTATTTTCTTCATGTTGATAATCTTGGTTGAGGGCTGACACAACTGACATCATCGATGAATTTGGGGTTTATTTCTTCATGATAGATAATCTTGGTTGAGGGTTAACACAACCGACATCATTGATGAATTTGGGGTTTATTTCTTCATGATTGATAGTCATGGTTGAGGGATGCACAACCGACATCACGATGAATTTGGGGTGTATTTTTTCATGATTGATAGTCTTGGTTGAGGTCTGACACAACTGACATCATCGAAGAATTTGGGGTTTATTTCTTCATGATTGATAGTCTTGGTTAAGGACTGACACAACTGACATTATCGATGAATTTGGGGTTTATTTTCTTCATGTTTATAGTCTTGGTGTAGGGCTGGCACAACCGACATCAACGATGAATTTGAGGTTTATTTCTTCATGATTAATAGTCTTGGTTAAGGGCTGACACAACCAACATCATCGATGAATTTGGGGTTTATTTCTTTATGATTGATAGTCTTGGTTGAGGGCTGATACAACCGACATCATCGATGAATTTGGGGTTTATTTCTTCATGATTAATAGTCTTGGTTGAGGGCTGACAAAACCAACATCATTGGTGAATTTGGGGTTTTATTTCTTCATGTTAATAGTCATGGTTGAGAACGACACAACCAACATCAGTAATGAATTTTGGGGTTTTCTTCCTGTTGATAGTCATGGTTGAGGATGACACAACCGACACCATCAGGGAATTTTGGGTTCCATCGCTTCAAATCTAGCACATTTCATTTGGTTATCGAGTCCTAGTTAAGGGTTGACACAACCGACATTATCTTTCCAAGTTCCAAATATCTGGTTTCAAGCTCGTATTATCTATCCTCTAGGCTATGGTAGGCATACGAAAAATCTTTGGCTCATTGCGTTAGTCTCTAAGCAGCAGTGTATTATCAAGCTCTATGTTATTCATCCCCTGGGTTGCGATGAATATACGAAATTTATGTCATAAACTTACTATATTAGTCCCCAAGTATTAGTAAGTCAACTTTTCAAACTTGTATCATTTACCTCTTAGGTTATGGTAAATATGAAAATTTACAATCTCTTTTAGATACTGACAAATTATCCATGTCGTCATATCTAACTTAAAACAAACTTTGATGCAAACGCTGGTAAGATGATACATCATCATCTATGCCTACTCTTCATACCCACGGGAACGATGTACATCATATTCTTATAATCTTTTGGAAAAATTTTGGGGTCTTCCAATATTTAATAAATTTCCGATTAGAACGTGTGAGACCTGCATATCCTTGCACTATTCAATTGAAATGTGATTAAATAGGGGCAGTTGACATACCACAAAATTTTCCCAGTGATTTCAATCTCTTATTCTCTAGAATTATCATTAAAAAGTCACGGGCCTTTCTAAATCAGAGAAGGCCCATGTGATTTATTAAAATCCATTTGTTTCCCAAAAGGGTATATCCGTTAGAGTATAATAGCCCATTTCAAAACTTGAAGATTCTATCTCATCAAGAATTTTTGGGCCTTTCTAAATCAGAAAGGTCCATATAAATATTCCAGCCCAATTCAAAATGCTGAAAGGGGGGTGCACGTTATTAAAAATATCTTAGGCCATTTGTAAATCAGAATGGCTCGTTTAGGTGGAAAGGTGTCTAAAATAATCCTCTTTGTTTAAAGCCCAATAATTCACATCCGATCCATTTCTGTTTTTTTTGGGAGACTGTGTTTGTTGTATTGATTAATGATTTGAATTATTATTAAGGTGTTTGTTTTATTTTGAAAAAAAAATTGAACTGGTAGGCCCAAAACAAAATAGCCCATTTCGGGATTTTTGGAATATATTTATATAATTATTATCAATTATTATTATTACTAATTATTATTAAAGTCATTGTTCTTAATTAAAATCATAGCAGTTTTATGTTTGGAAAAAAGAAACATTAACTTAATTAAAGACTTTTTATACAATTCAAGGGCTTACGATCCGAATAAAAAAAAACATGTCCCAAAACAAAAGAAGAACATCTACTGTGTGAATTAAACAAAATAATATCTTTAGGGTTTATTGTTAGTATTTTCATAAAAAATGATTTCAAAACGTAACACATTGCTTTAACGGAAACAATAATTGTTCAGATTGAGATCATTTTCATTGAACCAAAACAAACTTTACAGAAACGCAATCGAATCAAATACGGAAATAGTATCATTATTAATTACAGAAACGAATCAAAACTAATTACAAACAAATTCATAATAGAATCATTACAATCTGAAAATTCCTTAATTCTAAAGAAAAACGAAAAATTCATAACTTTGTTTCCTAATCTATAATTCATAACTTTGTTGACAGAGAAAATTCTTATGAAAAATACAAAAAAGAAGAAAAATTGGAAGAAGTTTGAGATCCTCGCCACTATGATCTTCATACGCCTCCCGCGTGAACTAGGGTTTCAATATCTGAAACCCTTGATTCAGTCATGGTGTCGCCGCCGCTTCAAATCTTCATCCATTATGCCAGTTAAAAAAAAGAAAAAAGAGAAATCAGGAACTAAGACCCAAAACGCAAAGCTCGAAGGACATTTACGGTGCGAATGCTAAACTGCTTAGCTCAAGCTTTCTTGTGTTTTGATTTTTGTATTTGTCGTTTGTGGGTTTATTGTTGGTATCAGAGAGAGAGAGAGAGAGAGAGAGAGAGAGAGAGAGAGAGAGAGAGAGAGAGAGAGATAGATAAACGACTGAGCACCCCTGATTAGGGACTCAAGCTAAGGTTTAATGTTGTTGGAGAAGAAGAGAGTTAGGGTTAGGCGAGAGAAAGAGAGGGAAGAATTGTTGTTGTTGGTTGGAACAAAGAGAGGAATCGGAGTAAGAAGTTGAATGATGAAGGGGAAATTTATTGTAGTCATCAAGAAAAAATAGAGGATTTTAACGTGAAAGAGAAAGAATAGAGGAGTTTAGCGTTGAAAGGTGAATGAGATTTGGAGCAATAATTACATCGGCTCATTCATTTAGTTATTAGGGTTTTTCCTGTTCCCATCATTGGGCTTTTTAACCCACTCATCACTTCAGGCCCCATTCCAAAAATCCAATATACCCTTTATCTTTTTATTTATTTCATTTTTTAAACAAAAACAAATTCAGTTTGGACCTTATCCACTAAACACATCAACTTCCTCTTAGCCCAACAAAATTTTATGTCCTTGAACACCCCCTAGTCAAATGGGTCAAGTCTAATATCTGGACTTTGACCCATACTCTCTGCACCCTACATTTTACTGCCTAGTTCTAAAACATATCCCCCTGTCTTTTGGGTCTGAATTTAATATCTGAATTCAGGGCCCATGTTGTTAACACCTCCCCACTTTCCTACTCTAATGTAATTTACACCCTCTGTGTTTTTAAATTATTTTCTTTTTTATTTTATTTTAATTTTTTTAATTTTTTTTATTTTAATATATTTGATATATTTCATGTTATTTAACATTATTTATTATTATAAAATAAAATATATTTCTAAACTCATTCAAAAATATTATTTATTTTATTTGCATTAAATTATCTTTTAATCATGCATTTTAAATAAGATATTTTTTTACAATTAATACTTAAAAAATATTCAACCAAACACCAAATAATTTTTTGTAAATGAATTAATTCAACAATTAATTTTCGAAAAGGATTACGAAGTATATTTTAATTAACTGCGCGTTTTGTCCAAAATCTCCGCTATTCACACACCATGACTAAGTACAAGGGGAATTAAAATATCTGTGTAATCCATAAAAAAACAAAAACCTGCGAACTAAGAATTGAGACTCTGATTCCTCATAAGAGGATATATAGGCACACGACTAAAAATCATGGCGAGCTCCCCTAATAAAATATTAAAACTCTTTTTCCTAAAAGACCGCGCTTCTAACCCTAGTATCCTTGTGAACAAGGTAGATGAGGGGTTCCTAACACCTTCTCTTCGTCTAGAACCGAGTCCAAAAACCTAGAATCTCTAACTTCTTTAGGGTTATCCTTTATATTCCTTCCTTAGGATAAATGTGATACGGTGGCCAGAACTGGGACTGTTTTAGGAATGCTGGTTTGTGTTTTGCGTTTGTGTTCCCAAAATGTCGCGGTAAGCAAGAGTCGCCACCGACTTTTATTTTATCCAACAAGGAAAGGAAAAAAGCACAGAAAAATTCCTTTTTCGAGATTTTCTGAGTACCCACTTGCTCATTAATTTCAAAATTTCTTCTGTGTGTCTGTGTGATTTGAAAAGTTTTTGTTTTGACTTCGATTTAACTCTTGCTTCTGTCTTCAAGAGTGTTACGAAGTGTTTTTGAAAACTTTGTTTGAAAAGGAGTGTAAGTGTGAAAAATTTTGTTTGTATTGAGCAAGTACTTAAGAGCTAATCTACCTACTCGAAAAAAGAATTGTTCTATGTTCGTTTCCTTTAGACAGCGCTATCCCACTATTAGTGAGTAGGTAGCACTATCATTGGAGTTTGAGGGTCAATTCGAAAGGGACGTACAATCACTAAAGCAATGTTAGGACGTCATAGTAATAACCCTAATGTCTTAGATCAATTATTCGAGGCAACAATATCCGAGGCAACTTTGATCTTTGAGACAAAAGGGTGACCACTAAAATACACTATACTTAATGACCGTTTACCGAAGGCAACCGAAGTGGGAGTATACCCTAGGAGTGCGCATGTGCGAGTGATTCAATTTCAAGTTATTATCTTTGCACATTTAGGGTTTGCTAACTGTTTTAAAATTAATCATACATTCTTGTCATGCAACCCTAATTATTCATACATCTAACAGTCAATATTTTGCGGAATTTAAAGTGCGGAAAGTAAAGCTACGCTATTACAAGGCTTCGGGTATTTACATAGCCAAAAATAAACCCTTAAAAATAAAGCGATAAATGAAAGTAAAAACCCCAATTATTCTATTACAACTTGTGAGCAATTACATTAATATGGTAAAAATAATAATAAAGCGCGTGTGAGGAAATTAAGAACGATAAGAAATTAGGGTTTTGACCTCGTCTAACCTAATTGAAAGAAAAAAGTTTTTGTTGTTTTTAATTATTTTTAAGAAAAAAAATTAGGTTTTTAAATTAAATACAAAATTAATTAGTAATTAAATTAATTAAAGAAAATAATTAAACATGACCTATTTTTGTGTTTTTGATTATTTTTGAGAAAAGAAAATAGAATTTAATTTAAAAAGAACCCTAATTGTTCTAATTAATTTTAATTTATTTACAAAATATATTAAAGTTATCTAAAATTAAATAACCTAATTATTTAATTAATTTTTGTTATAAAAAATAAATATCCTAAGTCTAATTGGATGAAAAATATTTTTTTGATAAAAGAAAAATAATTAATTTGTTAGTAAAAATAAATAAGTCAATTAAATAAGAAAAATAAAAGATTAAAGAGATTGGGCCTGAAATAGCAATCTGAGGAGGGGTGAATAGCAATCTGGCCCAAGAAAAATAGATCCATTGTTGACTTCCTGAATCTCCTGCCATGCGTTGACTATGGTTGTTGGTGGTCCTATAAATGACGACCTTTAGATTTGGCCATATGGAGATCCAAGGGTTAGATCCTGAGGTCCCATGGTGGTCTCTTGGCTTGTGTGCACGCTGGATCACCTGAAGCAAAATAACATGGAATAATTAGGGGGACCTGGGATTCGAACCCAGGTCCTGAAGCATTTTACACTCGCCTGGCTACCAACTGCGCTGCATGCGTTAGTTGTTCATATAATCAACATAAAGCGTAATATGGGAAAACAACAAGTCTCTAAATCCAAACGCGCGAATTTTCAAACGCGCGAATGATGGCTTGCCACGACATCTTCTTCCTCCTTGCTCCGTTGCTAAAAGTGAAACACTTTTACCTACGGATATATGTCTGTAGCTACAACCTAGGCTCATTTTAAAACTTTCCCTGGACATGATAAATGACCTTCGATGCCATGAATCGAACCGTCTTGGCATTCTGAACATCATGATACCCTTCATGGGGGCTAATTTTGCCTTCACACAAAAACCCTAAAACGAAACCACAAACCCTAACAATGGCAGTTCTTGATTCAGTCCACAAAAATGCAATTGGATGATATGGATAGCTTGCAAATGCTCCAAGGATCAAGAATATATAATTATTTTGTGCTATAAGTGACAGAATGATGCAATTCGATTTCAAAAATAATTCAATGTCGTGACTGACTTACAGTGGATTTCAAGGCCTGAAATTGCTTGTTCTTGATTGGTTTTGCTTGCTTGTGATCCCAGGAAGCGATTGGGATGGTTAAAGAGTCTTGAGGATGCCTGGAAATATGAAATCGTGTCTACACTTTTTATGGTTTTTTTCAAGTTTTATTCTTCTTCTTGCGCCTCTCTCTAGCCTTGTTTTAGGTATGCAATTCTTCCCTGTATACTGAGGAATGAATTAGGGTTGAACACATGATCTCAATCTTCCTCCATTATTGATTTTGATTTTGATTTGATTCCTTTTAAAATCATTCCAAAAATAGGCTAAAACCAATATTTTTATGCACATCAAAGCTTTACACGAATTCAATCTTATGCTAGCTGGATATAGGACCTAAAACATGTACAAAATCTTGAGATTTCAATGTTTTGATTTTTTTCCATGATTTGTTTTGATTAAAATTGATTTAATTCAAATCAAAATCAAAATAAATAATAAAAACAAGATAATGACAAGTGGTAAAGGCTAAGGCTCGTGTACCATGCTACCAACTCAAAACAAGTGCAAAAAGTTAGGCCCATTAAGCAAAATTTGCATTTTTAGGCATAGTTGACTTTTGACAATTTTGGAAAAAAGGTCAACTTCATCAATGCATAACTTCCTCAGTTTTGACTCTTTGAATGTGTTTTTGGACCTTTTAGAAATCTTGAGATGTCCTCTAAGCAACCCTTTTGGTCCCATCTCAATTTGGTATTCCATGTTCATGTATGAAGCTTTGACAAAAAAGGTGTTTTTGTTGACTTTTCAAAATGACCTATAATGTCCAAATTCATAACTTCTTGTGAGTGCATATTTTTAACTTGGGAGATGAAGATTTATTGTAGGTAATTTCATCCTATTCAAAATGAGCTTTGGATGGGTCATTTATCATAAAGTATGAGAAAGTTATGCTTGGTCAAAGTTGAGTTGACTTTTCCTGCAAAACCCTAATTTAACAACTTTTGGGTTTTGATGCATTGTGAGCAATCCTTGATGAATCATGATCAACCCTTGATCAAATGATGAAATATACTTCAGAATTAGGATGTTTACCAAAAATCTTGAAGTTTGACTATATGTGGGTCACAGTTGACTTTTGCCCTAGCACAATCGATTTTTAGGCCTTTGTGCATTTGACTGAGCAAACTTTCTCTGTAGGGCTTGAAACTTGACATGGATGATCTTGAGAACATATTAGGACAAGGGTGGGAATTTGGGATCCCTTATACTCAAGTATCTTGATGCAACATGAAACCCTAATTTGAGGTAGACTGCCTTAGGAGGGAGCTTGTCTGGTCAACCTTTGGACTTCCTTGAGCAACTTGAGAATTTTTCATGAAATGTTTTGAGAAATATGAGAGGGAAAATTTTGGGGTACAACAGCTTCCCCTGTTCAGTCTTCTTAAACCCGAGGATGTAGATTGGCTATCTGCCTTTCGTGATCCGAAGGTTGAAGATGGTTGAACACTAGAGTGCCCAGAAATTTGAACTCGCCTGAAGTAGTAATCGTCTTGTAATGTCGGGAATGGGCTTACAGATTCCATTTGGAAGGAGTGATAGGAGATGGGCTTAAAGATGCCATCTGAGGGAGTCTCGATCGCATAAGAGATTCCTTAGCGAGAGCTTGTATACTTGTTGTTGAGGAAGATTCCGCTGGGGAATGTTGTTCTTTGTCTTGGTAACAGTTGAATTTTAGGAGCTTCGGTCGTTCGTTATTCTACTGGGGAATCATCTCTGTTTCCTGAGAAAAGTTTAATTTTAGGAGCTTTGGTCGTCCGTTATTCTACTGAGGAATCACCTCTTAGTTGAAGAGGTGAAAATAAACTACTATCTTGTCGTAATCCAGGCTTCATAGTGATAAGATCGACTACTACCTGGTCGTAATCTAGGCTTTACAGTGACTTACTGGGGAGATGAGATTAAACTTTCTATCCGGTCGTAATCCAGGCTTCGCAATTTCTCGATTCTTATCTGGTCGTAATCCAGGCTTCAGAAGGAATTCAGTTGTTATCTGATTGACTCCGGGCTTCAACTTGAATTTAAGGCACACTAATATCTGGTCGACTCCGGGCTTCTTAGTATCTGTCCAGGTAAAACTTCTATTTGGTCGAAATCCAAGCTTCGCAATGTCTTGTACCACTATCTGGTCGTAATCCAGGCTTCACGATGTTTCATACCATTATCTGGTCGAATCCAGTCTTCATGGTATCTTGTACTGTTATCTGGTCGAATCCAGGCTTCACAATACCTCACTTCTTATCTGGTCGAATCCAGGCTTCAGAAGAAATCAAGTGGTTATCCAGTCGCATCCAGGCTTCCATTTGACTTTATGGCCTACTAATATCCGATCGACTCTAGGCTTCATAGTAATTGGCCGGGTAAAACTATTATTTGGTCGAAATCCAAGCTTCACAGTGTCCCTCACTGTTATCTGGTCGTAATCCAGGCTTCAGTGTTCTTTACCGCTATCTGGTCGTAATACAGGCTTCACGATGTATCATACCGCTATCTGGTTATAATCCAGGCTTCGCGATGTCTCATACCATTATCTGGTCGAATCCAGGCTTCATGGTGTTCGGAGAAATCAAGACACTATCTGGTCGAATCCGGGCTTCATAAGTTGTATTAAAGATATACCACTATATGGTCGAACCCAGGCTTCGTAGTTTTCTTGGCTGCTATCTGGTCGTAATCCAGGCTTCACAACGTCTTCTACCATTATCTGGTCTTAATCCAGGCTTCATGGTTTTATATTGCTATCTGGTCGTAATCCATGCTTCATAATAACTTGTTAAGCTACTATCCGGTCGACTCCGGGCTTCACGGCTTGTGTTTATGATATACCACTATCTGGTTGTAATCCAGGCTTCATGGTGTCTCGCACTGCTATCTGGTCGTGATCCAGGCATCACAGTAACTTACTGGGCTATTATCTGGTCGTAATCCGGGCTTCACGGCTTGCTGGGGATTAAACTATTATCCGGTCGAATCTGGGCTTCATAGCTTGAATCTGAGATAAACAACTATCTGGTCGTAATCCAGGCTTCGCGGTGTTTTGATACTATTATCCGGTCGTTCTCCGGGCTTCACAATATGATGGAGAAATCAAGATATTATTCGGTCGTATCTAGGCTTCATAACTTGAACTTTATGAGAATTTGATTGTATCTTTTCCTGAAATGTAAAGAATTAGTCGTATGTAATGTCATGATGCATGACATGTATTGAGCAATGATGTTCTCAAAATAAATGAGATTTTGCTGTATGATGCATATATTCATGCTACGGTGTATGGATGTGTAATGTTTTTATGATGTTCTATAGCTGGGGAAAATAAATCCCAGACTGCTGCTGGAGAGCATAAAGAGTTTCGTTCATTGGGAATAACGACCGAAGATGATTGGGAGAATAATCATGCTGGAGCACGTATATTGATGAGAGAATGACTCTGTGGGGAAGAGATACTCTGCTGAGGATTTGCTGATTTGGAGGAATAACCTCGGCTGGGGATGAATTACCATTGCTTGGTGATGATAACTCTGCTTGGGGAGAATCTTACCGACTCATTCGCGATTGTGAACCTCAGCTGGGGAGAATTGATAATATTGTATTCTGATACTTCCTACTCTGAGGGGAGTGTATGAATTTTTAGCCTTTTTCTCGAACTGGGTTTATCCCTGTACTTGGTGACTAGAGCAACTGTAAGGCTCAGACATTTTTGTTTGCCCCTGTTTTTGAAATCACGAGTAGCCTTCTTTTGTTTCACATGTAAATATTTATGAGCAGTAATTATTGTCAAATGCATATATCAAAAATGAACCATTGGACGTTCTTGCAAAACAAAACAGAAAAAGGAAAATAATTTGAAATTTCTTTGTGAAAATGAATTGTATTAACTTTGAAGTTGGCCTGTAAATAAGCATTTTTGTACAAGAGGGCGACGTCCTAGTAAGAGAACACCGCCGAAAGATGAATTATATAATTTGTGAAAAACAAAGAAAAATAGCTATGTGAACAATCCCACTGGGTTCCAACTCTGCTATTTCCCTTACATCTTCGAGCATCTCATTACTTTGCTACTTGGTTGAAGGTAGATCAGATTGATTAGCGCCGTTCGAGCTTGATAGTCGATACCGAAGTCTGGTTGCAAGGTGATCCAATGAGACATAGTATTACGCTTTAATCCCTAATTTTTGCCTGGACCGCCCTTTCGGGTTTTCAGTCCATCGGGGTACCCTTTTTTTCCCAAGCCGCCTTTTCAGGTTTTCGACTTGCCAGGTGTACAATTTTTACATTTTCATCCCTTACTTTTGCCCGAACCCTTTTGGTTCGCCAGGAAGCCCTTATTTTTGCCTAGGCCAGTCAACCTAGCGGGCCTTTGATTAGGCGTAGTATTTTTTCACTATGTCTGCATTGACGGGATGAGGAAGGTCGTCACCATCCATGGTAGTTAGAATCATAGCTCCTCCCGAGAAAATGTTCTTAACCACAAATGGCCCTTCGTACGTAGGGGTCCATTTTCCCCTAGGATCACCTTGCGGCAGTATGATGCGTTTGATCACCAGATCCCCAACTTGATATTCTTGTCGTCTAACTTTCTTGTTAAATTCCTTGATCATCCGCTTTTGATACGTCTGACCATGACATAGAGCAGTAAGTCTCTTTTCATCAATTAGGTTCAACTGATCAAGCCAGGTCTAGATCCAGTCGTCTTCTCTCAAACCTGTATCCTTCATAATCCGAAGAGAGGGTATATGAACTTCAATGGGCAAGACTTCTTCCATACCATATACCAAGGAATAGGGTGTTGCCCCTGTTGACGTCCGCGCTGAGGTGCGATACCCATGAAGAGCGAATGGTAACATCTCATGCCCGTCTTTGTATGTCACCGTCATCTTCTGCACAATCTTCTTGATGTTATTATTAGCCTCTTCAACAGCCCCATTCATCTTCGGCCGGTAGGGAGAAGAATTGTGATGCTGTATCTTGAACTGTTTGCAGAGTTCAGTGATCATTGTATTGTTGAGATTTGTACCATTTTCCATAATGATCCTCTCTGGTACACCGTATCGACAGATCAGATTATGTCGGATCAACCGCGCTACGACGTTCTTGGTTACTGTAGCAAAGGAAGCTGCTTCAACCCACTTTGTAAAGTAATCAATAACTACCAGGATGAAACGATGCCCGTTAGACGCAGTAGGTCTGATCTCGCCAATCATATCGATGCCCCACATTGCAAAAGGCCAAGGAGCTGTCAAAACATTCAGAGGAACCAGAGGTATATGCACCTTATCAGCATAGACTTGGCACTTATGATAGGTCCGAGAATGCTGATAATAGTCGGCTTCCATAGTGGACCAATAATATCATGCCCGTAGGATTTTCTTCGCCATAGTATGTCCACTGGAATGAGTTCCGAAAGTACCCTCATGTAACTCTACCATGATACTTTCTGCCTCGCTCTTATCCACACATCGCAGTAAGGTCGAATCATGGTTACGCTAGTAAAGGATACCATTACTGATGAAGAACTTCGTAGCGAACCTCCTCAAAAACTTCTTATCATTAAGAGATGCAACCTCGGGGTAGTCTTGAGCCTCAAGATATCTCTTTACCTCGTGAAACCAAGGTTTGTCTGCTACCTCTTCAGTCTCAATATCACAGCAATATGCGGGATTGTCCAACCTCTCAATGGTAATCCGGGGAGCCTCATTGTCCCACCTGACCTTGAACATAGAATACATAGTAGCTAGCGCGTCCGCTAACTAATTCTCCTCTCAGGGGAAATGTTCAAAGGTTATTTCATCGAAGTGTGGAAGCAACGTCAGTACATATTCTTTGTAAGGAATAAGATTTGGGTGCTTCGTATCCCACTCGCCTTTAATCTGACTGATCACGAGAGCGAAATCTCTGAACATACTCAAGAACTTAATCCTTAGGTAAATAGCTGCTCGAAGGCCCATGATGCACGCTTCATACTCCGCCATATTGTTGGTGCAGTTAAAACATGATCGGGCGGTGAGCGGAGTATGACAGCCTTCAGGAGATATGATCACGATGCCAATTACATTACCCAAAGCGTTTGAAGCTTCATCAAAGTACATAGACCATCGGGATCCTTCCCCAGGTCCTTCATTCGGTCCAGGTTTCTCACAATCAGTCACCAACATGATGCTCTAATCCAAAAACTCGAAATTCATAGACTGGTAATCATCCACGGCCTGATGTGATAAATGATATGCCAACACACTCCCCTTGATTGCCTTCTGGGTTGTGTATTGGATGTCATACTCAGTTAAGATCATCTGCCATCTTGCTATTCTTCCGAATAAGGCAGGCTTTTCAAAGATATACTTGATTGGGTCCATCTTTGATATCAATAGGCTAGTGTGAGTCAGCATATACTGTCTCAGCCGGGGAGCAGCCCATGCCAAAGTGCAACAATTTTTCTCAAGCAGTGAGTATCGGGTCTCACAGTCGGTAAACTTTTTGCTAAGGTAGTAAATAGCATGCTCTTTTCGGCCAGACTCGTCATGCTGCCCCAGCACGCACCCCATCGAGTTATCGAGTACTGTCAAGTATAATATCAAAGGTCTTCCTTCAACTGGAGGCATCAGAGTAGGAGGCTCTTGGAGATATTCTTTGATCCTTTCAAAAGCGGCTTGACATTCATCATTCCATCTTACCACTTGATCTTTCTTCAGCAGTTTGAAGATTGGCTCACAAGTAGCAGTCAAGTGTGAGATGAACCGGTAAATGTAATTCAACCGTCCCAAAAATCCTCTAACTTCCTTTTCTGTTAGGGGAGTTGGCATCTCCTGTATAGCCTTCACCTTTGCAAGATCCACTTGAATACCTTTATCACTAACGACGAAACCTAGCAGCTTACCAGACCTCACTTCGAAGGTGCACTTGTTCGGGTTTAACCTCAATTTGTACATATTCAACCTGTAAAATAGATTTTGAAGATGGTCAAGATGTTCTCCTTCAGTATGGGACCTTGTAATCATGTCATTAATGTATACCTCAATCTCATGGTGAATCATGTCGTGGAACAAAGCGACCATGGCGCGCTGATAAGTTGCCCCAGCATTCTTCAACCTGAAAGGCATTACCTTGTAACAAAAAGTGCCCCACTAGGTAATGAAGGTTGTATTCTCCATGTCTTCGGGAGCCATGTTAATTTGATTGTAACCGGAAAAACCACCCATAAAGGAGAAGAGCTTATGCTGCATGGTGTTGTCAACCAGAACATCGATATGAGGCAGAGGGAAATCATCCTTAGGACTCTCCCTGTTCAGATCCCTATATTCTACGCACATACGGACTTTACCATCTTTCTTCGGCACCGGAACCACGTTGGCAACCCACTGTAGGTAAGAAGTAACTGCTAGAAATTCGGCGTCAAACTGTTTCATGACCTCAGCTTTGATTTTCTCAGACATCTCGGGGCGCATTCGGCGAACCTTCTATTTTACCAGAGGATAGTCTTCTTTGGTTGGCAAGCAGTGTACCACGATATCAGTATCCAACCCAGACATATCTTCATAAGACCAAGCAAAGATCTCAACATAGTCACGCAACATTTGTATTAACCGTTGCTTGACGCTAGGCTCCAGATTTGCACCTATCTTGACCTCTTTCTTGTCTTCCTCTGTACCCAAATTAACTGATTCCATTGGCTCTTCATGCGGCTGTATGGCCCTCTCTTCCTGAAGTAACAATCTAGCAAGCTCTCTAGGAACCTCACAATCATCCTCACCTTCGTTTTCGGCTTGGTTGACCGGACTTTCGAAGTCATAACTGGTAGTAGCAGAGTCGTTATCAGTGGGATCCATAGTGGATGTGGACCTGTATTATGATATGTGAGTTTGTGTAAGACAAATAGTTGTTTTGATAAAGTGAAAGATAGAAAAGAAAAACAAGGAGCACCAAATTTGTAATGCAAGAAAAATGTCCAATGCTTTATTTATGATATATGGAAATGACACATAATAAGCCCTCACACACAAAGCCAAGGTGCCTTGGGCAAGGCACCGGGCCGTAAAAGTTTCAAATTGTCTATTACAAGTCTCAAAACAAAATTCTATTACTGTGTAATAAAGGAAACTGGCACAAAGTCCTTTGCCGTCCAATTGTTCAAGCCGCCGTTGGTAGTCAGGTAAATCCAGCTCTCGATATCTGACTCTTCATCATTATCTTCAATTGCATTCACTCCCTGATCATGCTTAGGCATGGGTGCAGTTATGAAGTTAGGCTTCTCTGAAGCGTTAAACTCAATCTCTTTAGCTTCAATCAAATCTTGCATCTTATTCTTTAAAGCCCAACAGTTGTTCGTATCGTGACCCGGACTATCAGAGTGATAGGCGCAACGGGCGTTCGGATTATACAACGGAGAGGTGGTACTGGGATTCTTCGGAGCTTCCCTCAGAGTTACCAGGTTGGTCTTCAATAACTGCGGTAAAATTCGATCTTCCTTATCTCCACACCAATCAGCAACTGGAAAACAATTAACTATTGCTTCTTTGTCTTCATAATCTCGTCGAAATAGTATTCCATAGTTTATCGAACCCTTCAAATATCTCAGAATTCTTCTTGCAGCCTTCATATATGACACTATTGGTTCACTCATATATCTTCTTATTAATCCTACATCGAAACCTATATTAGGTCGACTGTTGCATACATAGCTCAGAGATCCCACAATTTGCTTGAACAAAGTTACACCGACTTTGTCTTCCTCTACATTCTTCTCCAATTTTATATTTTGTTCGACAGTGAGAATGCAGGATTCGAATCATCCATTCTGAATCTCTTGAGTATTTCTTTGACATACTTCCTTTAATGCAACACCATAACTTGCTTCGACATTTGAAATTACATACCAAAGAAATAAGACAACTTTCCCAGATCAGACATTTCAAATTCTTTCATCATCATCTCTTTAAACTTCGACAAGTTCTCTAAGCTATTTCCAACTACTAGCAAGTCATCGATGTAATATGGTGAGAGAACTGACTTGGGATGTTTTTGCGTTTGATCGTAATTATTGCAGTTAGCAAGAGTCGCCACCGACTTTTCTTTTATCCAAATAAGGAAAGGGTGAAAAGAACAGGAAAGACCTTTGAGATTATTTCTTGAGTTTGGGGGGGTAGATTATGAAAAGGGAAGGTATTAGCATCATTTTTATCCATACTTATCTATGGGCTCTTAGTTGCTTTCTAGATCACTTGCTTCGTTTGAAAATGTGCTTTCGTGGTTGTTTTTGAAAGTATTTTTGAAAAGGCGCATTCGTTTAGGTAAACTTTGTAATGATTCTCGTTTTGTAAGAATGTATACAAAGTGTTGGACATTTGAAAATATTTCATGTTTTGAAAGTGTTTGGTGTGTGTTGTTTTGAAAGTGTTTGGTGTGTGTTTGCTTTGAAAGTGAGCAAGCATCTAGGAACGTTTCTATGTATTCAAAAGTCTTTCATTCCTTTCCTCCTTTCCTTTAGATGTTGCTATCTTACTATTGATTTGGTAAGAAGCTTTATCTTTTAGATGTAAGGGACGGACGTGGATCATCGTATAGTCATGATAGCAATGTTGTGAGATATCTTAGCATTTCTCTTTGAGAGACTAAGATCACTTGTAAGGTAACATTTGTAGTGTCATCGAGGGACTATGATCTTGTATTTTGATTTGTTTTGCTAAGACGTCTCACATGCATAACATGACCATTTTTTAGGCAACAAGTGGAGTTAACCTTAGGGGTGCATGTGTGAATAGTGTGTTTGAATTGCATGCATTTAGTCTTTGATTAGGGTTGTCTACTTGTTGATTTTATCTTCTCATACAAATCCTATTTTTACTAGCATTTATATGAAAGAGGTAAATTGCGGAAGGTAAATATTCTATGTTATTACAATCATTAGGGGGATGGGGTGTACAAATTTACAAATGGAGATTGCAAGAAATTAAAATCCTAATTATCTATTACAACCATATTGAAATAATGTATATGAATTGAAATGGACTTGTTTTATTTTTGTTAAGAAAAGAAATAAGTTTGCTTAAGAAAATATTTTTGATCTTTTGGTTTTAAAAGAGATAAAATAAAGTATGTGAATATAAAAATATTTTTGGTGTTTTTGATTATTAAAGATAAAATAAAATAATAAGAGGAAAAGGGGTCAGAATCAGCATGTTGCTGAAATAAGAGAGAACAGAAGTTCTGAATCTGGTACGCTGCAAGTCAGAAAGAAAATGTTAGTAGAAAAGGGGAAAGTCAAAAGTTCTAGGTCCGCTGGGAACAAAGGGAAGTCTAGAAGTTCTGATTGCTGAGGGAATCTAGAAATTCTAATGTCACTGGAAGGTCGGAAGTTTTGGTCGTTTGAGAGAGCCTAGAAGTTTTAATGCAGTTAGAGACCTAAAATCCAAGATAGAGAAGGGTTGTATATTTGTTGTTATGCGAGGAAGTAAATGACATAAAATAAATTAAAGAAAATAAAATGGAGATGTATGAGTTAATTATAAGAAAGTTTGCAAGCTTAAGGGGTATATTTCGTCATTACGTATTTATCATGCGCATTCATAGGTTAGTAATATACTCCTCTACTCAATTATCAATATTACCACTTGTTACTTTCATTTGTATCTCCTTTAGGCCTTAACATCGTGAGATAATTGCATCATCCAAAAGTCGATATACCGGTCTATTAACCAACACAGTGCATTAAGTTCCAACAATTATAAAACATCTAAACTTCACATCAATTCTTAATCAGTACGTGCAGATATTGAGTCTAACTCCATGTCTAGGCATTAATATCCAATTGAAGTTTATCTTGGATCTAGTAATGACAAACATCTTTCAATGTCACATCATGAAAAAAATTTAGGTAGGAAAGTTAAAACAAGCATTAAGATTAAAGAGTCATCAATATTAAAGCATGAGTTAAATTACATAAAACGTCATAACCTATTTAGTACATGAATATAAATACTACAACTAACTCCCAACAAAGAGATTTTAATTACACTTACACATTATAACTGCCAATAATCTCACAAAGTTGATCTTGGAAGTTTATCTACCCCGTAACTTGAGCATCGCTTCCGCCTTCAGTCTCCTTATCTTATTCTCTTGTAGTAGACTAAGGTGAACATACTCCATCTTTGTACTACCTAACTCCACTGAAACTGCCTTGCAATGAACTTAAGACTTTTATTTATAGAAAAATATCTGGAGCCCTCGCCAGGTGCACTGCACTTATGACTAAAAAGTCTAATTTATTTCCCCTTAAGCAATAGAAGTTGTCTGACAGTTGGCCCTAGCTCCCTTGGCCCGTGAATTGCATTGACTTTACTCTTAGCGCTTAAATCCTTACTTCATCATTAAGTACTTACATTTATATGTGCCATATATCCTTCTACATGTGCTTATAAGCGCACCTATGGTTGGGCCTAGCGAGAGTGGTGTTTCATGGTTTTGATATGGCTTGGTTTTTGCATTCCGAACCATGGTTTTCCACTTTTTCTTTACCTGTTTTCAAATAATGCATATTATAAAAAGTTGAAATATGTATTTTTCTCACTTTTCATAGGTAAATTGGGGAGGGGTGTATTGAGTAACACTTATCAAATTCCTCAACTTATCTATTTGTGTGTGCTCAAACAAATTTAATTAGATGGTTCAAAAAAGCATTTAATGTATGTTTCATTGATAGGATTGACTGACTTAGGTCATTAGTTTTTGAAATTGTTTTTATGGTATGGTATTCTTTAAAATGAAAGTTCTTAATCAATATCATGATTATCCATAAACCATAATATACATATTAATTATTTTCTTGACCAAAGTAGCATTCACTCACGTAAACCCTTTTTGATCTTATCCTATAATCTTCAGAACCTTCATAATGTGTGTTAGTGAAGCAATTTCTATAAGGATCAATACCAGAAAGATAATATTTAGAACCTTGTCTCTCCAGAACCTTGTCTTCAGAGTCTTCAGAACTTGGTCTTTAGAATCACATAACTTGAAAATATAGAATCACTAGAGCTTGAGAAGTCTTCAGAAGCTCTTCTATCAATTACAATCACAAGCTTTAGATTAACGTTCTACAGAAACGTTGTTTAGAAGCATTCCAGAACTTAACAATTGCTTTGTAACATGCACTTTGTATTTCTCTAGAGTTAGAGTGTGTTGATTCCAAAAATTGATGAAGTCATACACCATTCAATTAGAGTCAAAACCTCTTAGCAAAAGCTATATACTAGACAAAACCATTAGGGTACAGATTTTTTCTCTAAGTCACAATTATTGTTATCATCAAAACTTAAGGTCTGATGCAAAACCAAATATTATTCTTACGTTCTCCCCTTTTTTGATCTGACAAAACCATGTATTTTGATGAATTTATTTTACATGTTTAATCACATAAAAACACTTCAGAGTTAGCTATAAAGCTCCCCCTGAGTTTTATACTCTCAAAACTTAACTCGGGTTGTTTCGAGGCTCCCCGTGAGTTTAAGACTTATAAAATAATTTTGAAGTATAAAACACTCTAATAAGCATGACTAGTAATGTCTGGTTAAGAACACCATCAGAGTCTGAGTAGAGATGCTTGGTTCTTCATTATTCTGAATAGAAATTCCTAGTTGATTATCTCAGATTTTGGCTTGCTATCAGAACTTGATGAAGTATCAGAACCATGTTTTGATGGAGTATCAGAACCTTGATTGAACCTGGTTGGTGTATCAGATTTTAGTTGAATTCCTTTTAAACAACGATCTGGTTAACATGACTTGATTACCAAGACTCGTGGATATCAAAACTTGATGTCTCTTTAGAGTTTTTGAACTTGCCTGTTTAGAAATGTTCAGTGAACTTTCTCAAAGTTCCTGATCAGTAAAACTATTTTAGAGGAGAAAAATATCAGAACATGTATGGGATTAATGTGTGATAAATAGGTATATCATAAATCAGAATTTCATTGAATAATCAGATAAAGTATAGATTTCTAAAAAAACATGAAAATAAAACTAAAGTCTTAAAGACAAAAGGTAAACTACAAGGGTATAAGGTTTTGGTGTAGAAGGAGGAATTGTTGAAAAGATATCCTGCAACATGTTGGTGATCATGATAAGAGCCAAATTGTGGTGAATTTATGCATGGAAAAGTGACACTTATTAGCTTAATTCTTTGGATTCAAAAGTCAAACTTCAACGTTTTTGTAAATATAGTGTAGTTTGATCAATTACACCTTATTTTATAGATTTGCGTGCATTGGAGTTTTAGGCATCAAAAGGCAAAGAAAAGCTTCATGATGCATTTTTGGAAGAAAATCAAAAGTTATAGGTGGGGCTAAGCACGATCAAAGCACACTTAGAGGTGTTGGGTCAGAGGTAAGCACACTCAAGGCCCTTTTTCTATGCTTAGTGCCATTTAAGGTGGTTAAATGTGTATTACAAAATTGGGGCTAAGCACCAAATTTCTTGCTTAGAGCGGTCTTGTTGACCGTGAAAATTAGTAAACAACCGCTAGTCTTCCGAATTCTAGAAATTCTGGTTACTTACAGGATCGACTGGATTGATCTTAAGACATGTGTTGTGTTTCGTTGGTTTATATATTTCAAATGTTCATCTTTTCAAAGGTTATGGTTGTCGTAACCGGCAAAAAATAACGAGTCGCCACCACTAATTTTTGTCATAACGACGTGTGAATAATAGAATAACCCTAAATTGATACAGATATTCTAAGTTCTTGATTTAATTTAGACGAAGGGAAGGTGTTAGGTACCCTTCATCTACCTTGTTCTCAAGGAATTCCTAGGGTTTAGGTTAAAAGGGTAGGATATGGTTTTAATTTTTTAATTAGGGGAACTCGCCACAGTTTTTAAGTCGTATGCCTACATATCCTCTTATGAGGAATCATAGTCTCAATTCGTAGTTCGTAGTGTTTGATTGTGTTTTTTTATGGATTGTGGAAATATTTTGAATTAATCTTTGAACAAAGTCTAGATTGAAAATAGAGGAATCGTAGACGCAGTTCGCAGTTAATATAAAATAGATTCACAATCCTTTTTGAACATATCTTGATTTTTATATGTTAGTAAAAAAATTGTTAGTATTTGGTGGGTTAGCTATTTTAGAGTATAGGATGCAATATGTAAAAATAGGTTTGAATGAATAAAAATATTTAATCTAATTAGAAAAATAGGGTTAGTGTTTTAGAAAATATTTAATTAATAAATAAATATTTCTTTCTAATTATTAAAAATATACTAAATATTATTAATAAAAAATCCAATAATCATTTATTAATAGTTTTTATGCAAGAAAAATATTTTAATGCAAATTATGCTAAAAAAAAGTGATTATGTGACAAAAATAAAATCAAGAGAATAAGAAAATAACATAATTAAAATAAATTAACTTGGGTTTAGGGGTGTAAAAGTAAAATTGGGTGGTGTATTTAATCAGGCTCAAATGTACATCTGAGTCCAATTAGCTAGGGGGTACGAATTATTGTTGAGTAGCAAAAATATATGGTGTAAATAATAAGGGCCCAAGTTCAGAAATTGACATTGGCCCAATTGCGTAGGGAGGGGTGTAAAATTAGTTTGATAGTAATTTTTGGAGTATGAGTAGCAATGTGTTTGATGTCCAATTTATTTCTAAATGAATCTAATTAACTTTTATAAGATAAGTAATTAAATAAATATAATTAAGTTCTATAATAATAATAATGTAAAAGGAACAAACAAAAACTAAAATTGAAAATAATTTATAAAATGAGGAGAAACCACTTACTACACGAATCTTTGAAATAAGCTGATCTTTCAGTTATCTATCTGGAGAGACAATTGAAAAAAAAGTTTGTGGGTGTTTGTTCTTAAGCCAATGTCTGTTCGATCCAAATATTGTTGACAATTGTTGATTCTCCAAATGATTGTTGATTCTCCAAATTATTGTTGATTCTTCAAATGATTGTTGATTGAAAAAAATCAGGTGTTCAGTTCAAAACTCTAAAATTAATCAAAAGAGTTGCGTAGAAAGAATGTTTGTGAGAGAAAGATAGAAACTGTTGATGCAATTGTTGATGAAAAATTATGGTGAAGAGAACCATATTTATAGAATTAGAAATTAGGTTCAAAACACCAAAAATGAAATTACCCAACATAAAAAGTCCAAATTTTTATCTTGGTCAACAAATTTAAAAATCTGGTCCTATTTGTGACTCTATACAGGATACGATTTAAAAAATATTTAAATTGAAAAACAAATTATTTTTAGATTTTTTGCATAAAATAATGATTTTAATAAAAAAATAATATTTTAAAATATAATAAATATATGAAAATGAAAAATATTATTTAAATAAATAAAAACCACTTTTTTTTATGATATTTTTGGAAAGATTTATACAAATTTAGACTTGATTGAAACTTAGAGAACAAGATTATGAAACTAGACACTCTTGTGATTTTTCTCAATATTGCGATTGATTCGGTGATTAATAAAAATTGATTTTGAAATATTTCAATAATTTTTAACATCTTGACTATTAAGTGTATAAAATTAAAGATTTAAAAAAATAATTTTAAAATACCCTTAAAATAGAAAACAAAAATAATAATAAAATAATTGAAAATAATTGAAAATGTGCCTTAAAAGTAGTGTAATGGTACTTAAACTCGAGACCTTTCATTTGCAAGCCTTATTGTCTTACCAACTGTGCTATGCAATTCTATTCGAGACAAAAAGACACATAGAAGCATATGGAGGTGGGAAAATATTTTTCTATTTTAAAAATATAAATAATTTAAAGTAAATTATTTTATATTTTAAATAAGCAAAAATAAATTATTGTTAAACCAAATGTGAGTAATATCCAAAAAATTTATGAAATCAAGTTTAAAAATAATTTGAATATTTCAAAAAAGGGGCGGGTAAATTTGGGGTATGACAATGGTTAATGTGTAAATGACATAAATTTTATGTAAAGTGATTATAGGAAGATAAAAGGATTTCGACTTAAAATTAAAAAGAATAAAAGAGATTATGGTAAAGATAAACTGACAATTAAGTAAAATGTCGTGATTCATACGTACATTCTCAATGACTCTTTTCTCTAACACTGATACTTCGAGTTTTATGAGTAATTTATACAAAAGTGAACACACTAAAATCTAACATAAAGATCCTAATTTATACTACTTCAACCATAACAGTCTTTCACTAAAGGAGTGACACGGTCGGCGTTGCATGCCTTATTGAATCCTCAACCAATTGTATTATACCATTCTATTTGAGACAAAAAGGCACATAGAAGCATATGAAGGTGAAAAAATATTTTTCTATTTTAAAAATTCAAATAATTTAAAGTAAACTATTATATATTTTAAATAAGAAAAAATAAATTATTGTTAAACCAAATGTGAGTAATACCCAAAATATTTATGAAACCAAGTGTAAAAATAATTTGAATGTTTTAAAAATGATGCAGGCAAATTTGGGGTATGACAGTTGCCCCTATTTAATTACTCTTCAATTGAAGAGTGCGAGAATACGAAGGTCTCGCACATTCGGATAGAAGGATTATTAAATAATGGAGAACCCCAAAATTTGACCAAAAGATTATCATATAACGATACGCTGTAAAGCATACCCAATAGTAAAAATAGTAGGCAAGGATGATGCAGTCAACCACCAAAGTTTGAACAAAAGAGTAGTAGACCTAGATATGAAGATGCATATAACTCGTCAACATCTAGAAAAAGAGTAATCATAGATTTTGCTTAATTACTGTAGCCTAGGAGGTAATTGACACAAGCTTGAAGATTGATAACTTATTGTTGCATTGAGACTGATGCAACAAGTTATATCACATATTTCGTATACCTACTACAACGTAGGGAGTAAATGATACGAGTTAAATTTTTTTTACTAACGCTTAGAGACTAACATAGTAAGGTATTCCGCAGATTTGTGCACTTATCGGGATCTAGAGGATAAATGACACAAAGTTTATAATACGTTGACGCTTTGAGACTAACACAACAGATTACATCGCAGTTATTGCATATTCACCGCAACCTAGGGGCAAATAACACAACAAATAATCATTGACGCTTCGAGACTAACACAATGAATTATATTGCAGATTCACATACCTATCGCAACCTAGGAGATAGATAATACAAATATAGGTTTGTGTATTTATCATGACCTAGAGGATAAATAACACATAATTGATAATTCACCGTGGCTTAGAGACTGACACAATGAACTATATCATAGATTTTTGTATACCTACCACAACCTAGGGGATAGATAGCACGAGTATAGGCTTGTGAACTGATCATGACCTAGAGGAAAAATAACACAAACCTGATAATTCATCGCCGCTTAGAGACTCACATAATGAACTATAGATTTTCGCATACCTACCACAACCTAGGGCAAAGATAACACGAGTATAGGCTTGTGTATTTATCACGACCTAGAGGATAAATAATAGAAACCTGATAATTCATTATTGCTTAGAGACTGACACATTGAACTATAGATTTTCTTATACCTACCACAACCTAGGGGGTAGATAACATGAGTATAGGCTTGTATAATTATCACGACCTAGAGGATAAATAACACAAACTTGATAATTCATTATCGCTTAGAGATTGGCATAATAAACTATAGATTTTCGCATATCTATCACAACCTATGAGGTAGATAACACGAGTATAGGCTTGTGTATTTATCACGACCTAGAGGATAAATAATACAAACCTGATAATTCATTATCGCTTAGAGTCTGACATAATGAATTATATCGCAGATTCATATACCTATCACAACCTAGGGGATAGATAATACGAGTTAGATAATTTATCACTGTTCCAAGACCAACGCAATAAGTTATATCGTAGATTTTGCATATTTATCACAACCTAGGGGATAAATGATGCGAGTTTAAAATTTGAAAAGTTTTTTGATAATCGAATCTTAGATAACTAAACCAAAGATAAGATCAAAGTTTACCTGTTGTGTCTGTTCTCAACCAAGGTGTTTGTTTGTTTTGCATAGATAAGCTAATTCAACAATAGGCCCCAAGAAAATTCGTACTATTCTTACCCAAAGTAGATTTGAAAATGCCATGCACGATGTATATGCACGATGCCCTAAATCGATAGGAAACCCAAATGTATATGTATATGCACCAAATGTTTTATATGTTTATGCACCAAATGTATTGTAAATACTTTTGATCTTTTTCTCCTTTTAAACCATTGGCTCTTTTTTTGTTGTCACCGGCTCCCTAACATTGCATGTTGTTTTGTCGTGGTATCTCCAAGTTGATTTAACATAACAAGGTGAATAATGTCAGTAAGATTTGAAGATTGTATTGTAGGCGTAGGCGTAGTCGTGAACCTCTTTCATTTTTTCTAATCAAAATACTCTATGGTGTTTTATCAAATGCTTTTTTTTATGTTTCCGTATGTCAGATGCACCAAATGTTATGAATGACCTTGATACTTTGATATGGTTATGTGCATGTTATGCCTGATGTGAGGCTCCTAATGAGAAATCTACTCTCGATATTTCCAAGGAATCTACTGTCGAGATTCAATTAAGGACTACCTACTGTAGAGATCTTTTGGAAAATCATCTACCGAGATCAACCAGGAGAATTTACTGTCAAGATCCTGTTAAGAACTACCTTCTGCCGAGGTCTTATGGAAACCATCTCCATAGATTAACTAGGGGGATCTACTGTCGAGATTTTGTGTAGAATAGATAACTTTATTGATAATGATGATTGTCTTAACATGAAACATGGTTTTATGCTATGCGTGTACATTTTGATTGATGCATGAAATGTAATAATTGATTGATACATGTAATGGGTGACTTGGATATGTATCAATGAATGTTGGATTTTGAAATAACAATGATTAATTGGGCTTTTTAAGATATGCTCGATCCATGCTGTTGGAATTCGTCAGATGGATGAGATGATAAGTATAGCTTGATTCTGGATCGAAGAGAACTGATAAATGATTTATGCAGAATCGTATGACTTTGAGGGATACCCTTATGAGGGATCCAAGATGGTTAAGATGTAGAGATGTTGCCTATGTAACAAGGCTGCTTTTCACATGGTGGTAAAGTGTCGTGCTTGCATATTTCCTGATACCCGTTTCAAACTCAGAGATTGCTGATGTAGGAGGAGAGTTTTCCCCTTCGTGGTCTATCTTACCCCAATTTGTTGGTAGGGTCTTGGAGAGATTCTTCTTTACATTATTTTGGAAGTTATTTTATCATTAATGACCCTACTATCTTGAACTATACCCCTGATTAACGAACTCTTAAAGACAAACATCTTTGATCAACTTCTCTTGATCGAGCCTCGCAGTGGTTTGCCCCTATATTTGAGTTCCTTGAAAGGTATGCCCCTCAATCTCCAGAATTTGGAGGAGTTACTCTTGGATCTCCATGATATAGGTTCCATATGAATTACCCCAAGTATTCGAATCTTACGGAGTTTGTATCTAAAGTCTCTTGAAGGGGGACTTGAACCCTACATTCTGTAAGATGAACTTGATATGCACTGCCCTAACATTTAAGTCTTGGATGGTTTCCCATGATTATTAGGGCCTTGATAAGTTTGTTGAAAAGATGAAACCGAGTCATACCATGTTGTGATATGACTTGATTGAGGAATGCTCCTTCGAAAGGTATGCCCCTGATTGGTGGTTTGAAATGTGATCCAAGTTGATTGAATCTCAGAATGATCATCCCTAGTCAATAGGATCTTCATGTGATATGCCCCTATGATCAATAGTCTTGCTTATGATTATATGGTTCTTTTTTGGATGATTTGCCTCTAGTTAGGAGCTTCTTGGAAAGGATCACTTTATATGAAACCAAATTTGAGATCTCCTTTGATGCTAAGTGTTTATTCGTAGATAAAATTGTACATTTTAGAAATTAATTTTGTTTGATGTACATACAAGTTTTGAAATCGAAGTTTGTTATGGAATAGAAATGGATGATTAGAGATGGAGATTCGAATAAGAAAAGTGGTCAGCAATAATTTTAACAAACATAGGAGTCAGTTTAACACAATTTTTTTTAGTATGCTTTCCTAGTTAATCTTGCTTCAATTAGGACTTTTGAAGGTTGTAACGTGGCCATGGTTCGTGGTTTAAGAAATAAAGGATATAAGACTCAAAATTTATTTAGCCCACCCAATTCTCCTTGATGTTCTCCAATCCTAAGTTCAATTAATCCAACAGATACATTCAGTCTGTAAGAGAATTTTTGTAGTCGTAGTGATGGTGATAACATTGACAAGGTTCAAACACTTGATGAGATGATTTTTGAGGTGACAATCACCTACTTTTGTTTACAAGCTTGTTTTATTTTTTTTTCTTTTAATCCCTTATTAATTTTTGCATGGACCAATTCTTTTTTAATTTCCAAGTCCATCTGGATGCCCTAACTTTTTCCTAAGTCAACTTTTATTACGATTTTTCTTTTTAACTTAGCGGGCTCTTTTTTTGGAATAATTCATGAGATTTCACTTTTGATTTAGAACTTTTATGAATGTCATGTTGACTTTGGTGAAATTTGTATTTATTAATTCCTCGATCTTAGATGATGTAAGTGAGGAAGAATATATTGAGAGTTTTATCATCATTGCTTCCTCGATCTTGAATGATGAATGCGAGGAATAGGATGTGTTTCAACCTCTTACTTAGATAGACTGATTCTATTGAGACTAGAATGCATCATTGAATTAACTGAAAGACTACCCTTCCCTTGGTTAAAATTAAGGGTTTTTAGAAAAATTGAAGAAACTCCAATCCTAGCTTGAGGGGGTTAACTATGAATTAACTCCTTATTTCTCCATTGTTTAAGAATTGAAACAATGCCTTACATATTCATACCGGTCTTACCATTGAAAGCATAATTTAGAAAAAAAATCATTATTTAGTTTTCATAATTCTCCCTCAAAAGTTTGTTAAAGTTATGAAATGGAATATGGAAGTGAATAGTTGATATTTATGGAAAGTGATGGAAGAGTGAAACAAATGGATTGATATCAAAAACATGCATGCTTACTTTATTTGAATCACTAGTAAAAAGATACAAATTTATACCAAATACAACTTAGCAACTTGGAAACTACAATTTGAAATTGATAAAATCTAATGATCCTATGGAAGAGCTTCTTTGTCGATCCACTTGACTCTAGGATATCTCCTTGGTGATCTTGGAATTTCTAGAGTAGGGGTGACCCTTGTCTTTTCTTCTGTTGGGCATATTAATTTTGTTGAGAGGGAAGTTGTTGATACTGTTGTTTCTGAACCACCAATGATAATTGCCTTTGAGGCATTGTTTAGGCCTTTGACTTGTATGAAGAAGGGTTGCCTTCTCTCCTCAATAATACTTGTATGATCAAGTTCATTTGAGTCTTCAACTGGTGGACCTCCTCCTTCAACAGTTCTTGGCCTTTCTTGAGTTCCTCCATGGCTTCTTGAGACATGCTTGGAGTTCACTTGTGAGTATCGAGAAATTTGCTAGCTGGATTATAGTTGGATAAGGGTGGAAGTGTAAATGATATGAATTTTGTGCAAATATATGTATGAGATGTATGAAAATGCATGGGTATGTAAAAAAAAAATTATTTATTTTTAAAGGTATGTTAAAAATTTCATTGAGACGCAATGACATGCAGGCGTATGATAAGGATAGACCTAAGAACACTCTATATGAGTTTAGGGATAGAAAACTCCTAGAAGCTATGGACTATGACACGGACGGAAGTCCTACAGGTGACTGTTAAAATAAAACCCCTACAGGCTAGGGATTATGACTTACAAAGAGACACTGTACTGGCTAGAGATTATGATATACAGAAGAAAAATCCTACATGCTAAATATTGTAACATATAGAAGGTAACCCTTGCAGGTTTAGGGATACTCACAAGCTATCCTTAGTAGGTAGGTTCCTAGTTTTTTCCTACAGATATTCTACCCTCAGTGACTTCCTTAAGGGTATCATGGACAATACGAAAGGGAAAAGGTACAAGGGTTTCCCTTAGGTAGAGCCTCGTTGTTGACCGAAACTTTTGTCTCTTAGGTCGTACAAGGTCTCACCATGAGATTTTGTTTTAGGGTTACAAAAAGAGTCATAAGCTTCATTCCAAAGTCCTATCCCCCAAAAGGCTAGATCTTGAGACATATTCCTTTTTAGGAATTTGACCGACTCTAGGCGAAGTCATCGAAAAAACTCATAGGGATGATGTATCCCCTTGACCAATAGACGATCCTTCTTTCTAAGGTTTTGAATTTTTTGAATTTAAAAATCCCACCAGCAAATAAATAATGATAAATAATAAAGATAATATAACCATTATTAAATAAAAATAATAAATAAATAGAAATAAAACAAAAAAATAAGAAAACACCAAAAACCCTAGAAAAACCCTAAACCTAAAAAGAGAGAAACTTCTAAACCCTAGAATTAAGTCCCTAGTGAAGTCGCCAGCTGCCGTAACCGCAAAAAATAATGAGTTACTACCACTTCTTTTTATCCTAACGACGGGTGAATAATGGAATAATCCTAAATTGATACAGAGATTCTAAGTTCTTGATTCACTTTAGACAAAGAGAAGGTGTTAGGCACCCTTCATCTACCTTGTTCTCAAGGAATTCCTAGGGTTTAGGTTAAAAGGGTAGGATATGGTTTTAACTTTTTAAATAGGGGAGCTCGTCACGGTGTTTAAGTCGTGTGTATATGTATCTTCTTATGAGGAATCAAAGTCCTAATTTGTAGTTCGTAGTGTTTGGTTGTTTTTTTTGGATTGTGAAAATATTTTGAATTAATCCTTGAACCAAGTCTGGATTGAAAATAGCAGAATCGTAGACGCACTTCGCAGTTAATATAAAATAGATTCACAATCCTTTTTGAAAATATCTTGATTTTTATGTGTTATTAGAAAAATTATTAGTATTTGGTGGGTTAGCTATTTTAGGGTATAAGATGCAATATACAAAAATAGGTTTGAATTGATAAAAATATTTAATGCAATTAGAAAAATAGGGTTAGTATTTTAGGAAATATTTAATTAATAAATAACTATTTTTTTAATTATTAAAAATATACTAAATATTTTTAATTAAAAAAATCCAATAATCATTTATTAATAGTTTTTATGCAAGAAAAATATTTTAATGCAAATTATGCTAAAAAAAGTGATTATGTGAAAAAAATAAAATAAAGAGAATAAGAAAATAACATAATTAAAATTAATTAACTTAGTTTTAGGGGGGTGTAAAAGTAGAATTGGATGGTGTGTTTATTCAGGCACAAATGTACATCTGAGCCTAATTAGCTAGGGGTGCGAATTCTTGTTGAGTAGCAAAAACATGGGGTGTAAATAATAAGCGCTCGAGTTCAGAAATTGAACTTGGCCGAATTGCATTGGAAGGGGGTGTATAATTAATTTGGTAGTAATTTCCGAGGTATGAGTAGCAATGGATTTGAGGTCCAATTTATTTCTAAATGAATCTAATTAACTTTTATAAGATAAGCAATTAAACAAATATAATTAAGTTATATAATAATAGTGTAAAAAGAACAAACAAAAACTAAAATTGAAAATAACTTATAAAGTGAGGGGAAATCACTTACTACACGAATCTCTGAAAGAAGTTGGTATTTTAGTTATCTATCTGGAGAGACATTTGAAAAAAAAAACCTGTGGGTGTTTGTTCTTAGGCCATTGTCTATTCAAGACAACGATCCAAATATTGATGATAATGGTTGATTCTCCAAGTGATTGTTGATTATCTAAATGATTGTTGATGGGAAAATTTTAGGTGTTTTGTTCAAAATCCTAAAATTAACCAAAAGTGTTGCATAGACAGAATGTTTGTGAGAAAGAGATAGAAAATTATTGATGTAATTGTTGATGAAAAATTATGGTGAAGAGAACCCTATTTATAGAATTAGAAATTAGGTTGAAATCACCAAAATGGAAATTACCCAATATAAAAAGCTCAAATTACTATCTCGGTCAGCAAGTTTAAGAATCTGGTCCTATTTGTGACTCTATACAAGATACGATTTTGGAAAGATTTATACAAATTGAGACTTGATTGAAACTTTGAGGACAAGATTATGAACCTAGACACTCTTGTTATTTTTCTCAATATTGTGATTGATTTTGTGATTAATAAAAAGTGATTTTGAAAGATTTCAATTATTTTTAACATCTTGACTATTAAGTGTATAAAATTAAAGATTTAAAAAAAATTTAAAATACCATTAAAATAGAAAACGAAAATAATAAAAAATAATTTAAAAATGACTTTTTTTTAATCCTTTTTATTAAAAAAACACAAAAAAAAATATAAATACCAAAAAACAGTGTAATGGTACTTGAACTTAAGACCTTCCACTTACAAGTCTTACTCCCTTACCAATTGTGCTATGTCATTCTAATCAAGACAAAAAGGCACATAGAAGCATATGAAGGTAGGAGAATATTTTTCTATTTTAAAAGTATAAATAACTTAAAGTAAATGATTATATATTTTAAATAAGTAAAAATAAATTATTGTTAAACTAAATGTGAGTAATACCCAAACAAATTCATGAAACCAAGTTTAAAAATAATTTGAATATTTTAAAAATGGGGCGGACAAATTTGGGGTACGACAATAGTTAATGTGTAAACGACAGAAATTCTATGTAAATTGATTATAGGAAGATAAAAGGATTTCAACTTAAAAAGATTATAGGAAGATAAATTTCTATGTAAAGTGATTATAGGAAGATAAACTGACAATTAAGTAAAATATGGTGATTTATACGTGCATTCTCAATGACTCTTTTCTCTAACACTGATACTTCAAGGTTTATGAGTAATTTGTACAAAAGTGAACACACTAAAATCTAACATAAAGATCCTAATTTATACTACTTCAACCATAATAGTCTTTCACTATAGGAGTGACACGGCCGACATTGCATGCATTTTTGAATCCTCAAGCTTCCACGCGTCATCCTGGATAAGATCAAATCATTGAATTCAAATCCGTATTTGATTCAAAGCGCCAAAACCACAACGTGGCCTGTCGAATTGTTTGAATTCGAAACTTGAAATATCCTAAGTCTTATATACTCCACAATAATAAGACTTTGCCAATACTTCATTATTTTCAACCTTTATTTGGTCAGTCAGTCGAAGACCTTAAGCAATATTTTTCATATTTCCTTTTATAATTAACCTTTCTTCGGTATCCTTTTATATTCTTCCATATTATGATCCATCAAAATTCCCAGCCAATACGTCTGCAACTTTTTGTTTTCTATAAATAGGATTCATATGATATTTTGAGAAACACACTACATTTTTGAGAGAGAGAGACTTAGAAAACAACATGAGAGGGTGCTTCTTGAAGATTGGGAGCTTGGCTAACATCAATCGTTGGGAAATCACAATTGATGCATGTCCATCTCCTCTATTCTCTTAAATTATAAAGGCATAAAAACCTTTCCATTTAGATTATAGACTGAATCCATTAGGCGTTTTAGATAATGCCCACCGAAGGATAGCAAGCCATATCTTGATTGGATGGCTAAAGCGGAATAGAACAAACCCTAAGTCTAGAAAAACATGGGTATTTTCGACTTAATTCAACTGTCAAAAGTTGGACCAAGTTATTGCCAACACATGCTAATAATGTCTTTGAACTCCTAGGACACAACTTATAACACTTTTCATCTTCCCTCTGGAATGATTACTCCCACTCTTTCTGATGTTGCATCTATACTTGGGTTTCGACCCACTAGGGAAATCTTTGATCCTACTGAGTAAACAAAAAACTCCATTGGCTTCGATGTTGACCATGTTGGCTTTACCAAATATATTGCTCATTACCATGCTGGAGGAGGAGAAGTATCAGACGTGGAACACATAGTTTTCCTTGTGTTGTGGCTATCTCAATGCATTTTCTGCAGCAAATCTTTGCAAGTAGTTAAAAGATTCTTAACACTAGCCAACCAACTTCACTTTGGTAGAAACATTTGCCTTAGTGAATGAATATTAGCTGGAATGTATGAGTGTCTCGAGGAAGCTACTAGAAACCTGAAATCTTATGAAGCAGGTACTAATTTACTCTTAGCAAGCCAATATTGGATTCTTCAACTGTGGCTTAACGCCACCTTCGAACCTTTACTCTCCACCTCTAGATAAATAGACAAAACAGACCCAGATATCCAAAATAAAACTGTTAAGGGAACAAGATTAGTTCGATTGACCCCAAATAATGAGGGAAAAGATTTAGAGGAATGCTTTATAACTTATGTTATGATGTTTGCAAAGCGTCATAACTTTACTCCTTCGATGGCTCCCTTCGTTCAGAGAACCCATGGTCCTGAATGGTTTGCAAAGTCTCTCTCCTATATTTCACCACTTCAAGAGGCAAAAACCTAGGCCATCTGGGGAGCTTTTCAACTTCCCAGGTTTATCACCATAATACTCATGCCTATTAAGAGCTATATCACCTAACTTTCCTATCAACCCAATTTTATCGCTCGATAATTTGGACTTTTCCAACTAATTCCTGAACCTATTTTCGAAAGAAAGAGCGTTGTTTGCTTTCAAGGAATCCATTTTACTATTCCTGGAAGAGAAGAACATATACAGCGCTACTCTACATTTTCTGAATTCAAACTCATTCCTTTCCAACCTTCCTTATATTGAACCAAAGCCTTTGATAGTTGGTGGAGGAAATATTACTGCAACGACATGTTCGATGCAACCATCCTTTCTCAGCAACTGACAAAAGCTTTTGCCTCTGTGAAAGATCATATCAAGAAAGGTACGAAGACTCACATCAAAGAGATCCAGGAATTCCAAAAGTACTTTGAAACTGTTTACAATCCGAATGATCTTAGTCGAACCATATATAATGCAATGAAAAATTTGAGACAACATTTTTCTAAAACGCTTTCGCATTTGAATATTCCCTCATGTGTCAAACCAGAAGATAAGTATGACTTAGCTTTCAAATTCGAACCACCAAAGTTCCCAAAATTACCCAGTGCTGATTTCGGCCTGGCATTTTACCCTCCTTATCCATACTGGTTCATCTGTGGAAATTATCTCAATTTTTAAAGCAAGAGTCTAAAAAACCTGCTGAAAGAGTGGTTTAAACTAAGCATAAATTGGATAGTTTCAAAGGCTTCCTTCACTTCAATCTAAATCATGTTAAAATACTTTCTCCATAAAGTGAAGGTGTTGAACCAAAGGATCTCTTGATCCCTTCGATCATCTTTATCATTTTTATTTCTTAATTGATACTAAATTATATTATCTTGAAATTTTTTTAGGTGTTGAAAAGAAACCAACAATGAAAGAAAAACTTACTTCAAAGACAGGATTGACGACTACACCTAAACAAGACACTTCTTCGTCAAAGAATGCTATTCCCGATTCTGAAAAATCTCAGACAATAACCCAAGTATAATTTGTTATTTTTTCTTTCTTCTTTTATTGCATTATTTCTGCTAAATTCCTTTGCTCTTATAGGCTGGTCAAAAACCACCTCTTACTCTGAAGAAAGGAAAGTCCACTGTCGAAACTCCACACATTTATGAAGATGATATAGATGCATCCCCCACTCCTTTAAATACCAAGAAGATAAAGAAGAAGAAAGCAAAGCTCCCTGACACAACTTCTTCTCAACCACCAAAACCTATAACAGTCGAAGTACTGCCCCCTCCACCAAAAAGGAAGAAGAGTTCTCAGCCACCCGACAATGTTGTCTTGGAGAGGATTGAGAGTGACAATCTAAGTCCTGGAGTCGAAGGACCAAAGGTATAATCTCATCATATATCTTCTTTCAAAAACTCATTGTCTTTTATTCGAATTATCTTACATTCTTCTTTTTGCAGGATCCTCAACCAGTTCCGACTAAATCCCAATTCAGTATGAAATCCCTCCTAGCAGCAGAAATGCTTAATATAATCCTTTGTCCCTCAATCAAGACTCTAATAAAGGAACTTATACATATGTGAACGAATTTGATACCATTGTGCAACCTGAGAAAGAAGCTTCTCCTCGATCTAAGGGTGATCATCAGGAACATCAAACTGAGATTGGACAAACTCCTGTTGACGAAGCCCAAGACAATGATAACCCCAATACATCTTCTCTAAAAAGGGTGAAATACAATGAATAACTACTTGATGAAGATGAGTATTTGTCTGATGATATTGCACAATACTTCCATGGCGAAGAGGAAGAAGATGCACATGTTCATGCTAGTTCGAAGAAAAACACCACCTCCACCACTCAGTGAGATGATAACAGTGTTCGACCACAACTTTCCCAAGATGAGTTGGACACTTTGAAGGAAACTAGTCCTCTTTAATATGTCAAGTTAATGAGGACTAAAAGAGGGTCACCTTTAGAAAAAAGTCGCTCCAGCCTTTTGACTGCTTCCAGTGGAGATTCATATGTGGGAACATTTGAAAACTTCTTCAAAAAGTAAAAGAAAAAAATATTTGAAGCTGATTTGTTAGATACCTTGAAGAAGGATTCCACTGCATGCTATGGTTTGAAGAAGTTGATTAAACAAATTAACATAGTCACTTACCTGACTGACATTGCTAAAGTCTTAATTGACATAACCAGTTTGATTGATCAAATCAGGGTTGACTACAATCAGGAACGAGATGGCGTGTCGAAGCTCCAGGAAAAACAAGCCAATGAAGCATCTAAATGGGCGAAAATGGTCGAAACCTCCACCAAAGCTGAACAAATGGAGAAGGATATTAAAGAAGAGAAAGATGAGTTCGACGTCTATACTCGCTCCATATCTCTTTGGAAAGAGCAGATCCAGCAATTGCAAGATAAGATCTCTAAGGCCGAAGCTCGTCAACTAGAGATCACAAAGATGAATCACACTGAGATTGACAAGGAAATTCTCAAAGCATCCAACATGTCGAAAATGCTGGGAAATTGGAGGAAGAAATTTGTGTTCTTCAAGCTACTCAATCTTCCATCGACTATAGACTAAGGTTGGCGAAGATCAAATATGACAAGATGAAGACGAAGTTTCCTGTTTGATTTCTTTGATATTTTTGATTCGTCACTTTTGTTGTCTGTAAGCACCGTTTAAAATGTAACTCTAAAACATAGCCATTTTGGCATTTTTGGTTTCAATACCATATTTCGCTTTCATGCTTTTGACTTACTATTTTGTTGCAATCTTTAATTCCTGAAGCATAACCTTAAATTTTTTTAAGTATTTAACATTTATATTCAGGATTCTTTTATCTCCTGCCAAATCTTCTATTTCATAGGAATTGTTTGAGAATATTTGAATAATTCGAAAGGGTCCTTCCCAATATGGGGACCATTTCCCACAAGTAATTTATTCTTTCGATCCATGGGTAGTATTACCTTCCAAACCAAATCATTGATTAAAAACACTTTTCCCCGAACTCTTTTATTGTAAGCTTTAGCTACTCTTTCTTTTTGTCTCCTTAGGGTTTCCAAAACAAGTAACCTTTCTTCATCCAAGTCGACTAATTCGTTCATCATCATTTCCCAATAATAGTTAGAGGGGATTTAGTCTTGCCTTTGAATTGTTACACACTGCAAGTATATTTCTACTGGTAAAATTGTATCATGCCCAAAAGTCAGTCGAAAAAACATAATGTTAGTTGCTTCTTTGGGAGACGTTCAACAACCCCATAATGCTTGATCCAATGTATTTTTCTAATTCTTTGGCTTTCTTCCCACATGTCTTTTTATTAAGCCAATAACCACTTTGTTCGAAACTTCGACTTGTCCATTTTCCTGGGCATAATATGGTGTGGATGTTAGTAATTTGAATCCCATTTCTTTAGCAAACTCCTATATCTTTCTACTAGTGAAAATTGATCCCTGATCAGTTGCGATTGTTTCTAAGATTCCAAATCTATAAATTATTTGTCTTTGGATGAACTCCATGATAGTTTCTTTATCCATGTTCACCATAGGTATTGCCTCAACTCATTTTGTAAAGTAATTGATTCCTACTAGAATATACCTTTGAACTTTGAATGAGGCTGGTCGAATTTCTCTAACCAAGTCTAGTTCCAAACCCTTGAAGGGCCATGGCTTGATTATAGCATGTAATTCGCTTGTCGGAGCATGTTGAATGCCTGCATGAATTTGGAATTCTTGACATCCCTTAGGGAATTCAATACAATCTTTGAGCTTGGTGGGCAATACATGCCATATCGAAACAAAAGCCACTTCATCTTGTGACATGCTTGATGTGCTCCACATGCACCACTATGCACATTCGATAATGCCAAGTATGCTTCACTTTCTCATAAGAATTTGAGTAAGACTCCTTCTGGATTTTTTTGAATATTTTGTTACCCATCAATATGTAACTTAGTGCATAATACTTAATCTTTCTTTCTGCATTTTCTGAAGGATTTTTTAAGTAATCTATTATTGGACCCCTCCAATCCGTATCTCCCAGGCTGTTGATGGCTAGGACTTCAAAATTTCTTCATTCGCATACCCCAAACTTGAGTTTTCCACATCTGAGGGGGGAAGTTTGGTAGTCATTACCCTTCCTCTTACTTCTATCAAATCCTCCAATTTCTCTTTCGATACTTTGTACCCTAAGGCTATTTATGCTAAGTCGTTGGCCTCTTTATTTTTTAGCTTGGGAATATGTTTGATATCCACATATTCGAATTTTCAAAGAAGCCTATTTGAAATAACGAAGTACATTATCAAATTTTCCTTTATCAACTTGTACTCCTTAGTGAGTTGCTTAACCACCAATTTAAAATCTCCTTTTATTTCGACCCTTGTTGCCCCCAATTCCAACAAAGCGTCAAGTCCCGCTATCAAGGCTTCATATTTTGCTTCGTTATTCGAACAAGGGGGACCAACGATTATGTACTTGAATTTTGTAAGGAGAAATAATCAAAACTCAAACACCAGTTCCATCCTTATGAGTAGATCATCAAAGAATAACTTCCAAGGTTCTAGTTCAACATAGTTATATGGAACTTTGACCACTGCATGGTCTACAATAAAGTCTGAGACTACTTGTCCTTTCGTAGCTTTTAAAGGCATGAAAGTCAAGGAATACTCAGTTAGGGCAAGAGCCCATTTGCCAATTAGACTATGAAGAATTAGTTTTGAAAGCATATGTTTAATGACGTCAAAATGCAAAGAAAAATATACATAAACTATATTTCAACTTTGTATAGGATAAATACAAGCATAAACATAACCTTTCTATAATGCTATATATAGTTTTTGAATCATTTAGCACTCGACTAAGGTAGTATATGGCTCTTTCGACACCATTCTCATCCTCTTGTGCGAGCATGCTTCCTATTGTTACATCTGATGCAGAAATATACAATCTCATAGACTTATTTCTACAAGGTGGCGCCTCTAATGGAGGTTGAACAAGATATTTCTTGGTTTTTATCAAATTCCTCTTGATGTTCTTGTCTCCATTTAAAGCTTCCTTATTGTAGTCACATAAGGGGAGAGAAGTCCTGAGTGCGTCCACTTAAGTTTGTTTTCCCAAGCAAAGATTATAACTTTTTCTTTGTTGATGGCGTTTTCCCTTCCATAATGGCCTTCGTCTTGTTTTTATTGATCTCTATTCCCTTCTTATAGACCACAAAGCCTAGAAAATTGCATGCCTGCACGAAAAAGGCACACTTAAGGGGATTCATCTTCAACCCATGTTTCCTCATTCTTTCAAATGACTGTCGAAGATGATTCAAATGACTTTCATCTGACACAGATTTTACCACTATGTCATCCATGTAAACTTTCATGAAAGTCTCAATGAAATCATGGAATATAGAATTCACTTCCCTTCGGTAGGTTTCCCCAGTATTTTTTTTAAACCTAAAGGCATAACCACCCATTCATAAGTTCCTATTGCCCCTGGGCATCGAAAGGCTGTTTTAGGTACATCTTCCTCAATAATGAACATCTGATTATAACCAGAGTATTCATCAAGCATACTAAGGTACTCTAAGCATATGGTTGAATCAATCAGCATTTTTGCCACATGCATTTGATATTCGTCCTTAGGGATTGAAGAATTTAAATCATGAAAATCAATGCAAACCCTTAATGATCCATTCTAATAACATGTACTATATTAGCAATCCATTCAACATACCTTGTGGTCCTGATTAATTTACACCTAAGGAGTCTTTTGATTTCCTCCTTGATCTTCATGAGAATCTCTGGCGTGAACCTCCTCAGAGTTTGCTTGACATGATTTTTCCATCCTTATGTGCAACTTCAATTTGACGAGGTCTCTACTCAACTAGGACATTTCGTCATAATCCCATGCGAAGCAATCTTTGTATGTATTTAGAAGTTGGATCACTTTGCTCTTCATTTCTGGGTTGACCTTCACGCTGATATACGTGGGTCTTTTGGTGGACCCATAGCCTAAATCTACTTCTTCGACGAATCTTGCGCCATCATCTTTGCACTTGGCATTGCTGGATCCTTCTCGAATCCCAAAGGCTCTTTGTCATAAATCGCATCCAGCCTCTGGTCTTGTTCCTCAAGGGAATTAATTTCGTCTGGGGGCTCTATTTTGAAATAAATCCCAGGTCCATGTATGTGATTTTTTTGTCAGTAGCTTCGATAGTGTAACACGGTGGGAGAACCGAGTTGGGTGTTTTGCGTTTGATCACAATTATTGCGGATAGCAAGAGTCACCACCAACTTTTCTTTTATCCAAAAGGAAAGGTTGAAAAGAACATGAAAGACCTTTCGAGATTATTTCTTGAGTTTAGGGGGTAGGTTATGAAAAGGGAATGTATTAGTACCCTTTTCATCCGTAGTTATCTACGGGCTCCTAGTTGCTTGCTAGATCATTTGCTTTTGTTTGAAAATGTGCTTGTGAGGTGGGTTTTGAAAGTATTTTGAAAGCGTCTTTGTAATGGTTCTCATTTCTATAAGAACACATACAAAGTGTTGGTTTTGAAAATAGTTCAAAGAGGTGTTTGTGGAATGTGTTTTTGAAAGTGATTTTGAAAAGTGTCTTTGTAATGACTCTCGTTTCTATAAGAATGCGTACAAAGAGCTTTGTCTTTTGAAAATGTTTCAAATGAAATTGTTGGTGTATAAAATGTTTTTGTTGTGAGAAAGTGAGCAACTAGGAGCATCCTACCTAGTCAAAAGGTCTAATGTTCTTTTCCTCCTCCTTTAGATGTTGTTATCTTACCATTGATTTGGTAAGAAACCCCATCATTGGATGTGAAGGGATGGGCGTGAGACGTTTGTATAGTCATAGAAGGCAACCTATGGGACATTTTAACAATGTCGTTTAGGGACTAGATTGTTTACCGAATGCAACATTAAGGGTTATCGAGGGACTACGATCTTTTGTCAAGGGTCTTTGCTAAAACGTCCATATTCGAGGGACATGACTATTTTTCCGAGGCAACAAGTGATATTACCCTAAGGGTGCATGTGTGAATAGTGTGTTTGATTTGCATGCGTTTTGTCTTTGAACTTTAGGTTGTATACTTGTTGGTTTTTATCTTGCCATACATCCTAATTACTAACATTTATAGAAAAGCAATAAAAATGCAGAAAAATAAATCCTACACTATTACAACCATATTGAATAGCAAGAAAATATAAAGACAAAATAAAATAAAGAAAGTAAAATGGGCTTTTCGATTTGGGTAGCCGAACCTTTCGATTCTTCTTCTCTGGCTCCCTTCGATTTGGCCTGGAAGTAGTGAGGGCGTGCCTTTTGATTGGGCCTGGAATCAACATGAGATGCAGTCTGCCTTTCTGCTTCCTTCGACTGGGGCCTGGAAGTAGTGAGGGCGTTCCTTTCGATTGGGCCTGGAATCAGCATGAGATGCAGTCTGCCTTTCTGCTTCCTTCGACTGGGGCCTAGAAGTAGTGAAGTGTAGCCTGACTTTCTACTTCCTTCTACTAGGGCCTGGAAGTCAGTGTGGCCATCCTTCTGGATGCCTCTTTCGTTTCGAACTGGAATGTAGTGTGGAAGCCTAAGGCTTTATTTCATACTTCTTTCCTCCTGTTTCTTTTGTTTGGGATTTTAAATAGCAACATGGCCTGAGGCCATGCTAGCATGGTCTTATGGCTAGGATAGTTCTTAAAGCATGTTTAATAAAACAAGAAGCAAAACTAAAAGGGTTAGCAATGAAAACAAATTAAAAGGGTGGAAACGAAAAGGAAATAAATGTGATGTACATGTTTGAAACGAAAGGAAAGATTATTCACATGTTATGTTAGAAAAGAAGGGTTCAAAGTTAAGAGTGACTTACCTTGTTTGAAGCTGGAATGTGTTCTAGACCTTGTGTGTCTGCCTTGGATGTCCCTGGATTTGATGGAAAGAAGCAATGATGACTTTTCTAATGCTGGATTCAAAGGAGAAGAACAAGTGTGGTGTTCTTTCTAATGGATTCGAAGGAAAACAATGTGTGGGGATGTTTCAGATTTGAAAGAGGTAAATGTTTAGATTTTGGATTGATGTTTAATGTTTGGGAATCTTAAGAGTTTTTGAGAGTTTTATGATTCCTTGAAGATTTGTTCCACCACCCAAAATATTTTTATGTGTGTCCATCCCCTTATACATGTTATGGAGCCTCTTATTTATAGAAAAAGCTGGTTGAGATTTAGGAGGGAAAACAAAACAATTTGAACAACTTGAGTAAAATGATTTTTGTAGCTTTCGAGGGACAGTGTTTGTATGCCATTTTGTATTCCCTTCAAATCCACCAATACAAGTCCTTTGAAGGGGGGCATCAACCATGTGTGTTGAAGGTTGTCAGGGGTGGAGTTGCAGCCTACTATTTCAAAGGGAAATGTTGTCCAGTCGAAGCTAGTATAAACATAGACAATGCCCTGTTGAAGCCTGCATGCAGGAGGTCTAAATACCCAAACGAAACTTGCAACAAAGGGGGTCACATGCCCAAACGAAAGAGACATGCAGGAAGCAAAGATTCCCAGACAAAAGAGGCATACAGGAAGCAAATTATACAGTCGAAGGATTCCGAAAGGAGGCTTTTTGCCTTGGAATCGAAGGAGGCTACAGGAGGCTTCTTTCCTTGTTCCTGCTGGCCTTGTAACACCCCAATTCTACCCGGCAATTATATATGTAAATCAGAGTTATAATCATTCATGCAAACGAATCAGGATGCCACAAATTCAACTTTAAAAACACATTGCATTCAACATGGATACATAATACTTTAAAACTTCGGATGGACTATCAGCATGGTAATTTAATATCTTAATTCAACAATTTAAACATCTACGCAGCGGAATTCTTAATAACATCTTTGTCCATTGTTACATCAACTTCAAAACAACACATACTTAACAACAATCAAATTGAAGTTCAACAACTGAAATAATCAATAATTAAAAGCAACAAGCGTTCATCCCGCTGAGTGTTACGTATCAGAGAAATGACACCGACTCGAACTACCGAAGGTAAACCACCTTCACTCCAGATTACCTGCACGTTACCAACGTAAGGGTAACATTAAAATAGAAGGGGTGAGATATCTAACAATATAATAAAACATATGATAATTAATATATTAAATTAGATCACATAACACCACCACTTCTCATCTTATAAACAACAATAATCGCAACAGGAATACCAACAATAATACACATTCACCGCATCAACACACAACTTCTTTATGCAATCATATAATTCATCAAACATAATTTATCATCGCATAATTCATCAACATAATCTCATCAACATCGTTTATCAACATCATTCACAGCAACTCAGCCATACAACAATACAACAGTAGATCGTCAATCTCGCAACGTTGGCCATAGGCCTACAACATGATATCGCCTATAATTACTTAATCATCTAAGGCTTACTTATAAATTACCAAACCTTTACATATTATTCATTCTGTAATACTACATTATTATCCTCATTAATCTCGTTGTTACGAACCAAACAATAATCTATAACCATCTCATCCTCATCATTCTTCACAAAAATCAACATAGCGATTAACATGGGAACTAACTCTAATCCTAATTTGGATACTAGGATTATCCTTCCTATTCTTCATTTTGATCCTTAAGAATGAAGTTCATCACATTAGCTATTCAATGCTTTGAGCGACACCTCGAACGGAGTCTGAAGACTCAAGTTACAGCCTTTTCAAAATGTTTCTGTCAAAAACCAGAAAACATGGATCGACACGTAATGTCTTGGGTCGACACGTACTAGACTTAACACGCTACATGAGTTAACGTGTACCCCCTTTGTATCGACTCATACTGAGTCTGAAACACTGCATGTATTGATACATGCTCCTACGTATCGACTCATCCTGAGTCTAAAAGCCTTCATGTATCGACTCATCCTAAGTCTAAAAGCCTTCAAGTATCGACGCATGGCTTTTGGGGTCGACACATACTGTTCTGTCACGGATATTTTCTGCGATTTCACTGCGTTTTCACTACGGTTTCCATACTTTAGGCCCTAAAAACATCCTCTAATCATAGATCATCATCAACTACAATTATCCTATAATTCTACATCAAATATACAATATTAGGGCATCATTATTCATCTTTCAATCATCGATTCTCATGAAACAACAATGTATATAATTCAATCATAAACCAAACAATCTTTCACATCTAATCCCACATACCAATCATAATAAAACCTATTATAGAGTCAGAACCCCACCATTACCTTGGGTTGAAGGTTGCTCTACGACTTTTCCGGTTGATTTCCGTTCTGCCTCTTTTCCTCTTTTCCAACAACTTTCACGTTCTCTTCTTCCAACCCTTATTTCTTTCTCTCTTACTGCTTCTTCTTTCCTTGTTATTTCTAACAATAATAAAATAACCCTATTATTCTCAAAATACCTTAATGGGCTTAAGATTACTACACCCCCTTATTACTACTTCTATTCCTCTAAAACAAGCCCACATCAAATAGTATCATCATTCTAATATTATCCCACAACACAATAAAATAAATAAATCCAACTAATCACAACACATCAACTATCATCATAACAAAACTTCACAATTATTCCAAAAATAATTTAATTAACTAATTAATTAAATTACGGGGGTTACAACTATCCCCCACTTAGAATATTTTCGTCCTCAAAAATTTACCTTAATCAAACAACTCAGGATAGGAGTCCCGCATCTTGCTCTCCAACTCCTAAGTCATGCTTTCTCCGGAAGCCCCTATCCAAACCACTTTAACCAAATCAATCTCTTTGCCCCTCAGAGTCTTAGTTTCACGATACGCAATCCGTACAAGCATCGTCTCCACCGTAAGATTATCCCGTACTTGCACATCGTCCATATGAATCACATGAGATGAATCTGAAATATACTTCTGGAGTTGCGACACATGAAACACATCATGCAAATTCGAAAGATTAGGAGGTAAAGCCACTATATAAGAAACATTCTCCACTCTCTTCGAAATCTGATATGGTCCAATAAAACAAGAAGTGAGCTTCTTATACTTCAATTCTCGCCCAACACCAGTCACATGTGTAACTCTTAAAAACACATGGTCACCCGCTTGAAATTCTAAATATTTCCTTCGCTTGTCATGATAACTCTTCTGTCTACTTTGGGAAGCTTTCATCTTTTCTCGAATCAACTTCACCTTCTCAGTAGTTTCACAAACAAGTTCAGATCCAAGTATTACACTTTCACCAGATTCATGCCAACATAAAGGAGTTCTACATCTTCGACCATACAACGCTTCAAAAGGTGCCATCCCAATACTGGAATGGTAACTGTTATTATAGGTGAACTCTATCAACGGAAGATAAGTATCCCACAAACCTCCCTGCTCAAGAACACATGTCCTCAACAAGTCTTCCAACGATTGGATAATCCGTTCAGTCTGACCATCTATCTGAGGATGATACGCTGAACTCAACCTCACCTTAGAACACAACACTTCTTGCAAAATCTTCCACAAATCAGAAGTAAATCTTGGATCTCTATCTGACACAATGCACAAAGGAACACCATGCAGCTTCACAATCACACTAGTGAAAATCTCAGCCAACTTAGACACTAGAAAACTGATGTTAATAGGAATAAAATGAGCCGACTTCATAAGCCTATCAACAATAACCCAAATTGAATCACGTACTCTTATAGTATTAGGTAACCCCATCACAAAGTCCATAGAAATGCTATCCCATTTCCATTCTAGAACTTCTAACAGTTGCATCAACCCTGCTGGCTTCTGATGTTCAACTTTCGACTTTTGATAAGTCAAACATGAATACACAAACCGAGCCACATCACTCTTCATTCCAGGCCACCAAAACAAACCTTTCAAATCTTGATACATCTTTGTAGCTCCTGGACGAATACTCAACTTACTTCTATGACTCTCTTCAGGTATCACTTTCTTCATCTCAGCATCATCAGGAATACAAATCCGGTTACGAAATCTCAACACACCTTGCGCATCTAGCTTAAAATCACTGTTCTCAGACTGATCGATTCCAACCATCGAATCTACCAGTTTCACATCCAACTTCTAAGCTTCTCTGATACTGTCTAGAAATTCATTATTAATCTTCAACATGCCCAACAAAACACTCTGCAGTGTCACCTCGCAAACTAAGCTCATATCTCTAAACTCTTCAATTAATTCCAACTCTTTAACCATCATTGCCGACATATGTAAAGTCTTTTGACTCAATGCATCAGCTACCACATTCGCTTTTCCTGGATGATAATTCAAACCGAAATCATAATCCTGTAACAATTCCAACCATTTTCGTTGCCTCATATTCAACTCTTTCTGATAGAATAAAAACTTTAAGCTCTTATGGTCACTAAACACTTCAAATCTAGAACCATAAAGATAATGCCTCCAAATCTTCAACACAAATACAACTGCAACAAGCTCTAAATCATGCGTAGGATAGTTCTTCTCATGATTCCTTAACTGCCTTGACGTATAAGCAACTACCTTATCATTCTGCACAAGCACACCTCCTAAGCTCATCTTAGAAGAATCGCAATATACCATAAAAGGCTCTCTTGGATTAGGCAACGTCAAAATCAGAGCCGACACCAACATCTTCTTCAATTCTGTAAAACTTTCTTCGCACTGAACATCCCACACAAAAGCTCTACCTTTACAAGTCAACTTAGTCAACAAAAGTGCCAACTTATAAAAACCTTCGATAAACCTTCTATAGTAACCATCTAATCCCAAAAAGCTTCTAATCTCAGTAGCTAACCTCAGAGTTTCTCATTGCAACACAACATCAACCTTTGATGGATCTACAACAATGCCACTACCTGAGATCAGATGACCAAGAAAACTAACCTCCTCAAACCAGAATTCACACTTGGAAAACTTTGCATACAACTTCTTCTCTTTCAAAACTTGCAATACTACCCTTAAGTGTTCTGCATGCTCTTCTTCTGACTTAGAGTAAATCAAAATATCATCAATGAACACCACTACGAACCAATCCAAATAAGTATGAAAGATACGATTCATATACTCCATGAATACTCCCGGCGCATTAGTAACACCGTAAGGCATCACCGAATACTCATAATGTCAATAACGTATTCTGAAAGCCGTCTTTTGGATATCTTCATCCTTCACTTTAATATGATGGTAACCCGACCTCAAATCAATCTTGCTAAACACACGAGCATCCACCAATTGATCCATCAAGTCATCTATTCTTGGAAGCGGATACTTGTTCTTAATCATCACTTTATTCAACTGTCTATAATCAACATAAAGCCTCATACTTCCATCTTTCTTCTTTACTAACAACACTGGAGCTCCCCACGGTGATACACTTGGTCTTACAAACTTCTTTTTAAGTAACTCCTCCAATTGCTTCTTTAACTCTGACAATTTAGATGCAGACATCCTGTATGGTTCCATAGACACAAGTCTGGTACAAGGTACAAGATCAATTGCAAATTCAACTTCCCTCTCTGGCGGTACATCAGGAATTTCATCAGGGAAAACTTCAAAAAATTCACACACCACGTGTAATTCCTCAATTATAGCTTGAGTCTCTAAAAATAGTGACACCATCAACAAGAACATCTATGCTTCCTCTTCATCAAGATTAGAAAACCTCACAGACTTGTCATAACAGTTAATATGAACATAGTTATGCTCTAACCAGTTCATACCCAAAATCACATCCAAACCTCATAACGGTAAACAAAACAAATCTACAGCAAAGTCTATATCGAAGATCGACAAGGGACACTTCAAACACACAAAATAAGTAGTCACCGACCCCTTGGTTGGAGTATCGACGACCATTTCTCCATTCATAGAAGACAACGTAAGACCTAATCTTTCAACATAATCAGTAGAAATAAAGAAATGAGTGGCACCGGTATCAATAATAGTAATTAAAGGAGTATTATTAATGAAACATGTACCTCTGATAAGTCTGTCCTCAGCAACTGTCTGATCCTCAACCAAAGCGAACACTTTACCACTTGTCTGCACCCTCTTTGGTTTCTGACACTGACTACCAATGTTCCCTTCTTCACTACAATTGAAATAAATCACATCCTTATGCTTGCACTCAGATACAACATATTAGTTCTTACCACAATGGAAGCATCTCTTTACTTCAGTAGTACACACATTACTCGTATGCCTAGGCTTTCCACATTTGAAACAAACCACACCGGCAGGAGCATCTCCCCCACTAGTCCTCTGACCCTGAGCAGCTTTCTGTTTATCTTTACCAGCTGGGGTATCATCAGGCTTACCATGATTCAGTTGGTACTTACCCCTCTTTTCACTGATAATATTGTAATGAGCATTATTATCCTCCTCATAAATTCTGCAACTGTCAATCAAATCAGCAAAGACACAGATCTTTTGGTATCCAACTGCCTTCTTAATCTCCGGGCGCAACCTGTTCTCAAACTTGATACACTTCGAAAACTCAGCATTTGCCTCAACGTAGTGCGGATAAAACTTAGCCAACTCAATAAACTTTGCAGCATACTCAACAACCGACATAGTCCCTTGCTTCAGCTCAAGGAATTCAATATCCTTCTTACCACGGACATCTTCAGGAAAGTACTTCCTCAAAAATCCCCTACAGAACATAGCCCAAGTGACATTTTTACCTGCAGCTTCCAATCTCTCACAAGTCTCAAGCCACCATTCATCAGCCTCAACTACTAGCATATGAGTACCATACCGAACCTTCTGCACTGGAGTGCAGTCCATCACACGGAAGATTCTCTCAATCTCTTTCAACTAATCTAATGCTCCGTCAGGATCATACTTTCCCTTGAACGTAGGCGGATTCTCTCTCTAGAAAGTCGCCAAGCTACGAGATCCAGTATTCCCGCCAACATTCGGCTGATTCTCAATCGCATGAGCCATTGCTTCTAAAGCAGTAGCAAGTGCAACATCATTCCTTCCAGCCATCTCAACTTATCACTACAACATAAACAAAAGTTAGAAATCAATTTAACAATGCTGGATTGTTAGACAACTACGACTCGACAACAAGGTCAGACCAACCTTTTACTCTGATACCAACTTTGTAACACCCCAATTCTACCCGACAATTATAAATGTAAATCAGAGTTATAATCATTCATGCAAACGAATCAGGATGCCACAAATTCAACTTTAAAAACACATTTCATTCAACGTGGATACATAACACTTTAAAACTTCAGATGAACTATCAGCATAGTAATTTAATCTCTTAATTCAACAATTTAAACATCTACGCAGCAGAGTTCTTAATAACATCTTTGTCCATCGTTACAACAACTTCAAAACAACACATACTTAACAACAATCAAATTGAAGTTAAACAACTGAAGTAATCAATAATTAAAAGCAATAAGCGTTCATCCCCCGGAGTGTTACGTATCAGAGTAATGCCACCGACTCAAACTACCGAAGGTAAACCACCTTCACTCCGGATTACCTGCACGTTACCAACGTAAGGGTAACATTCAAACAAAAGGGGTGAGATATCTAACAATATAATAAAACGTATGATAATTAATATATTAAATTAGATCACATAACACCACCACTTCTCATCTTATAAACAACAATAATCGCAACAGAAATACCAAAAATAATACACATTCACCGCATCAACACACAACTTCTTTATGAAATCATATAATGCGACTCAATACTATGCAAATGCATGTGGTACTATTGAAGCATAACTCCCATCTCAAATAATTTCCAATAAATAGAGGCATCAACAAGGCATAAGCCTTCATCTTAATATTCGCCAATACATCTTGGAATGCAATATATTCGGCACAATCATAATGTAATGACAACACCATAATTAACAACATCTTAACATAACATCATCGTTGGCCAGAAGCCTACATCTTAATAGCTGCCAATTATTAGAGGCATCTCAATATCTTTCATCAACATAATCATCAACATCATTTATCATCATAATTCATCAAACATCATTTATCAACATAATTTATCATCTCATAATTCATCAACATAATCTCATCAACATCGTTTATCAACATCATTCACAACAACTCAGCCATACAACAATACAGCAGTAGATCGTTAATCTCGCAACGTTGGCCATAGGCCTACAACATGATATCGCCTATAATTACTTAATCATCTAAGGCTTACTTATAAATTACCAAACCTTTACATATTATTCATTCTGTAATACTACATTATTATCCTCATTAATCTCGTTGTTACGAACCAAACAGTAATCTATAACCATCTCATCCTCATCATTCTTCACATAAATCAACATAGCGATTAACGTGGGAACTAACTCTAATCCTAATTTGGATACTAGGATTATCCTTCCTATTCTTCATGTTGATACTTAAGAATGAAGTTCATCGCGTTAGCTATTCAACACTTTGAACGACACCTCAAATGGAGTCTGAAAACTCAAGTTACAACCTTTTCAAAATGATTCTGTCAAAAACCAGACAACATGGATCGACGCGTAATGTCTTGGGTCGACGCTTACTGGACTTAACACACTACATGAGTCGATGCGTACCCCCTTTGTATCGACTCATACTAAGTCTGCAACACTGCATGTATGGCTACATGCTCCTACGTATCGACTTATCCTGAGTCTAAAAGCCTTTATGTATCAATGCAGGAATCCTTCGTATCGACTCATACTGAGTCTAAAATCCTTCATGTATCGACGCATGGCTTTTGGGGTCGACACATACTGTTCTGTCACGGATATTTTCTGCGATTTCACTGCGTTTTCACTACTGTTTCCATAATTTAGGCCCTAAAAACATCCTTTAATCATAGATAATCATCAATTACAATTATCCTATAATCCAATATACAACATTAAGGCATCATTATTCATCTTTCAATCATCGATTCTCATCAAACAACAATTTATATAATTCAATCATAAACAAAACAATCTTTCACATCTAATCCCACATACCAATCATCATAAACCCTATTATAGAGTCAGAACCCCACCCTTACCTTGGATTGGAGGTTGCTCTACGACTTTTCTGATTGATTTATGTTCTGCCTCTTTTCGTCTTTTCCAACAACTTTCACGTTCTCTTCTTCCAACCCTTATTTCTTTCTCTCTTACTGCTTCTTCTTTCCTTATTATTTCTAACAGTAATAAAATAACCCTATTATTCTCAAAATACCTTAATGGGCTTAAGACTACTACACCCCCTTGTTACTACTTCTATTCCTCTAAAACAAGCCCACATCAAATAATATTATCATTCTAATATTATCCCACAACTTAATAAAATAAATGAATCCAACTAACCACAACACATCAACTATCATCATAACCGCACTTCATAATTATTCCAAAAATAATTTAATTAAATAATTAATTAAATTACAGGTGTTACAGGCCTGGTGGGTGCCTCTTGCATGCAAGAAGGAATCAATGGCTCAATCGAAGGCTGCATGCAGCCAACCATTAACTTGTGAATCAAAGCCAACATGGAGGGAAATATTTGTCTAACTAACACAGGCATGCAAGCATCAAATATCTAATTGAAAGCAGGTATGCAGGCCACCATTACATTGTGAACCATGTGAAGCCAGTGATGCAATCGAAGGTTGCATGTAGGAAGCTCCTGCCTTGTGAATCAAAGCCAACGTGTCATAGGCCAATGTACAATCGAAAGATGCAAGCCAAGCTTGCATCGAAATAGTCAAGAAATCCAATCGAAGGATGTGGATTCGAAGCAAACTTTTGTCTTGTCGAAAGGCACACTAACATCTTCAATTTTTTTAATTTTTCTCTTTTCCTTTAAATAGGTGTTTGTAATCACACATGTGAGCGAAAACTTGAGAAAATGAGGGGGGAAATTTTGGGGTACAACAGCTGCCCCTGTTCAATATTCTTAAACCTGAAGAGTTAGATTGGCGAGTCCGTCATTCGTGATGTGAAGGTGGAAGATGATTGGACACTAGAGTGCCCAGAAATTTGCACACGATGATGTGGTGGTTGATTGTATAGGGAATGGGATTAAAGATTCCATTTAGAGAGATGATGGAGAGTGGTTGGAGTTGGGCTTATAGATGCCATCCAAAGCTGATTGCTGGCAGAAATTAGACTAAGTCTAAACTTGACATCAAGTGGAAAAGAATCAGAATAAATCTTTGGAGCTATTTATCTGAACTAGAGAAAGTATCTACCGGAAAGGAATCAGGATAAACCATTGATCGATTTAAACTGAACCAGCAGAGATCTTGAATATACTTTAACTGGAAAGAATCAGAATAAATCTTTGGAGTGATTTATCTGAACCAGAGAAAGTCTCTACCGAAAAGGAATCAGGATAAACTATTGACCGAGTTAAACTAAACTAGTAAAGGTCTTGAATATTCTTTAACTGGAAAGAATCAGAATAAATCTTTGGACTGATTTATCTGAACCAAAGAAAGTGTCTACCAGAAAGGAATCAGAATAAACCATTGATCGATTTAAAATGAACCAGCAGAAGTATTGAATAATCTTTAACTAGAAAGAATCAGAATAAATCTTTGGAGCAATTTATCTGAACCAGAGAAAGTGTCTACCAAAAAGGAATCAGGATAAACCATTGATCAATTTAAACTGAACCAGCAGAAGTCTTGAATAATCTTTTACTAGAAAGAATCAGAATAAATCTTTGGAGCGATTTATCTGAACCAGAGAAAGTGTCTACTGGAAAGGAATCAGAATAAACCATTGATTGATTTAAACTAAACCAGCAGAGGTCTTGAAAATTCTTTAACTGGAAAGAATCAGAATAAATCTTTGGAGAGATTTATCTGAACCAGAGAAAGTGTCTACCAGAAAGGAATCAGGATAAACCATTGATCGATTTAAACTGAACCAACAGAGGTCTTGAATATTCTTTAACTGGAAAGAATCAGAATAAATCTTTGGAGCGATTTATCTGAACCAGAGAAAATGTCTACCAGAAAGGAATCAGAATAAACCATTGATCAATTTAAACTGGACCAACAAAGTTTTTGAATATTCTTTAACTGGAAAGAATCAGAATAAATCTTGGGAGCGATTTATATGAACCAGAGAAAGTGTCTACCAGAAAGGAACCAGGATAAACCATTGATCGATTTAAACTGAACCAACAAAAGTCTTAGATATTCTTTAACTGGAAAGAATCAGAATAAATCTTGGGGAGCGATTTATCTGAACCAGAGAAAGTGTCTATCGGAAAGGAATCAGGATAAACCATTGATCGATTTAAACTAAACCAGCAGAGGTCTTGAATATTCTTTAACTGGAAAGAATCAAAATAAATCTTTTGAGCAATTTATCTGAACCAGAGAAAGTTTCTACCAAAAAGCAATCAGGATAAACCATTGATCAATTTAAACGGAACCAGCAGAGGTCTTGAATATTCTTTAACTGGAAAGAATCAGAATAAATCTTTGTAGCAATTTATCTGAACCAGAGAAAGTGTCTACCGAAAGGAATCAGGATAAACCAATGATCGATTTAAACTGAACCAGCAAAGGTCTTGAATATTCTTTAACTGTAAAGAATCAGAATAAATCTTTGGAGTGATTTATCTGAAGTAGAGAAAGTGCCTACCAAAAAGGAATCAGGATAAACCATTGATCAATTTAAAATGAACCAGCAAAGGTTTGAAGGAAGTGTTTATCATGTAGATAGTCACCCTGTCTTGTTTCAAGAATTGATCTATAATTAATTTGTTCACAGATATTTATCCAGTGTGGTTTCAGGTATTAAGCTTGATGGTGATAGATGATGAAGGAATCCTGGATGATTAATACTCCAAAAGGTAATGAAGGGTCATTGGACGATTACTACCCCGACAAATAATGAAGGAAACTTAGATGATTTCTACTCCAACAGATAATGAAGGGATATTGGAAGATTGCTACTCCAAAAGTTAATTAAGGAACCTTTGACGATTGCTACTTCAAAAGGTAATGAAGGAATATTGGACGACTGCTACTCCAAAAGGTAATAAAGGAATCTTGGACGGTTACTACCTCAGCAGGTAATGAATAAATATGGGATGATTACTACCTCAATAGGTAATCAAGGAATCTTGGATGATTACTACCTCAACATATAATGAAGGAATCTTGGATGATTTCTACTCTAACAGATAATTAAGGAATCTTGGATGATTACTACCTCAATAGATAATGAAGGAATCTTGGATTATTGCTACTCCAACAGATAATGAAGGAATCTTGGACGACTTCTACTCCAAAAGGTAATGAATGAACCTTTGACGATTGCTACTTTAAAAGGTAATGAAGGAATCTTGGACGACTGCTACTCTAAAAGGTAATGAAAGAATCTTGGACGATTACTACCTCAGTAGGTAATGAAGAAATCCAAGCTTGATTTTGTCTTGGAGAAGTTTACAGATAATTAATGACACTTATCTGTTGATCTTTTCCTGAAAGGTAAAGAGTTAGTTGTATGCAATGTCATGATATATGAAATGCATGGTGTAATGATGTTTCTCAAAATAAATGAGATTATGTTGTATGCATGTATATGATACGTGAAATGTTATTGGAATGTAATTTTGTCTTGGAAAATAAATCCTTGACAAGTGTTGGGGAGTTTTGGGAAGTTAAATCCCGGACTGCTGTTGGAGATGAAGAGTATGTGCATCTTCAAACTTTGTTTAGAATGTTTTTTCTTGGGATTCCCATTTTTATTGTTTTGAGGAGAAATCCATTGGGGGATGTTGATCTTATTTGAGAGGAAAACTCTGTAGAGAGTGTTGATTTCCGCTTGGGGAAAAGAGTTCAGGAGTTTCGGCTATCCGCTGCTCTACTGGGGAGCTATCTCTTGATGGAAGAGAAAAGGAGTTAACAACTTGTTGGGGACAAAGAAAATAACTGTTGTCTGGTTGTCTCCCAAGTTTTGCAGCAACTCATTGGGGATTGTAGAGTAGTCTATTGGGGAAGAGGAGTTGTGGTCCCTTGATTTATGATAATCTGAGAGACAAATTCAAGTTGGGGAATCTTGCCGTTTGTTGGGGAAATAAACCATGTCATCAATCCTTAGGTATAGGCTTGTATGGAGTTTGTAGGTAAGTACCCTCTTGAAGTTTAGTTGGCTCAACCTTTCCTAGAAAATAACTGGGTTCTAGGGGATCTCAAAATCACTGACCTTTCTTTTAGGCATTGTCTCAGCATAATCAATCTTTTCTTGCGACCGAGATATCCCAAAATTCCGGTCTCAATGAGTGTAGTATCGAGTATCAACCAATTTCAGCTTTCCACCGAAACCGACTATCTCACTACTTCCTAATGGCCAAGTTGTTCAATTAAGGTTATAAAGTCAATTATTGCTTCATGATGCCGCTCAGCGGCCCCATATTCTCCTCAATTCAACACAAGGGATACTGGTACCAATAAATGTGTCACACTAACGTAGCCATTACTTCAACCGTATCGGTCTATGCCGTACATTTTCCATAATCTATTGCTACATACCTAAAAGGTGCCCCAGATCTGGGTGGAGGATCAAAAAAAGCCCAAACAAGGAACCATAATGTAAAGCAAGCAAGTCAAACAATAAAAAGCAAGTAAAGGTGATCTAGCCCTAAAGTAACCCCACTTTTAAGTATAGCTCCCAAGTAGAGTCGCCAGTTCTGTAACACGGTGGGATAACTGACTTGGGTGTTTTTTGTTTGATCTCAATTGTTGCGGATAGAAAGAGTCGCCACCGACTTTTTTTTATTGAAAAGGAAAGGTTGAAAAGAACAGGAAAGACCTTTTGAGATTATTTCTTGAGTTCGGAGGGTAGGTTATGAAAAGGGAATGTATTAGCACCCTTTTCATCCATAGTTATCTACGGGCTCTTAGTTTCTTGCTAGATAACTTGCTTTTGTTTGAAAATGTGCTTGTGGTGTGGGTTTTGAAAGTATTTTGAAAATGTCTTTGTAATGGTTCTCGTTTCTATAAGAACGCATACAAAGTGTTGGTTTTGAAAATAGTTCAAAGAGGTGTTTGTGGAGTGTGTTTTTTAAAGTTATTTTGAAAAGTATCTTTGTAATGACTCTCGTTTCTATAAGAATGCGTACAAAGAGCTTTGTCTTTTGAAAATGTTTCAAATGAAAGTGTTGGTGTATAAAATGTTTTTGTTGTGAGCAAGCGAGCAACTAAGAGCATCCTACCTACTCAAAAGGTCTAATGTTCTTTTCCTCCTATTTTAGATGTTGTTATCTTACCATTGATTTGGTAAGAAACCCCATCATTAGATGTGAAGGGACGGGCGAGGGACGTTTGTATAGTCATAGAAGGTAACCTATGAGACGTTTTAGCAACTTCGTTTAGGGACTAGATCATTTACCGAAGGCAACATTGAGGGTCATCGAGGGGCTATGATCTTTTATCAAGGGTCTTTGCTAAAATGGCCATTTTCGAGGGACATGACTATTTTTCCGAGGCAACAAGTGAGATTACCCTAAGGGTGCATGTGTGAATAGTGTGTTTAATTTACATGCATTTTGTCTTTGAACTTTAGGTTGTCTACTTGTTGGTTTTTATCTTGCCATACATCCTAATTACTAACATTTATTAAATTTATCAATAAAAATGCAGAAAAATAAATCCTACACTATTACAACCGTATTTAATAGCAATAAAATATAAAGAAAAAATAAAATAAAGAAAGGAAAATGGGGTTTTCGATTTGGATAGAAGAACCCTTCGATTCTGCTTCTCTGGCTCCCTTTGATTTGGCCTGGAAGTAGTGAGGGCGTGCCTTTCGATTGGGCATGGAATTAGCATGAGATGTAGTCTGCCTTTCTGCTTCCTTCGATTGGGGCCTGGAAGTAGTGAGGGTGTGCCTTTCTATTGGGCCTAGAATCAGCATGAGATGCAGTCTGCCTTTCTACTTCCTTCGACTGGGGCCTGGAAGTAGCGAGGGCATGCCTTTCGATTGGGTCTGGAATCAGCATAAGATGCAGTCTGCCTTTATGCTTCCTTTGAATGGGGCCTAGAAGTAGTGAGGTGTAGCCTGACTTTCTGCTTCCTTCGACTAGGGCCTGGAAGATAGTGTGGCTATCCTTCTGGAAGCCTCTTTTGTTTGGACCTGGAAGTCAGTATGGAAGCCTAAGGCTTCATTTCATACTTCTTTCCTGCTGTTTCTTTCGTTTGGGATTTTAAATAGCAACATGGCCTGAGGCCATGTTAGCATGGTGTTATGGCTAGGTTATTTCTTAAAGCATGTTTAATAAAACAAGAAGCAAAACTAAAAGGGTTAGCAATGAAAACAAATTAAAAGGGTGGAAACGAAAAGGAAATAAATGTGATGTACATGTTTGAAACGAAAGGAAATATTATTCACATGTTATGTTAGAAATGAAGGGTTCAAAGTTAAGAGTGACTTACCTTGTTTGAAGCTGGAACATGTGCTGGACCTTGAGTAGCTACCTTGGATGTCCATGGATTTGATGGAAAGAAGCAAGGATGATGTTTCTAATGTTGGATTCGAAGGAGAATAACAAGTGAGATGTTCTTTCTACTGGATTCGAAGGAAAACATAGTGTGGAAATGTTTCAGATTCGAAAGAGGCAAATGTTTAGATTCTGGGGTGATGTTTAATGTTTGGGAATCTTAAGAGTTTTTGATAGTTTGATGATTCCTTGAAGATTCATTCCACCACCCAAAATCTTTTGATGTGTTTCCAGCCCCTTATACATGTTATGGAGCCTTTTATTTATATGCAAAGCTGGCTGAGATTTAGGAGGGAAAACAAAACAATTTGAACATTTTGAGTAAAATGCTTTTTGTAGCTTTCTAGGGACAGTGTTTGTATGCCATTTTGGTGCAAGAATGGGGAAGTGTTTCAGGACTGCTGTGCAACAGTTTTGGAGCGTATGGCCAGTGTACCTGGCCTAAACTTGGCAGCAAGCATCTTTTGAATATTTCAGCTTTCGTTTTGACCACCTTCGACCAAATCCTTCTTCCAACAATATTATTTGATTTTCATCCAACAAGCGGCCTTCGAATGGGAGCTTTTTTATACAACCTTCGAAGGAGCCAAATGTGTGCCTTAAGGTGGGTCTTGTAAGTCCTTCAAATGGGCCCTCAAACACGTCCTTCGGATGGGACATGTATGTATCTTTGAAAGGGCCAAATGTGCCCTTCGAATGGACTATGCTATTCTTCGAATGGGCTAGTAAGGTATATCCTTTGACAGGGACCCCTATGTATGCCCTTCAAATCCACCAGTATAAGTCCTTTGAAGGGGGCCACCAACCATGTATGCTGAAGGTTGTCAGGGGTGGAGTTGCAACATACTATTTCAAAGGGAAATGTTATCCAGTCGAAGCTAGTATAAACATATCCAATGCCTCGTCGAAGCCTGTATGCAGGAGGTCTAAATACCAAAAAGAAACTTGCAACAAAGGGGGTCACATGTCCAAACAAAAGAGGCTTACAGGAAACAAAGATGCCCAAATGAAAGAGGCATACAGGAGGAAAATTGTGCAGTCAAAGGTTTCCAAAAGGAGGATTTTTGCCTTGGAATTGAACGAGGCTACAGGAGGCTTTTTGCCTTGTGCCTGGTGGGCGCCTCTTGCGTTCAAGAAAGAGTCTATGACTCAATCGAAGGCTGCATGCAGCCAGCCATCAACTCTTGAATCAAAGCCAGCTTGAAGGGAAATATTTGTCTAATCAACACAAGCATGCAAGCATCAAATGTCCAATCGAAAGCAGGTATGCAGGCCACCATTACCTTGTGAACCATGTGAGGCCAGTGATGCAATCGAAGGTTGTATGCAGAAAGCTCCTGCCTTGTGAATCAAAGCCAGCATGTCATATGCCAATGTACAATCAAAAGATGCAAGCCAAGCTTGCATCGAAAGAGGCAAGAAATCCAATCGAAGGATGTGGATTCGAAGTAAACTTTTGTCTTGTCGAAAGACACACTAACATCTTCAATTTTTTCCATTTTTCTCTTTCCCTTTAGATAGGTGTTTGTAATCACACATTTGAGAGAAAACTTGAGAAAATAAGAGGGCAAATTTTGGGGTACAACAAATAGCCATATATTTGACTTCAGCCTCTAAGGCTGTTTTTAGCTTGTTTTTAGCCACATAGGCCGAAATCTTCTTGAAGTGATCTGACTCAGACATTATTCGTGTCTTTGTCACTCTAGCCAGTTGGCCGAAGTCCTGGTACACCTTATACCTCATTTTCATCTCCCATTATCTCCCTATCCCATTAAAAGCCATGGGTTTGGTGTAGAGTTAAGAAGTAGAGCGTGTTGTTTGTTGCATAATATGCGACATCAACAGGAGTACATGGGCCTATGTTGGCCAAGTTCCTGTCGATGTTGTTCTTATCGACATTGTGGATTTCCACAATGTAGTAACTTTGATCTGCTTAGATATTCTCCATGATCCCATCTTCACGCTAGATTTCCACCCTTAAGTGGAGTGATGAGGGGACTTCTACTACCCCATGGATCCACTCTCGACCCAACAAGTGGTTGTAGTTGGCTTTCGATGAAATCACCATGAACATGGTGGGTCTTGTTATGGATCCTACAATGAGATCAACTTGGAACACACCCAAAGTATGACCCACTTTTCCTTCATAGTTTGATAGGACCATGTTATGTGGTTTAAGGTCCGTATCGAACATCCTGATCTTTCGTAGAATGCATTGAGGCATTAGATTCACCGTTGTGCCACCATCCACTAGGATTTTGTTCACCCGTACATTCTCCACCTTTACCTTGATGAACAAGGGTGTTGAGTGGTTCTTCATTCCAATGTTAGGTCACTCAAAGAATGCATTCTGATCTTGTACAACCCCATTATTCATAACATAGTAGCAACCTGGCCTATGTCTGGCCATTTCTGTAAGTACGAAGTGCGCCTAAGAGGGGGGGGGGGGGGGATGAATTAGGTACTTTAAAAAAATTCTAGTTTTAGTGATGATGGTTATTATTTTTCTGGATTATGGTGAGTATAGGAAAGAGTAAAGTGAAGATAAATAAAGAGACCCGGGTGATATATCATGGTTCCCCTTACAGTCTGAGAGTACTCCAGTCCTCTTTCAACATGAAATAGATTTCCTTATTGTGGCAAACTTAGACAAGAACTACCAAAAAGCCAAGAACAATCCTCTTGGATTTTCACTATGTCAACAATGAGAACAATCCTCTAAAAGTGACTACACTTGTATCCAACAATCCTGGAAAGACAAGATTTTAAAAACCACTTAAACTTATTTCCAACAATCCTGGAAAAATAAGTAAGTAACTATCAATATTTGATTTTGAGTGAGTTGAGTAGTATTGATCACTTAGAGTGATTTAACAATGAATGATCTTCTATTCCAATGATAATATTGTACAATAACTCAAGATATAATTGCTCAAACTTTTCTGTTTAACAATGTATGAAAGTATGCAGAAAACTTTTGTATGAAAGTGAAGAAAAGCTTGAGTTTGTATTTTGAAAATTCAGAGAATATATTTGGAAGAGGTGTTAAAAATTATTTTGAAAATGAATATTTATATGTTCATAGCACCTTTTTGAAACATCATAAAGTTCTGAAATGAATCATGAACAATTGCCAAGATTGAGTGAAAGGTTTCAATGAAAAGGTATTATAAACAGGCATGTGCAAAGCTGCTATTTTTCAAAATCGTGCAGCATGCAATCGATTGCACCCTTTGTGTAAATCGATTGCACGGGGTTTCAACAACTATATTTTCAAAAGTTTTAAGTGTGCAATCGATTGCACAAGCAATGTAAATCGACAGTAGCAAAAAATAAGTGAGTGCAATCGATTGCACAAACAATGTAAATTGATTGCACTGAGAAACAGAAGCAAACATTTTGAAAATTTTAAGTATGCAATCGATTGCACAAGTAATGTAAATCGATTGCACTGAGAAATAGAAGCAAAAGATCTGAAAAATTGAAGCATGCAATTGATTGCACTAATATGCAAATCGATTGCACTCAAGTGAAAAATAAATTTTAACTTTGAAAAACTTGAGTAATGATTTATAAAACATTTCTTATTCACCATTGAGCATCTATATCTTAAGATCAAAGTAAATAATATCATTATACCTTGAAAGTTGTTAAGAGCTTTGAACTGAAGATTTTGTCCATAGATGCTTTGAGCTTGATCATAAATCTTTGCCTTCTTTGTCAATAATGGTTTGTCTTCATCAAAAAAAAAATTTCATTTGAGAAGCTTGATTTTACATTCTCCCCCTTTTTGATGATGACAAAAAACCTTGCTTTATGCATTGCAGTTTTTGGAAAGAGCTTCTCCCCCTAAGATGAAAAACTCCCCCTATGTATGAGAAGGTTGGGATCCTTTGTATTTGTTCATCTTGGTTGGAGAGTACCTTTAAAAAATTAAGACAAGGAAAAATACAAGCATAAAGTACCACATCTTTCTCCCCCTTTGACATTATCAAAAAGAAGGGAAAAATGCAAAAAAAACAAACAGTAATAAAGCAACATATTGAGACAACTTGAATTAAACAAGCAACACAAATTGTTTAACAATTACACAGAAATTTAACAAACAAAACATAGAATAACAAGACAAGGACATAACAGAAAATAGAGTTGGCCAGAACTTCAAGGGTGATGCATGTCCTGGTGGTTATAGGACCAAGAGACTTGATTCGAAAATTGTTGTTGAAGAGGGGGTTATGTGTAGTGTTGAGGAGGTGTAGCTGGATTATTTTGATCATATGGTGGAATGTGAAGATGAGAGTAAAGGTATGAAAATTGTTGATTCACATCTGTGCGGAAGTCATTAATCCGGGTTGTAGTAGAATCATTGATCGCATTCCATTGGTTGTTGATGTTGGTGTTCATGGAAGCAAATTATTGAGACATGTAATCCATAAGCTTTTGATTGCTTGGACCAGAGGGAGCAGTAGGTGGAGGAGGTACAACTTCACCACCTTCGACTTCGTGATCGTTCCCTTCATCACCAACAACATCTTCACCAATGTAAGTGATAGTTTTTGTTTCCGGATTGTAATGCACGCCCATTATGGAGTCAACATTCTTGATGGAAATCTTATTTAGATTTGGATCCATATTCACTTTTTCAAACCCAGCAAAATCCACTCCAAATTCCTCCATAATTAAAGTAACAAAATAAGCATATGGAAGAAATTTCGATTTTGCATCAACTCTCAGCATATGCACCATTATAAGTCTTACCCAGTTAACACCTATTCCTTTCTTTCTTGCATAAATCAGTTGCATTTCCAGGTCGATCACAGTGCAGTGATTTCCAGCTCTTGGAAACATAATATAGACCATAAAGTAATGAAATACGTTATCGTCTATATAGAAGTTACCTGCTCTCTAGGAGTCTCTGGATGGAATTACTCCGCCTAGACCACAAATCTGTTTGGCGTGGAATTCAACTTCACTTAACCTCCCAATGCTGTAATAGAAATCCTTTTTCCAGTAGTCATCCCATGCCTCGTTTTCAGGGTCATATAGAGAACTTCCAGTGTAAGGAATATGAAGAATCTCACCAACAAGCTCAAGAGTTAGAGAGATACGAGTACCCAGCACATATGTCACCATTTTTCCTTTTTGGGGAGTTAGATTGTTGAAAAACACTCTTACCAAATCCGAATAATATGGACCAAACGATGAAATTAATGGTTCTAGACCATAAGCAGCTAAATCATTTTGAAAAGAGAAGCATTCTTGGGGAAAGGATGATAGCATACCAAATTTAGGATTGGACACTATTTTCCTTTTGAAGTCCTTTGTGAATCTGGCTTCTTATTCTTCGGTGAGAGATGAAAGCAATGGATTAGATGATGAATCAACCTTTTTCTTCCCTTTTTCTGAAGCTGGCACCTTTCTTTTTTATCTTGAAGCCATGGGTAAGGAATTTAGGGTTTTGAGGATTTTAGGTTTTTTGAGAGAGAAAGGTATTTGAAAGTTGAGATTTCGATATGATATGAGTAGATAGGAATGAGTGGGTTATTTTAAAGTTTATTTGGATTGGGAATATGAGAGAGAGGAATTCTGACCAACAAAAATTTCTGTCATAAAAGCAAGTTACAGTACGTGCAATCGATTTGCATACACGTGCAATCGATTTGCATATAAAACAGAACCAAAATAACACTGAAACGCACAGAGGCAATCGATTTGCATTTATGGTGCAATCGATTTGCACTTGAAACAGAAGGGTCAAAATTAAAAATACTCAGTGAGAAATCAATTTACACTCTTTGTGAAATCGATTTGCATCAACAAAAAATGACCAAAACCAAATTTTTCTTTAAAAAAAATTAAAAACCACTTAACATATATTCACATATAGCATGTTTAAAACATATATATATATATATAAAATCATAACAAGGATAGAAGGCACCTTATATGTCGTGTTCGTCAAGTATGCCAAGCTCTCGTCGAATCTTGTAGAACAGTTCTCTTGCCAAAGGTTTGGTGAAGATATCGGCAAGCTGATTATGAGTATCTATAAAGGTTACCTCGACATCTCCTTGAAGTACATGATCACGGAGGAAATGATGTCGTATGTTTATGTGTTTAGTTCTTGAATGCATGACGGGATTCTTCGTAATGTTTATTGCACTTGTATTGTCGCACCGTAGAGGAATGCATCCTAGATCCAGTCTGTAGTCACGAAGTTGTTGTTTGAGCCACAAAATTTGAGCGCAACCACTACCCGCTGCAATATATTCAGCTTCGGTCATGCTAAGAGCAACACATGCTTGTTTCTTGCAGGCCCATGATAATAATGCATTACCAAGGATGTGACAAGTACCACTTGTGCTTTTTCTATCAGTTTTACAACCTGCATAATCCGTATCAGAATAACCAACTAAGTTGCAAACACTACCTTTAGGATACCATAGTCCGACATTTGTTGTTCCTTTGAGATACTTCATGATCCTCTTTACCGCCGTGAGATGAGATTCCTTTAGATTAGCTTGAAAGAGAGCACAGAGACAAACACTAAACATTATGTCAGGACGGCTTACCGTCAAATACAATAAGGAGCCAATCATACCTCGATACTTTGTAATGTCGATGGAAACACCTAATTCATCTTGATCAACATATGAACCGGAGCCCATTGGTGTAGACATTTCCTTACAGTTATCCATGTCAAATCTTTTCAAGAGTTCCTTGCAATATTTGGATTGGTTGATTAAGATGCCATCTTTTAATTGTTTGATTTGAAGTCCGAGAAAATAGTTCATTTTACCCATCATGGACATTTCAAATTCTCCTTGCATCATTGCTGAAAATGCTTCACACATTTCTTGATTTGAAGAACCTAAAATGATGTCATCAACATAGACTTGAGCTAGCAAAGTGTCATCTTTGATTTTCTTGATAAATAGAGTCTTGTCAACTTTTCCCTTTTCAAAACCTTTTTCGCATAAGAAGTTGCTTAAATGATCGTACCATGCCCTTGGTGCTTGTTTCAATCCATAGAGAGATTTTCTCAATTTAAATACATGAGATGGATTCTTGAAATCTTCGAACCCCGGGGGTTGCTTAACATAGACTTATTCAGTGATATATCCATTCAAGAATGCGCTTTTGACATCCATTTGGAAAATCTGAAAATTTAATGAACAAGCATAGGCAAGTAAGAGACGAATAACTTCTAACCTTGCAACCAGAGTGAAAGTTTCTTCAAAATTTATTTCTTCTTGTGATACGATGGCCAGAAGTAGACTGTTTTGAAATGCTGGTTTGTGTTTTGCGTTTGTGTTTACAAAATGTCGCGGTAAGCAAGAGTCACCACCGATTTTTACTTTATCCAACAAGGAAAGGAAAAAAGCACAGAAAAATTCCTTTTTCGAGATTATTCTGGGTACGGGGGGTAGATCATAGAAAGGGAAGGTATTAGCACCCTTTCTATCCGTAGTTATCTACGGGCTCTTAGGTACTTGCTCATCATTTTCAAAATTGCTTCTTTGTGTTTGTGTGATTTGAAAAGCTTTTGTTTGACTTCGATTTAACCCTTGTATCAGTCCTTAAGAGTGTAATGAAGTGTTTTTGAAAACTTTGATTGTAAAGGAGTGTAAGTGTGAAAAAGTTTGTTTTGGATTGAGCAAGTACTTAAAAGTTAATCTAGCTACTCGAGAAAAGAATCGTTCTATGTTTGTTTTCTTTAGACAGCTCTATCCCACTATTAGTGAGTAGGTAGCACCGTCGTTGGAGTTTGAGGGTCAATTCGAAAGGGATGTACGGTCACTAAAGCAATGTTAGGACGTCTTAGTAATAACCCTAATGTCTTAGATCAATTATCCGAGGCAACAATATCCGAGGCAACCTTTCCGAGGCAACTTTGATCTTTGGACAAAAGGACGACCATTAAAGCATCCAATACTCAATGAACGTTTACCGAAGGCAACCAAGTGGGAGTGTACCCTAGGAGTGCGCATGTGCGAGTGATTCAATTTTAGATTATTTATCTTTGCACATTTTAGGGTTATCTAACTGTTTTAAAGTTTGCACATACATTCTTGTCATGCATCCTAATATCATACATCTAACAGTTGAATATTTTGCGGAATTTAAAGTGCGGAAATTAAAATACGCTATTACAAGGCTTCGGGTATTTACATAGCCAAAAACAAACCCTTGAATAATAAAGTGATAAATGAAAATAAAAAAGTCCTAATTAAGTTATTACAAACTTGTGAGCAATTACAATAATATGGACAAAAATAAAATAAAGCGCGCGCGATGAAATTAAATCGGGAGAGAACTAGGGTTTTGACCCTTCTAACCTAATTAAAGGAAAAATTGTTTTTTTTTGTTTTTATAAAAAGGATTAGGTTTTAAAATTAAATATACAAAAATTAATTAGTTAATTAAATTAATTAATGAAAATAATTACATGGCTTATTTTTATGTTTTTGTTATTTTAAGAAAAAGGAAATATTATTAAGTTAGAAACAAATCCCTAATTTTCTAACGATTTATTAATTTATTTGCAAAAAGAATTAAAGTTACCTAAAATTAACAACCTAATTAAATTAATTTAATTTTGATAAAAAAAATAAATATCCTAAATTTAATTGGATGAAAAATATTTTTGTGATTTTTTGATAAAAAAGATAATTAATTTTGTGTTAGTAAATAAAATAAATTAAATTAGTTAAAATAAAATATAAAAGAAAAAGATTAAAGAAAACTGGGCCTGGGAGTAAATTGGGGGGTGTGGACAGCAATTCTGGGCCCAAAAAGATGAGGTCCACGTTGACTCTCAGGATCTGGTGTCACACGTTGAATGTGCCTCATGATGCTCCCTCATTGCTGGCTTTAGGATTTGGATCTCAGGACATTTGGCACGCTGGATGAGGAGGTCCCATGGTAGACTTTGGTCTTTGGTGCGTACCAGAACCTGAAAAGAAAAATAATATGCAAGCAAAAGGGGGACCTGGGATTCGAACCCAGGTCCTGAAGCAATTACCATGCACTCCACTACCACTACGCCAGTTGTTCTTATTTGTTCATATAATACAAAACATTAATCAAATATGAAAACGGCCAAACACAATAATTCAGCGCGCGTTTTTTCAAATAGGCCAATGGTTGCTTGCCAGCTAGTCGTCTTCCTCCCTGCATCATTGGTAAAAGTCCCAGACTTTTACCTACGGACTTTTGTCCGTCACTACAAACCTGAGTTCTCTTAAAATCAACCATGAGCAATATAAATAAAAACTAGGGCCACCAATCAATTCGTCTGGACCTTCTGAGTATAATGGTGGCCCTTTCATGGCCTAATTTTTCCTGCACACAGAATTCCCAAATCGAAGCTACAAACCCTAATAATGGTGAAGCCTCATACAAGTCATGAAAATGAAATTAAACAATATAGAAAGCTTTCAAATGTTCTATGGATCAATAATATATGACTAATTCATGTTATTAATGCCTAAATCATGCAAACCGATTTCAAAAATATGCCAATATCGTGGACGACTTACAACGCGTTTTGGAACTGGAAAAGCCTTATTCTTGATTGTTTTTGCTTGCCTACACTCCCAGAAGTGATTGGAATGTTCCAAGGGTCTTGAATTGGCCTCCAAGTACGAATTCGTGTTTTCACTTTTTTGGTGTTTTTTCAAGTTTTGTTCTTGATGATGCGCTTCTTTCTAGCCTTGCTTTTGGTCTACACACATTCCTTATGTACTGAGGAATGAATTAGGGTTAAAATAATGATCCCAATCTTCTTCCATCAATGCTTTTGATTTTTATTTGATACACTTTAAAACCATTCTAAAAATAGTCCAAATCCAATCTTTTTGTGCACCTCATGCTTTTACACGAATTTGATCTGATGCTAGCTGGACATTAAGACCTGAAACAAGCACAAGATCTTTGAATTTCAATGTTTTGGATTTTATAAGATTTTTTTTGATTTAAAATTATTTAATTCAAATAAAAATCAAAATAAATAAGTGTAAAAGATTGGGCCCATTTGGCAAAATTTGAAGTTTTAAGCATAGTTGACTTTTGGCAATTTTTCAAATAGGGTCAACTTCAACAATGCAGAACTTCCTCAATTTTGACTCTTTGAAGGTATTCTTGGACTTTTTAGAAATCTTTAGATGTCCTCTAAGCAAACCTTTTGGTCTCATCTCAATTTGATATTCCATGCTCATGTATGAAGCTTTGACAAAAAAGGTGTTGTTGTTGGCTTTTCAAAATGACCTATAATGTCCAAATTCATAACTTCTTGTGAGTGCATATTTTGTACTTGGGAGATGAAAATGGATTTTAGAAAATGGATTCCTATTCAAAATTAGCTTTGGATGGGTCATTTCTGATAAAGTATGAGAAAGTTATGCTTGGTCAAAGTTGAGTTGACTTTTCCTACAAAACCCTAATTTAACAACTTTTGGTTCTTGAGGAATTATGAACAATCCTTGATGAATCATGATCAACCCTTGATCAAATGATGAAATATACTTCAAAATAAGGATGTTGACCAAAAATCTTGAAGTTTGACTGTATGTGGGCCACAGTTGACTTTTGCCCTAGCACAGTCGATTTTCAGGCCTTTGAGCAATTGACTGAGCAAACTTCCTCTATAGGGCTTGAAACTTGACATGGATGATCTTGAGAACATATTAGGACATTAATGAGAATTTGAGACCCTTTGGACTCAAGTATCTTGATGCAACATGAAACCCTAATTTGAGGTAGACTGCCTTAGGAGAGAGTTTGTCTGGTCAACCCTTGGACTTCCTTGAGCAAATTTGAGGACCTCACTTGAAATGTATTGAGAAATATGAGAGGGAAAATTTTGGGTTACAACAGCTGCCCCTGTTCAATTTTCTTAAGCCTGAGGATGTAGATTGGCTTGTCTGCCTTTCGTGATCCGAAGGGGGAAGATGATTGAACACTAGAGTGCCTAAAAATTTGCACTCGCATGCAGTGGCACTTGTCTTGCGATGTCGGGAATGGGCTTATAGATGCCATTTGGAGATTGATGAAGGAAGATGGACTTAAAAGATGCCATCCGAAAGAGTTTCGATCGCATAAGAGATTCCTTAGCGAGAGCTTGTATACCTGTTGTTGAGGAGGATTCTGCTGGGGAATGCTGATCTCTGTCTTTGGAGAAATAGGATTTTAGGAGCTTCAGACGTCCTTTATTCTACTGGGGATGAGATTAAACTTGATATCCAGTCGTAATTCGAGTTTTGTAATTTCTCAATTCTTATCTGGTCGTAATCCAGGCTTCAGAATGAATTAAGTTGTTATCCGGTCGCATCTGAGTTTCAACTTGACTTTAGGGCATACCAATATCCAGTCGAATCTGGGTTTCTTAGTAACTGTCCAGGTAAAACTGCTATTTGTTCGTAATCCAAGGTTCACAGCGTCTTGTACCGCTATCTGGTTGTAATCCAAGTTTCACGATGCAATGTACCATTATCTGGTCGAATCCAGGTTTCATGGTGTTTGGGGAAAACAAGGTATTATCTGGTCGAATTCGGGTTTCATAACTTGAATCAAAGATATACCACTATTTGGTCGTAATCTAGGGTTCGTAGTATCCTTGGCTACTATCTGGTCGTAATCCAGGTTTCATAATGTCTTGTATTGCTATCTGGTTGTAATCTAGGTTTCACAATAACTTTGTTAAGCGGCTATCTGGTTGAATCCGGGTTTCACGTATTGTGTTTAAGATATACCACTATCTGGTCGTAATCCAGGTTTCATGGTGTCTTCGTATTGCTATCTGGTCGTAATCCAGGTTTCGCAATAACTTGCTGGGGATTAAACTACTATTTGGTCGAATCCAGATTTCATAGCTTGAATATGAGATGAACCACTATATGGTCGTAATCCAGGTTTCGTAGTGTTATGATATTGTTATCCGGTCGTTCTCTGGGCTTCACAATATGATGGAGAGATCAAGATACTATCCGGTAGTGCCCGGGCTTCATAGCTTGAACTTTGTGAGAATTTGATTGTATCCTTTCCTGAAAGGTAAATGGTTAGTCAGATGTAATGTCATGCTGCATGACATGTATTGAGCAATGATGTTCTCAAAATAAATGATATGGTGTTGCATGATGCATATGAGTATGTCATGATGTATGCATTGTGATGTTTTCTAGCTGGGGAAAATAAATCCTGGGCTGCTGGAGAACAAAAGAAGTTTCGCTCGCTGAGAATAACGACCGAAGATGATTGGAGAATACATCGGCAAGAGAATAATTCTGCTAGAGAATAAAATGATGAGAGAATGATTTTATGAGGCAGAGAGACTCTGTCAAAAGATCTGCTGATTTGGAGAAGTAATCTCGACTGCAGATGAATTACCGTTGTTGGTAATGATGAACTCTGTCGGGGATAAAGCTTCTATTTATGGAAGAAATAAACTCCACTGGGGATAATCTTCTAGACTTCGCTGGGGATATCCTTCCAGACTCCACTGGGGATGGTCTTCCAGTGCTGGTGATGGATGAACTCTGCTTAGGGAGAATTCTGCCGACTCACTCGCAATTGCGAACCTCAACTGGAGAGAGTTGATAACATTGCTTTTAGATGCCTTTTGACTCGGCGGGGAGTGTATGTATCTTTTAGTCTCATTCTTCAGCTGGGTCTATCCCCATACCTGGTGAATAAAGCAACTGTAAGGTTTGGACATTTCGTGTTTGCCCCTGTTCCTGAAATTAACGGTAATCTCCTTTTGTTTCACATGTACATATTTATGAGAGCAGTTATTATTAAATGCATATGTGATACGGTGGGAGAGAACTGACTGTTTTTGGTAATACAGGTTTGCATTTTGCGTTCGTTTTCGCAAAATGTCGCGGTAAGCAAGAGTCGCCACTGTCTTTTATTTTATCCAACAAGGAAAGGAAAAAACACATAAAAATTCCTTTTTCGAGATGTTTCTCGGGTCCGGGGGGTAGATTATAGAAAGGGAAGGTATTAGCACCCTTTCTATCCGTGGTTATCCACGGGCTCTTAGGTACTTGCTCAAAGTGTTTTCAAAATTTGCTTTTCTTTGTGTTTGTGGGTTTGCAAAGAGTTTTTTGTTTTGAAAGGTGTAAGTGTGAAAATTTGTTTTGTTTTGAAAGAGCAAGCACTTAAGACCCATCTACCTACTCGAAAAAGGAATCGTTCTATGCTAATGTCCTTTAGACAACGCTATCCCACTATGGATGAGTAGGTAGCCTCGTCGTTTGAGTTTTAAGGGTCAATTCGATTAAGGGACGTGCGGTCACTAAAGCAATGTTAGGACGCCTTAGCGGTAACCCTAATGTCTTAGATCATTTTTTCCGAGGCAACCGTTTCGAGGCAACTTATGATCTTTGGACAAGAGGGCGACCTCTAAAACTTCCTATACTCAATGACCACATTCAAAGGCAACCAAGTGAGGTGTACCCTAAGAGTGCGCATGTGTGAGTGTGTTGTTTTCAGTTATTTTGTCTTTGTACATGTCAATGGTTATCTATGTTGATTTTAGGTTAAACATTCGATCTTGTCATGCATTCCCTATTATCAAACATCTAACAGTTTATAAGTTGCGGAAATTAAATTGCGGAAATTAGACTAACTATTACAAGGCGTCGGGTATTTACATCGCCAAAAGAAACCCTTGAAATTAAAATCTGGAAAATAAATAAAGCGAAAAAAATATTTAAAGTCCTATTAAGCTATTACATTCCAAGAAACAGATACAATATTGAAATAAAAATGGATCGCGTGCGCGAAATTAAATCGGGCGAGTTTTTAGGGTTTTAACCCTTTGATTATTAAAGAAAGATTTTTTTGGTTATTGAATTAAAAGGAAATTAAACTAAGTTAATTATTAAATTAATAAATTAATTAATTAATTAATGAAAATAAGTATTTTTGGATTTTTGATATTTAGGGAAATAAAAATAAATTTAATCAATGCTAATAAAACCTAATTGTCTAAGTTAATTTTAATTATTGCAAAAAATATTAAAGTTGTTCCTAATTAAAACTAAATTAATTAAATTAATACTTATTAACAAAAATAAAATACTGAAAATTAATTTAATAAATAAAATATTTTTGGTTTTTTTAATTTTATTAAGAAAAAGTTTTAATTGGTTAGTTAGTAATAAAATAATAAAACAAAAAAATAATTAAATAAAATAAGAAAAGAATGAAATAGAAAAAAAACTCAGGGGGGTTTTGGGCCTGAAAGGAGGTGAGAATGGCAATTTTGGTGGCCCAATTTCATTGGCCTTGGCTGACTTTTTGGATTCCATGTGTGCACTTTGACCATGTAGTATGATGCACGTTTCATCTGGACCACCAGATCTGGCCTGGGTTCATCTGGCAGGTGATTGAATGAGGCTGCATGATAAGCCACGCGCTTGAGCTCACACTGAATAACCTGTAGAAAAATAAGAACAAATGCATGGGGGACCTGAGATTCGAACCCAGGTCCTGTTGGATTCTTAACAAACGCCACTACCACTCAACCAACGCGCTTTAGTTCTTAATACAATGGATAATAATTATAATATGGGGAAAAACAATAATATTCCAGAAATAAAAAAAAACACGCGCGAAGTTTAAACCGGCCAACCAGGGGGAGACGCGTCATCATCTTCTTCGTTCAACCCTGTATATTTACCTGCAGATTTATATTCGCAGCTAAATTCGCAGGACATTCCAAAAATTGATTCTAGGCCATGAAAATTCCTTCCAAGACCATGGTTATGTTCGTCTAGGCTTCCTGAACAAATCTATACCATTCTTGGGCCTTGATTTCCCCTGAAAAAGTAAGCCCTAAAATCTAATGCAAAACCCTAGATATACGGTTATGGGGTTATAGTCCATATAAATGCAATCAAACAATGCCAAAAGTCCAGAAATTTCACAAGCATCATGAATATGTCAACGATTTGCCAAGAAAATGCAAGAACATGGAGTTAAGATTTTGAATACAGGGGTATGAAACGGGATGCTTACAGTGCGATTTGTTGCGTATGAAAGCTTGCTTTGGATTGCAGAAGGTTGAGTGATTGTCCAGTAACAGAGTGGTGTTGAGATTTGCCCTTGAAAACTCCTCCAAAGATGATTTTAGTTTCACACTTTTTCACCTTTTTTCAAGTTTTTCTTTTGATGATTCTGCAGCCTCTAGCCCTTGAATTCGTGTGCTCTCACTTGTATATGTATGCTACAATGTATTAGGTCAACTTTTGTAGACTGAATCCTTGTACATTATGGCTATGGGATTGGATTTGATCCTCCATTGATAACTTTCCAATTTTCCAAAAATCCAATCTTTTTGCACATGGAATGTTTGATACGAATTTGATACACTTGATGATGATGATTCAATCCTGAAATAGCCAAAAAGAGATCAAATAATCAATGTTTGGATTTTATTTGATTTAAATTGATTTAAAATGAAATAATTCATTAAAAAATAAAATTAAATAATAAAATTGACAAATGGTCACAAGGCTGAAGCTAGGACACGCGTGTAGTGTGACAAGATCAAATCAAGTGGAAAAGAATGGGCCCATTTGACAAAATTTGATGTTTTGGGGATAGTTGACTTTTGGCAATTTTGCAAAAATGCCCAACTTCAACTATGCATAACTTCTTCAATTTTGAACTTTTGGAAGGGTTATTGGACGTTTTAGAAACTTGAGATGTCCTATAACCAACCCGTTTGGTCTCATCTCATTTTGATATTCCATGCTCAAGTTACAAGCTTTGGAAAAAAAGGTGTTTTTGTTGACTTTCAAAAATGACCTATAATGTCCAAATTTGTAACTTCTTGTGAGTGCATTTCTTGATCTTGGGGTGTGAATATGGATTGTAGTAAATTGCATCCTCTTCAAAATGAGCTTTGGATGGGTCATTTCTCATAAAGTATGAGAAAGTTATGCTTGGTCAAAGTTGAGTTGACTTTTCCTACAAAACCCTAATTTAGCAACTTTTGAGTCTTGATGAATTTTGAGCAATCCTTGATGAATCATGATCAACCCTTGATCAAATGATGAAATATCCTTAAAAATGAGAATGTTGACAAAAAAATCTTGAAGTTTGATTGTATTTGGGTCACAATTGACTTTTGCCCTAGCACAGTCGATTTTTGGACCCCTTGAGCAATTGACTGACCAAACTTCCTCTACAAGGCTTGAAATTTGACATGGATGAACTTGAGAACATATTAGAACATTGGGGAGAACTTGAGGTCATTTGGATGCAAGGACCTTGATGCAACACAAAACCCTAATTTGGGGTTGACTGCCTTAGGAGATGACTTGTCTGACCCATTCTTGAGCAATCTTGAACCACTTGGAGATTCTTCTTGCAATGTTTTGAGAAATAGGAGAGGGAAAATTTTGGGGTACAACAACATATATAAAAAATTAATCATTGGACGTTCTTGCAAAACAAAACACAAAAAGAAAAACAATTTTTGAAATTTATTGTAAAAATGAATTGTATTGATTTTGAAGTTGGCCTGTAATAGGAGTTTTTGTACAAGAGGATGACGTCCTAGTAAGAAAACGTCGCCAAAAGATAAAATTTATACAATTTGTGAAAAAACAAAGAAAAACAACTATATGAATGATCCCACTAGGTTCCAACTCTGCTATTTCCTTTATATCTTCGAGCGTCTCATCCCTTTGCTACTTGATTGAAGGTGAGTTAGGTCGATTGGCGCCGTCCGAGCTTGGTAGTCGATACTGAAGTATGGTTGCAAGATGATCCAATGAGACATAGTGTTACGCTTTGATCCCTAATTTTTTCCTGGACCTCCCTTTCGGGTTTTCAATCCACCGGGATACCCTTTTTTTGCCCAAGTCGCCCTTTCAGGTTTTCGACTTGCTGGGTGTACAGTCCTTTTTTATTTTCATCCCTTAATTTTTCCCGAACCCTTTTGGTTCGTCGGGAAGCCCTTATTTTTGTCTAGGCCAGTCGACCTAGCGGGTCTTTGATTATGCATAGTATTTTTTCACTATGTCTGCATTGACGGGGTGAGGAAGGTCGTCACCATCCATGGTGGTCAGAATCATAGCTCCTCCTGAGAAGATGTTCTTAACCACAAATGGCCCTTCGTAAGTAGGGGTCCATTTGCCCCTAGGATCACCTTGCGGTAGAATGATGCGCTTGATTACTAGATCCCCGACTTGATACTCTTGTCGTCTGACTTTCTTGTTAAATGCCTTGATCATCCGCTTTTGATACGTCTGACCATGAAAAATAGCAGTAAGTCTCTTTTCATCGATTAAATTCAGTTGATCAAATCGGGTCTGGATCCAGTCGTCTTCGCTCAAACCTATGTCCTTCATAATCCGAAGAGAGGGTATCTGAACTTCAATGGGCAAGACTGCTTCCATGCCATATACCAGAGAGTAGGGTGTTGCCCTTGTTGACGTCCGTGCTGAGGTACGGTACCCATGAAGAGCGAATGGTAACATCTCGTGCTAGTCTTTGTATGTCACTGTCATCTTCTGCACAATCTTCTTGATGTTCTTATTAGCCGCTTTAACAGCCCTATTCATCTTCGACCGGTAAGGAGAAGAGTTGTGATGCTGTATCTTAAACTGCTTGCAGAGCTCAGTGATCATTGTATTGTTGAGGTTTGTACCATTGTCCGTAATGATCCTCTCTGGTACACCATATTGACAGATCAGATTATGTCGGATAAATCGCACCACGACATTCTTGGTCACTGTAGCAAAAGAAGCTGCTTCAACCCACTTTGTAAAATAGTCAATTGCCACCAGGATGAAACGGTGCCCATTAGACGCAGTAGGTCTCATCTCGCCAATCATATCGATGCCCTACATTGCAAAAGGCCAAGGTGTCGTCAAAACATTTAGAGGATTTGGTGGTATATGCACCTTATCAGCATAGACTTGGCACTTATGACAGGCCCGAGAATGCTGATAACAATCGGCTTCCATAGTAGACCAATAATATCCTTCCCGTAAGATTTTCTTTGCCATGGTATGTCCACTGGAGTGAGTTTCTAAAGTACCTTCATGCAACTCTGCCATAATTCTTTCTGCTTTGTTCTTGTCCACACAGCACAGTAAGGTTAAGTCATGATTACGCTTGTAAAGGATACCATTACTGATGAAGAACTTCACCGCGAACCTCCTCAGAAACTTCTTATCATTAACAGATGCACCCTTAGGGTATTCTTGAGTCTCAAGATACCTCTTTACCTCGTCAAACCAAGGTTTATCTACTACCTCTTCAGTTTCGATATCATAGTAATGTGCGGGTTCGTCCAACCTCTCGATGGTAATCCAGGGAGCTTCATTGTCCCACCTGACCTTGAACATGGAAGACATCGTAGCTAGCGCGTCCTCTAACTGATTCTCTTCTCTGGGGAAGTGATCAAAGGTTATCTCCTCGAAGTGCGGAAGCAACATCAATACATACTCCTTGTAAGGAATAAGATTTGGGTGTTTCGTATCCCACTCGCCTTTGATCTGACTGATCATGAGAGAGGAATCTCCGAACACACTCAAGAACTTAATCCTTAGGTCAATAGCTGCTCGAAGGCCCATGATGCATGCTTCATACTCCGCCATATTGTTGGTGCAGTTAAAACATAATTGGGCGGTGAACAGAGTATGACAGCCTTCAGGAGATATGATCACGGCACCAATTCAATTACCCAATGCGTTTGAAGCTCCATCAAAATACATAGACCATCGGGATCCTTCCTCGGGTCCTTCATCCGACCCAGGTTCTTCGCAGTCAGTCACCAACATGATGTTCTCATCCGGGAACTCGAAATTCATAGACTGGTAATCATCTACGGCCTGATGCGCCAAATGATCTACTAACACACTTCCTTTGATTGCTTTCTGGGTTGTGTATTTGATATCATACTCGGTTAAGATCATCTGCCATCTTACTATTCTTTCGGAAAAGGCGGGCTTTTCGAAGATATACTTGATTGGATCCATCTTTGATATCAACAAGGTAGTGTGAGTCATCATATACTGTCTCAGCCGACGAGCAGCCCATGCCAAAGCACAACAAGTTTTCTCAAGCAACGAGTATCGAGTCTCGCAGTCGGTAAACTTTTTGCTAAGGTAGTAAATAGCATACTCTTTTCGGCTAGACTCGTCATGCTGCCCCAACACACACCCCATTGAATTGTCCAACACTGTCAAGTATAAGATCAAAGGTCTTCCTTCGACTAGAGGCATCAGAATTGGTGGCTCTTGGAGATATTCTTTGATCCTTTCGAAGGCGGCGTGACACTCATCATTCCACTTTACCACTTGATCTTTCTTCAGCAGCTTGAAGATCGGTTCAAGTAGTAGTCAGATGTGAAATGAATCGGGCGATGTAATTCAGACGTCCCAAAAAGCCTCTAACTTCCTTTTCCATTCGGGGAGCCGGCATCTCATGTATAGCCTTCACCTTTGCGGGATACACTTGAATACCTTTATCACTAACGACGAAACCCAACAGCTTACCAGACCTTACCCCGAAGGTGCACTTGTTAAGGTTTAACCTCAACTTATACAACTTCAACCTGTCAAACAGCTTCTGAAGATGGTCCATATATTCTTCTTCAGTATGGGATCTTGCAATCATATTGTCAATGTATACCTCAATCTCATGATGAATCATGTCGTGGAACAAAGCGACCATGGCGCGCTGATATGTTGCCCCAACATTCTTCAACCCAAAGGGAATTACCTTGTAACATAAGGTACCCCATTCCGTAACGAAAGTTGTCTTCTCCATATCCTCGGGAGCCATCTTAATCTGATTGTAACCAGAGAAACCATCCATGAAGGAGAAGACCTTATGCTGTGCGGTGTTGTCGACCAAAACATCAATGTGAGGCAGAGGGAAATCATCCTTGGGGCTTGCCCTATTCAGATCTCTGTAATCTACACACATCCGTACCTTACCATCCTTCTTCGGCACCGGAACTACATTGGCAACCCACTGTGGGTAAGAAGTAACAGCTAGAAATCTAGTGTCAAACTGCTTCATGACCTCAGCTTTTATTTTCTTAGACATCTCGGGGCGCATACGGTGAACCTTCTGCCTTACCGGAGGACAATCTTCTTTGGTTGGAAAACGGTGAACCACAATATTAGTATCCAGACCAGGCATATCTTCATAAGACCAGGCAAAATCTCAACATAGTCGCGTAGCATCTGTATCAACCGTTATTTGACACTAAGCTCCAGATTTGCACCTACCTTGACCTCTTTCTTGTCTTCCTCTGTACCTAAATTTACTGATTCCACTGGCTCTTCATGAGGCTGTATGGCCCTCTCTTCCTGAAGTAACAGTCTGGCAAGCTCTCCCAGAACCTCAAAATCATCCTCACCTTCGTCCTCGGCTTGGTTGATCGGATTCTCGAAGTCATAACTGGCAGTAGCAGAGTCGTTATCAACGGGATCCAGAGTGGATGTGGATCTGCATTATGATATGTGAGTGTGTGTAAGACAATAACTGTTTTGATAAAGTGAGAAAAAGAAAAACAAGGAGCGCAAAATTTTAAATGCAAGAAACGTCCAATGCTTTATTGATGATATATGGAAATGACAAATAATAAGCCCTCACAAACAAAGCCAGGGTGCCTCGGGAAAGGAACCAGGCTGTAAAGTTTCAAATTCTCTGCTACAAATCTTAAAACAAAAGTCTATTACGGTGTAATAAAAGAAACGGGCACGAAGTCCTTCGTCGTCCAGTTGTTCAAGCCACCGTTGGTAGTCGGGTAAATCAAGTTGTCGATATCTGACCCTTCATCATCATCTTCAATGGCGTTCACTCTTGGATTACACATGCACATAGGAGGTCTTACAATCCGCGCGCGCCGAACAACCCTTTGAGCTTCTACAGTAAAGCCCAAACCAAACTTGTCAGTTTTGTGTGTGAAGTCAGGGAGTTGTCCCCAATTTTCACACCCACCTTGATCAATAACAGCCTTGACATCCTTGAGGGAAGCCATCTTCAATGGAGGTTTGTCAGCAGCAACTTCAGTCGACGCCAAAGTCTGGGGAACCTCTTCTAAATTCTGACATGGGGTTTCGATGAACTCCCCATCCATCTCCACATACCGAAAGGAATTAATGTGACTCACCATATACTCCTCTTCACCTTGTACTGTAACAATCTTCCCTTTCACTATATACTTCAGCTTCTGATGGAGCGTAGAAGTCACTGCCCCAACCTTATGAATCTAAGGACGAACCAACAAGCAAGAGTAGGATGGTCGGATATCCATCACATAGAAAGTAGACGCAAAAGTCTGAGAGACACTTTAACAGGGACGTCCACCTCTCTGTGCACCATCCTTTTCGACCCATCGAAAGCCCTAACCACAATGTTACTTGGTTTCAGAGGCAGACCTTCACAGTCCAGACGGTCCAATGCCTTCTTTGGTAAAACATTCAATGAAGACCCAGTATCCACCAGTACGTGAGCCAGAGTAGTGCCCTTGCACTCAATCGAGACGTGCAGAGCATCATTGTGATTTCTTCCTTTAGAAGTCAGATCTGCGTCTGAGAAACCCAAACCATTGACGGCAGTCAAACTAGCTACACAGTCCTTAAATTGATTAGTAGAAGTTTCCTGCGGCACATGCGCAGTCTTGTGGAAAGCAATCAAAGACTTTGCATGGGCTTTAGAGCATAACAATAAGGATAACATGGAGATTTTTGATGGGGTCTGCCCCGACTGCTCGACTACATTGTAGTCGCTCTTCTTCATAATCTTCAGAATTTCCTCTATTTCCTTCTTAGAGGCTTCTACAACAATCTTCTCGGGTGCCTCCGTCTGGGCAGGCTCACCTGTAACCTCTTTGCCCCGAGGGTCAGATGACTCGGCGACAAGAGTGATAATTGGAGTAAGAATTGGAGCAGTAGATGATGTATTGGCAGATGGAATAGTCGGAGGAGAAATCTCAGGAGAGAAAAGTATTCCACTTCTAGTGACCTTGCTAGCCCCGACAATATTGTCAATATCAACTTCTTCATCTTTAAAATCTTGCTTAACCCCATGGTAATACACATCAGCACCATAGTGCCATGGGAAAGCCTTATCCGAAGTGTAAGGGATGGGACCAGGAACAGTAGTGATCAACAGAGCGATTTTCGGAACAGATGTAATCCTAACAGGCGTTCTCGAGGAAGCCTTTGAAGGATTGGAGAAAATGGTTATGATGGAAACATCTTCAACAGGAATTAATGGAGTCAAAGTATTCTCAAACAAAATCTCTTTATTATCCATCAGGTGTTGAACACCTGACTTCAACAAACGGCAACCAGCAGGTAGAATTGAACAGAGGTGGCAACCTTCGCCACAACCCAGAAATAAACCGGCCAACAAAAGATTCTTCTTCACTGTCATCAGAGGAGTAGATATGTCTTCCACAGAGGTCACAAATAAATCATCGTCCACAGCATTTACTCCATGACCATGCTTGGGCATAGGAGCAGTTACAACATTGGGTTTCTCTGGAGCGTCGAACTCGATCTCTTTAGCTTCAATCAAATCTTGCACCCTATTCTTCAAAGCCCAGCAGTTGTTTGTATCATGGCCCGGGCTATCGGAGTGATAGGCACAGCGGGCGTTGGGATTATATAGCGGAGATGTGGTGCTGGGATTCTTCGGGGCCTCCCTCAGAGTTACCAGGTTGGTCTTAAGAAATTGTAGTAGAATCTGAGACAAAGTCATATCAAGCCGAGTGTACTACCTTTGCGGCCTCTCCGTTCTTTGCTGATTATTGTGTTGCACGAAAACGGTGGGTCTTGATATTACTACCGCATTCACTGCTTGACGCAGTTCAGATTGGTTTTGGCTCCTCGAGTTGTAGACCACACTAGCTTCTTTCTTTAAAGGCTTCTTTTCTGCACTCGATGAAGCACATTTTTGTATCTTGCCACTTCTAATACCAGCCTCTACTCTTTCCCCAGTCATAATCAATTCAATAAACCCATAGGACGAACTACCAATCAGATGGTTGAAGAACGGACCGGACAACGTCCCAAGAAACATGTCAACCAACTCCCTGTCAGACAGAGGGGGTTGGACCGTTCCATCCAGATCTCTCCACTTCTGAGCATAGTCCTTGAAACCTTCGCTTGCACCCATAGACATACCCTGAAGTTGAGTACGAGTGGGAGCAAGGTCGGCATTATACTGGTACTGCTTGTAGAAAGCAGCAGCAAGGTCCTCCCAATTGCGGACATTAGCTCCTTCCAGTTGATAGAACCATTCAAGTTGAGTCCCTGACAGACTATCTTGAAAAAAGTGTACCCACAGATTCCTATCAGCAGTGTAGGGTTGAATATTTTTGACGTATGAGTGGAGATGGAGTTTCGAACAGGATACTCCATCATACTTAGCAAATACCAGAGCCTTAAACTTGTGAGGGATCACCACCCCCGATTCTAGTCCCAAATCTCCGAAGTCCAACCCAAGAACCTTCTGAATCTCCATGGCACTCAGACGGTCTTCAAGTTGTTTGTACTTATCCTCAGCAGGAGGATACTGTTCCTCATCAAAGTCAGTGTCATTATCAGAGACCACAGGGCTAGGACCTTTCCTTTCCTCTTGATTCTCTCCTCCTCCAGATGAATGAGACAAGTCAACTTCCTCTCACAACCTGTTCCCAAATCTGTGACCCATATTCCAGAGAACCACCTTCTTCTTCTTCTTCTTCTCCTTCTTCAGGATGAGAGTCTTCAAATCAGCTTGTCCTTTATCCAGGTTCAAGAACATCTCCTGGAATTGAGCATTCTGAGCCTGAAGGGCTTTGATAGCTTGATCAGTAGGCATTTCAGAAGACATCTTGTGCTGAAATAAACAGCGAAGAAGATGAGAAACCTGTAATGGTACCTGTGATGAGGTGCATGATAATGGAATACGTATGAAGTGATTTCAAAGACTTTGAGAGATTTAAATTTGTAAGACAAAAATGAAACACACTTTATTATATAAACATGCGAAAAATGTTTAACAATGCCTTTAAGGCGTTACAAAAGAAATAGCTGAAAAGTAAATCTAAACTAGAAACAATAAAAGACATCAGAGCTCCCATGGTCGCTTCCCCTTCACTCTGACATAATCATTGATTGTCCTTTCATTCTCAAGCTGCCTCGTGAGCTTCAAGATCTTCCTCTCTTGCTCATGATACTTCTCCCGGTAGGTATCCCTTTCTTCCCTCAACTGAATCCAAGATCTCTTCAATGCCCGAAGATCAGTAGGCATGTATGGATAAATGACCGTATAAGGAACACCTTCTTTATTGGTATGCTCCACAATCACTGGTAGCACAGCTTCATAGGGCATTCCAAGCTTCTGAGCTCGAGCTCGGACCCACTAGAGATAAGGTTCAATAGGGAGAGAAGTCTTCATTCCTAGCTCATGAGGGTCAGACCTGTTCACCATGCCCCAAGCTCGTATGAACCTTCGGCGATGCCCATTAACGTCCCCCTTGTAGTCAAAGACAATATCCGTAAGCAGCAACTCATGGGGACCGTCTCGCCGAGCGCGACCAAACTGTCGTAAAGCCAAACAAGGACTGTAGGTTATTCCTCCTCTAATTACAAGCAATGGAACATTAGGGTATTCCCCACATCGATCAATGACAGCTACTTTTTCCATATCTTTAGAACTCCAAAGGATGTCCGTATGAGCAAGGGACATGATTCTGTAAGCCCAACCTAGACCTTCCTCATTCTTCAACACAGACTTGGGGAGGTGCGAAATAAACCACCTCGCCAACAGCGGCATACAACATATGAGGGTCCCTCTTCTTCGCACAGTACGAGTGTAGAGAGCATGTAGGATATCACCAAGAAGAGTAGGCACAAGATTGCGGGACAATAAGATCTTAACTGCATTCATATCTATGAAGGAATCTGGATTCGGGAAAAGAACCAAATCGTAGATGAGGAGAGCCAAGATATCTTCAAAAGCTTGAAAATCCAAGTTATCCCGGAACTGTTGAGCTTGATCCATCAGAAACTTAGCCAAGAAACCTTTAACCCCGCTCCGAGTCTCCCAGTTAGATACTACACCAACCAGCTTTAGATGTAGGGCTGAAGCAATATCCTCAAGCCTAAGAGCTATCTCCAAACCTGTAAAGGGTGTCTGATCGAGAATGGATATGCCTAGTAGGTCAGAAAACTCCTCCAAAGTAGGGACTAGCTTATAATCTGGGAAAGTGAAGCAATGATGCAATGGATCAAAGAACTGGAACAACACACTCATCATTTTCTCATCCAACTTTGAAGTGACCAGGCTAAGGAGATGACCATGTCTTCTAACAAAGGAAAAAGTATCAAGAACTTTTGAAACCAACTCTCTGAGCTGAGCAGGGATTTTCACGAAGTTGACCTGAATGGTATTTCTGCGCATAGAAGCCATTATCTGCAAAACAGAACAAAGATGAATCCCCTCGGTCTTTGAAATGGTTAGTGTAATGAAACATGCATGCTATGTCATGATGCATAATGTCATGATAAAACACACAACAGGTATAGAAGGTATCAAACATGTTAAAGGCACACAAGTCACACAATAGCCCTTAAGTTTAGGCTTGCATGGAGTCTAGGTACTACCCTCTTGAAGTTCAGTTGGTTCAACCTGTCCTAATAATAGTAACTGGGTTCTAGAGGTTGTCAATATCACTGACCATCCTCCATCGGTCATAGTTTCAGCTCACACAATCTTTTCTTGCAGCCTGAACCATCTCGAGAGTATGGTCTCAATGAGTGTAGCATCTTGCTACTTCCTATGGCCAAGTTGGTCAATTATAGGTTCTACGGTCAGTTGATGCTTAATGACCCATATAGCAGCCCCATACTCTCCTTGTTGCTCCACAAGGGATATCAGTACCAACTAATATGCCACATCAACGTAGCTACTGCTTCAACCGTATCGATCTACATCGTATAATTCCCTCACAGTTTATTGCTACTTACCTAAAGGGTGTTCCCCAGATCTGAGTTAGGATCTATAGTAACTCCGATACAAAGCCCACAAAGATAAAGCAATCAAATCAAACAATAGAAAACAATATGATGAACTATTCCTAAGGTATACCCCACTTATAAGTCCCCAGCAGAGTCGCCAGTTCTGTGATACGGGGGCCAGAACCAGACTGTTTTGAAATGCTGGTTTGCATTTTGCGTTTGTGTTCACAAAATGTCGCGGTAAGCAAGAGTCGCCACCGACTTTTACTTTATCCAACAAGGAATGGAAAAAAGCACAGAAAAATTCCTTTTTCAATATTATTCTGAGTACGGGGGGTAGATTATAGAAAGGGAAGGTATTAGCACCCTTTCTATCTGTAGTTATCTACGGGCTCTTAGGTACTTGCTCATCATTTTCAAAATTGCTTCTTTGTGTTTGTGTGATTTGAAAAGCTTTTGTTTGACTTTGATTTAACCCTTGTATCAGTCCTCAAGAGTGTAATTAAGTGTTTTTGAAAACTTTGTTTGTAAAGGAGTATAAGTGTGAAAAAGTTTATTTTAGATTGAGCAAGTACTTAAGAGTTAATCTACCTACTCGAGAAAAGAATCGTTCTATGTTCGTTTCCTTTAGACAGTGTTATCCCACTATTAGTGAGTAGGTAGCACCGTCGTTGGAGTTTGAGGGTCAATTCGAAAGGGACGTACGGTCACTAAAGCAATGTTAGGACGTCTTAGAAATAACCCTAATGTCTTAGATCAATTATCCGAGGCAACCTTTCCGAGGCAACTTTGATCTTTGGACAAAAGGACGACCACTAAAGCATCATATACTCAATGACCGTTTACCGAAGGCAACCAAGTGGGAGTGTACCCTAAGAGTGCGCATGTGCGAGTGATTCAATTTCAGATTATTTATCTTTTCACATTTTAGGGTTATCTAACTGTTTTAAAGTTTACACATACATTCTTGTCATGCATCCTAATATCGTACATCTAACAGTTGAATATTTTGCGGAATTTAAAGTGCGAAAATTAAACTACGCTATTACAAGGCTTCGGGTATTTACATAGCCAAAAACAAACCCTTAAAAATAAAGCGATAAATGAAAATAAAAAAGTCCTAATTAAGTTATTACAAACTTGTGAGAAATTACAATAATATGGACAAAAATAAAATAAATTACGCGCGATGAAATTAAATTGGGAGAGAACTAGGGTTTTGACCCTTCTAACCTAATTAAAGGAAAAATTGTTTTTGTTGTTTTTATAAAATGGATTAGGTTTTAAAATTAAATATACAAAAATTAATTAGTTAATTAAATTAATTAATGAAAATAATTACATGGCCTATTTTTTATGTTTTTGTTATTTTAAGAAAAAGGAAATATTATTAAGTTAGAAACAAATCCCTAACTTCTTAGTGATTTATTAATTTATTTGCAAAAAGAATTAAAGTTATCTAAAATTAACAACCTAATTAAATTAATTTAATTTTGATAAAAAAAATAAATATCCTAAATTTAATTGGATGAAAAATATTTTTGTGATTTTTTGATAAAAAAGATAATTAATTTTGTGTTAGTAAATAAAATAAATTAAATTAGTTAAAATAAAATATAAAAGAAAATGATTAAAGAAAACTGGGCTTGAAAATAAATTGGGGGGTGTGGGCAATAATTCTGGGCCCAAGAAGATGTGGTCCACGTTGACTCTCAGGATCTGGTGTCACACGTTGAATGTGCCTCATGATGCTCCCTCATTGCTGGCCTTAGGATTTGGATCTCAAGACATTTCGCACGCTGGATGAGGAGGTCCCATGGTGGACTTTGGTCTTTGGTGCGCACCTGAACTTGAAAAGAAAAATAATATGTAAGCAAAGGGGGGACCTGGGATTCAAACCCAGGTCCTGAAGCAATTACCATGCACTCCACTACCACTACGCCAGCTGTTCTTATTTGTTCATATAACACAAAACATTAATTAAATATGAAAACGGCCAAACACAATAATTTAGCGTGCGTTTTTTCAAATAGGCCAATGGTTGCTTGCCAGCTAGTCGTCTTCCTCCCTGCACCGTTGGTAAAAGTCCCATACTTTTACCTACGGACGTTTGTCCGTCACTACAAACATGCGTTCTCTTAAAATCAACCATGAGCAATATAAATAAAAACTAGGGCCACCAATCAATTCGTCTGGACCTTCTGAGTATAATGGTGGCCCTTTCATAGCCTAATTTTATTTGCACACAGAATTCCCAAATCGAAGCTACAAACCCTAATAATGGTGAATCCTCATACAAGCCATGAAAATGAAATTAAACAATACAGAAAGCTTACAAATGTTCTATGGATCAATAATATATGATTAATTCATGCTATCAATGCCTAAATCATGCAAACTGATTTCAAAAATATGCCAATATCGTGGACGACTTACATCACGTTTTGGTACTGGAAAAGCCTTGTTCTTGATTACTTTTGCTTGCCTACACTCCCAGGAAGTGATTGGAATGGTCCAAGGGTATTGAATTGGCCTCCAAGTACGAATTCGTGTTTGCACTTTTTTGGTGTTTTTTCATGTTTTGTTCTTGATGTTGCGCCTCTTTCTAGCCTTGCTTTTGGTCTGCACACATTCCTTATGTACTGAGGAATGAATTAGGGTTGAAAGAATGATCCCAATCTTCTTCCATCAATGCTTTTGATTTTGATTTGATACACTTGAAAACCATTCCAAAAATAGTCCAAATCCAATCTTTTTTTGCACCTCATGCTTTTACACGAATTTGATCTGATGCTAGCTGGACATTAAGACCTGAAACAAGCACAAGATCTTTGAATTTCAATGTTTTGGATTTTATATGATTTGTTTTGATTTAAAATGATTTAATTCAAATAAAAATCAAAATAAATAATACAAATAAGATAATGACAAGTGGAAAAGGCTAGGGCTCGTGGACCATGTTGCCAACTAAAAACAAGTGCAAAAGATTGGGCCCATTTGGCAAATTTTGAAGTTTTAGGCATAGTTGACTTTTGGCAATTTTGCAAAAAGGGTCAACTTCACCAATGCATAACTTCCTCAATTTTGACTCTTTGAAGGTGTTCTTTGACTTTTTAGAAAGCTTGAGGTGTCCTCTAAGCAACCCTTTTGTTCTAGTCTCAATTTGATATTACATTCTTATGTATGAAACTTTGACAAAAAAGGTGTTGTTGTTGACTTTTCAAAATAACCTATAATGTCCAAATTCATAACTTCTTGTGAGTGCATATTTTGAATTTGGGAGATGAAGATGGATTGTAGATCATGGCATCCTATTCAAAATGAGCTTTGGATGGGTCATTTCTCATAAAGTATGAGAAAGTTATGATTGGTCAAAGTTGAGTTGACTTTTCCTACAAAACCCTAATTTAGCAACTTTTGGTTCTTGAGGTATTATGAACAATCCTTGATGAATCATGATCAACCCTTGATCAAATGATGAAATATACTTCAAAATGAGGATGTTGACCAAAAATATTGAAGTTTAACTGTATGTGGGCCACAATTGACTTTTGCCCTAGCACAATCGATTTTCAGGCCTTTGAGCAATTGACTGAGCAAATTTCCTCTATAGGGCTTGAAACTTGACATGGATGACCTTGAGAACATATTAGGACATTACTGAGAATTTGAGACCCTTTGGACTCAAGTATCTTGATGCAACATGAAACCCTAATTTGAGGTAGACTGCCTTAGGAGAGAGTTTGTCTGGTCAACCCTTGGACTTCCTTGAGCAAATTTGAGGACCTCACTTGAAATGTATTGAGAAATATGAGAGGGAAAATTTTGGGGTACAACACTTCTTATTGATTGTAGCCTTGTGCTACCAACCTTGCTTTGTTACGAACAATTATTCCATTCTCGTCAAGTTTGTTTTTAAACACCCATCTTGTTCCAATAATGTGTTTGTTGCTTGGCCTAGGGAAAAGTTCCCAAACTTGATTCCTTTCAAATTGATTTAATTCTTCTTGCATCGCGATAATCCATTGGTCATCGCCTAAGGCTTCATTAACTTTGGAGGGTTCAATTTGAGAGACAAACGCCATGTTTAGGCAAACATCTTTGAGATTTAATCTTGTTGACACACCTTGACTTATATCACCAATCACTTTATCGATAGGATGATCTCTCTGATTTATCCATTCTTTTGGTAGATAATTGAGATTTGATTCTTGTTGAGGTGATTCTTCGTATTGAATTGGTTGATCGTTGGAAGAATTTTCTTGAGGACCTTCTAGTATTTCATCATCATCATTATCACAAACAATATTATCCTCCTTGGAGGGGTTAGTTTCATCAAAAGATACATGCATTTATTCTTCAATTGTTAAAGTTCTTTTGTTGTAGATTCTATATGCCTTACTAGAAAGAGAGTAGCCAAGAAAAATACCTTCATCGGATTTTTCATCAAACTTACCAAGATTATCTTTGTCGTTGTTTAAGACAAAGCATTTGCATCCGAATATGTGAAAAAAAGCAATGTTTGGTTTCCTCCCTTTGAAGAGTTCATATGGAGTTTTCTTCAAGATCGGTCTTATGTTAACTCTATTCCTAACAAAACATGCCGTGCTCACCGCATCCGCCCAAAAGTATTTTGGAAGATTTGAGTCGCTAAGAATTGTTCTATCAAGTTCCACAAGAGACCTATTCTTTCTTTCTACCACTCTATTTTGTTGAGGAGTCCTTGGTGCCGAGAATTTGTGAGATATTCCATGTTCTCCACAGAATTCTTCAAATAGAGCATTTTGAAATTCTTCTCCATGATCTCTTCTTATAGAGGCAGTTGTTAGAGACTTCTCATTCTGAATTTGTTTAGCATACTTCTTGAACGCCTTGAATGCATCACTTTTCTGTACTAAAAAGAATGTCCAAGTATATCTAGAGAAATCGTCAACAATAACCAAAGCATATACATTACCTCCGAAACTCCTTGTTCTTGATGGACCAAATAAGTCCATATGTAACAATTGTAGTGGCCTTGTAGTGGACACCACATTCTTAGATTTGAAAGTTGATTTTATTTGTTTCCCCTTTTGGCAAGCATCTCAAAGTCTATATTTGACGAAATTTCTCTTAGGCAATCCAATGACAAGATCACGCTTGATTAGTTTATTCAAGTGTTCCATGTGAATATGAGCAATTCTTTTGTGCCACAGCCATGAATCATCGTTGTTCGCCATGAGACATTTAACCTTCAAAGATGGATCATCAAGGGAAATCATGAATATATTATTTATTCTTTTACCTTTAAGTATAACCTCATGTGTGACTTCATCTTATATCAAGCATTCATCCTTGGTGAACTTGATCTTGAAGCCTTTGTCACAAAGTTGGCTAATACTAAGAAGATTGTGCTTTAGTCCTTCAACATAAAGAACATCTTCAATGGATGTGAAAGGTGGAGCACCAACTTTGCCTTTGCCAAGGATTCTTCCCTTATTATTGTCTCCATAAGTGACAAAACCCTTGGCCTTTAGCACTAGATTTGAAAATTGGTTTAGGTCTCCTGTCATATGCTTTGAACAACCACTATCAAGATACCAAAGATTGCATGTGGTCTTCAAGCATACCTCATTGTCTTCATCATCGGAATGGTGTGAGGCCATCAATGCTAGATTTGCACTTTCATTACTATCGGAATCGGATGAAGAACTTATTTCATTATCCTCCCATGCAACATAAGCCTTTTTGTTCTTGAATCCCTTTTTTCTTTTGAAGCCACCTTTCTTGGAGAGTTTTGGACAATTCGGCTTGATATGACCTTGCTTACCACATTCATAACATGTGATTTCTTGTGTTGATGTGGAAGCTTCCTTTTTCTTAAATTGTTTCTTTCCTTTTGAATGAGAAAAGGGTTTGTCATTTCTACCAAAGAACTTACCGAGCCTTTTAACAAGAATCATGAAATTTTCATCTTCTTCCGGATTGTCTTCCTTTTAAACTTCCTTGGAGTATATTTTCAATGCAATATTCTTGGATTTCTTATCTTGATTTTCATGCTTTTCAAGTCTTCCGAGTTCCGTTTCATATTCTTGATGTTTTCCAAACAATGTTGCGGATTTCATGGAGGAGAGAATTTTCTTTTCTGAAATTTCCGTTACCTTTCGTTTCCATTCCCTAGTTAAGGACCTAAGTTATTTCAGATTTAGTTCATCATTCGTCAAAGTTTTACCAAGAGCACTTAGATGATTGGTCAAGTGCACAAATCTCTTTTGTAGGTCAAGCATGGTTTCTCCGGGCTGCATTCGAAATAATTCGTATTCTTGACTCAAGATATTTAGTCTTGATCTTTTTACTTCAACCGTTCCTTCATGAGTTTGTACCAAGGTATCCCATATTTCTTTTGTTGTCTTGCATGCCGAGACACAGAAGAATTCATCCATGCTAAGTGCACCTTGAAAAAGGTTTATTGCCTTTTTATCATAGATAACTTTCTTCTTATCATCATCATCTCATGCAGTTTTAGGCTTTGATGAGCTAGCACCATTGATTACCGTTATAGGGATAAATGGACCATTCTCGATGGCATCCCATATTTCTTCTCCTTGTGCTTCTAGATGTTCCTTCATGCGTATTTTCCAGAAGTCAAAATATTCAACACAAAATAGAGGAGGCTTGTTGTTACTACCACCATCTCTGAAAACAGGATTTTGATTTGCGGAAGCCATTCTGGATCTTTTAGGAACAGGTTACCTATAACCTGCTCTGATACCAATTGTAAGTACGAAGTGCGCCTAAGAGGGGGGGGGGGGGTGAATTAGGTACTTAAAAAAATTCTGGTTTTAGTGATGATGGTTATTATTTTTCTGGATTATGGTGAATATAGGAAAGAGTAAAGTGCATAAAAATAAAGAGACACAAGCGATATATCCTGGTTCCCCTTACAGTCCGAGAGTACTCCAGTCCCCTTTCAACATGAAAGAGATTTCCTTATTGTGGCAAACTTAGACAAGAACTACCAAAAAGCCAAAAACAATCCTCTTGGACCAAGAACAATCCTCTTGGATTTTCACTATGTCAACAATGATAACAATCCTCTCAAAGTGACTACACTTGTATCCAACAATCCTGGAAAGACAAGATTTTAAAAACCACTTAAACTTATTTCCAACAATCCTGGAAAAATAAGTAAGTAACTATCAATATTTGATTTTAAGTGAGTTGAGTAGTATTGATCACTTAGAGTTATTTAACAATGAATGATCTTCTCTTCCAATGATAATATTATACAATGACTCAAGATATAATTGCTCAAAGTTTTCTGTTTAACAATGTATGAAAGTATGCAGAAAACTTTTGTATGAAAGTGAAGAAAAGCTTGAGTTTGTATTTTTAAAATTCAGAGAATATATTTGGAAGAGGTGTTGAAAATGATTTTGAAAATGAATATTTATATGTTCATAGCAACTTTTTGAAACATCATAAAGTTCTGAAAATGAATCATGAACAATTGCCAAGATTGAGTGAAAGGTTTCAATGAAAAGGTATTATGAACAGGCATGTGCAAAGCTGCTATTTTTCAAAATCGTGCAGCATGCAATCGATTGCACCCTTTGTGTAAATCGATTGCACTGGGTTTCAACAACTATATTTTCAAAAGTTTTAAGTGTGCAATCGATTGCACAAGCAATGTAAATCGATTGCATGTGAAGTCAGTAGCAAAAAATAAGTGAGTGCAATCGATTGCACAAGCAATGTAAATCGATTGCACTGAGAAACAGAAGAAAACATTTTGAAAATTTTAAGTATGCAATCGATTTCACAAGTAATGTAAATCGATTGCACAGAGAAACAGAAGCAAAAGATCTGAAAAATTGAAGCATGCAATCGATTGCACTAAATGCAAATCGATTGCACTCAAGTGAAAAATGAATTTTAACTTTGAAAAACTTGAGTAATGATTTATAAACATTTCTTATTCACCATTGAGCATCTATATCTTAAGATCAAAGTAAATAATATCATTATACCTTGAAAGTTGTTAAGAGCTTTGAACTGAAGATTTTGTCCATAGATGCTTTGAGCTTGATCATAAATCTTTGCCTTCTTTGTCAATCATGGTTTGTCTTCATCAAAACAAAAGTTCATTTGAGAAGCTTGATTTTACAATTTTGAATTTGTCGACTGTTTCTAACTCGGCCTCAGTCACTTGATTATATTCATGTGGCAATATAGATACCACATTGTAGTTCAGACCCAGAGATAGTTCGTCTTCTGAGTCGAAGTTATCTGTCAGTATTTCTTCGACCTCTATGGACTTCTCTTATTTCTTGTCACTGGCATTTTCCTTCTTCGGGGAAAACAATTTTCATCCCACTGGCTTTCTCTCCTCTACTTTGCTTGGAGGAGGGAGTTGATTTGTTCTTAACTACCCCATGTCCTTTGTAGCATTTTCCCTTTGAGCTTTCTTCAGCCTCTGGTGTCCCCTCCATTGAGATCTAGACATGGGATTCTTTCCTTTATAGTTTTCTGACTGGTATGCTTTCTGCTTCGACACCTGGAATTCCTTCCTGTGTGCAATGGACAAACCTCTTCCAAATTCAAAGCTTTTCCATTTTCCTGCCCTTGTCCCCTGTTTTGCACTGGGTTCATCCACCTATTATTTAGAACGTTAGAAGGTGGTTTAAATGTTGTCTTTTGACTCACCTAGGGGTAAGGACTATCGGGCCTTCGAGGGATCCCACGCTTGTCGAACACGAAAACGTTTCTGTTATTTTCCAGTTGCCCCTGTTTCAAGCAACTTGAATCCCCGCATAGTCTTTTGCGACCTTTCGATCATACAAAAAGCTGCACCTTAGGCACATCGAGGCTTTAGAGTGTTTTTGTTGGCATCGAATGAGAAAGTTCGACATACTCTCTTCAGGTCTTGGGTACATCTTGGGCCCTCAGTGGCCTTTTCCATCTCAGTATTTATAGCAAAACCATCAGTTTTCCCCCAGCATCTTTGGTAATAAAGCCTTCAGTGGCCTCCACCATATTGACATTAGTGGGTTTATTGTAGTTAGTCTCTGCCATCTGCAGCGGGTCAACATCAACTTTCATTTTATCCTTCTCGCCAAACTTAAGTCTTTCATTGTTGATAACATTCTAAATTAGATCCCCGAAAAGAAAACATTGTAAGGTTTTATGTCCTATAAAGTTATGATATTTGCAAAAACCTCTTTTCTTCCATTATTCTAACTGAGGACTTTTGGCACCAAGTGGCACAATCATCTGGCCATCGTTTACCAAAACATCAAAAAATTCGTCACACTTTGTTACGTTGGAGGTGTATATTCCCATAGGAAAATTATAATTTTTTGCAGGTTTGACTGCATTCTTCCCATTTGAAGGGGTTAAGGGTTTACAAGGATATGGTGGTACTTGCTTTAATTAAACCAAGTCTAGTTCACTTTCTTCGAAATCTATAGGGTCACTATTGATCTCTTGCTCGTCTTCTTCGGCTTCAACATATGCCGCCCTTTCTTTTCTATTGTTTTTATTTGCCCTAGCCTTTTCAGCCTTCAGTCATTCGACTTGTCAAACTCTATCTGGTAATTGGGACATGTCCCTTAAATATTGGGTGTCTAACTTCTTTTGAATGGAATAATCCAAACCGTATGTGGCCATTTCGAACAACTCATGTTCAGACACCTGTGTAAAATATCTTGCCTTCAATAAGCGGAACCTGTTCAAATAATTATTAATTGGCTCTATAAACTTTCTTTTATTATTAGCCAATTCCTTGAGACTAATCTTCAATTATACCATATGTGATCGGTGGAAATGAGAACTGGCTGTTTTTTAGCTGGTTTCGCGAAATGTCGCGGTAAGCAAGAGTCGCCACCGTCTTTTATTTTCTCCAACATGGAAAGGACAAAAGCATAGAAAAATTCCTTAATGAGATTAGTTCTCGGTTCGGGAGGTAGATTTATAGAAAGGGAAGGTGTTAGCACCCTTTCTATCCATGGTTATCCATGGGCTCTTAGATACTTGCTCATTTGTGTTTTCAAAATGTTTGTTTGCTTTTCAAGGTGAGTGGGTTTGAAAAAGTTCTGTTTAAAATTTCAGTTCGACTCTTGTATCAGTCCTCAATAGTGTTTGAAAAGTTGTTTTTGAAAGCTTTTTGCAAAGTGTCGGTGTAAAAAGAAGTTTTTGATTTGTTTTGAATTAGAGCAAGTATCTACGAGTCATCTACCTACCCTAATGAATTAGTCTGTGTAAATGTCCTTGAGGTAGTGCCTTCCCACCATTGAGAGGTAGGTAGCACCACCGTTGGAGGTGTTCGGGTCAATTCGAGGGTTAGGGACAGTGTGGTCACCGGGCAATAGTAAGATACCTTAGAAGCTACCCTTATGCCATTGATCTTTTTATTCCGAGGCAACTTGTTTCGAGGCAACCGTTTCGAGGCAACTAGATCAATGGAACATAAGGACTCACTAAGACGTCCTATACTCGACGACCACGTTTCGAGGGGCAAGGCAACAGTGTGATCACCAGAGCAACAGTAGGACACCTTAGAAGCTACCCTTATGCCATGTTCATGGACATAAGGGCTTACTAAGACGTCCTGTACTCGACGACCACGTTTCGAGGGGCAAGGCAACAGTGTGATCAACAGAGCAACAGTAGGATACCTTAGAAGCTACCCTTATGCCATGTTCATGGACATAAGGACTTACTAAGACGTCCTGTACTCGACGACCACGTTTCGAGTGGCAAGGCAACAGTGAGGCGTACCCTAAGAGTGGTGTGTGAATTGTGTGTCATTTTCAATTATTATTTGTCTTGTCATGCATTGGGTGAGCTACGCTTTGATTTTATTTGGGCATACATTCTTTCATGTGATTAACAGTTTAAAGGGTGCGGAAATTAAAATGCGGAAAAATAAAGGTCCTACGCTATTACAAGGCGCGAGTCTACATCGCCAAATTAAACAAAGACCCGATTTTAAATAAAAGTGCGGAAAATAAATGTCCTAATTATTATTACAAAGCTTTAGGGCAAGTACATAAATTTCACAAAGAAAAATAAAATAAACGCGCGAAGAGAAATTATATTCGAAGGTGCGAGGGCGTTGGACCCTTTAAAGGAATTAAATATTATAAATTGAAAATTAATTAATGATTTTAATTACAAGAAAATATTTTTTGACCTTTTTTATGTTTTTTATGAAATAAAATAAAAAAAGAATTAAAAATGTCAAAAGAAAAAGCCTAAGTCTAAATTTGTTTTTATTTATTGTGAAAAAAGGTTAAAATTAACTAATTAAACTAATTAATTTGTTAGTATTTTATTTACAAAAATAATTACTAAAGTGAAATTAATAATAATAATAATAATTACATTTTTTTGTTTTTTTTCTGAATTTATGAAAATAATTATTTGTGAACTAACTAAATAATAATAATAATTAATAAAAGGAAAGAAAATAAGAAAAGAAATGCTAAACCAAGGAGGTGAAGGCCGGATTTTGGAGGTTTTACTCAAAATCATCCTTAGGCATCAAAAATTCCATCTAAGCCCATGGTTGTGATCTTCCATGTCTCCTGATCACGTCTATGCTTATGGTTTGTCCCAATTTCACCTGTAGACAAAATACCTAAAAAACAAAACCAACGAACCATAGGCACGGGTATTGTTATACGAAGCCTAAAAATGAAATTGAATATAGCAGTTACATTGGAAATTAGGCATGAAGTATGAATATGCTATTATTTTCCAGAAAAAGTGCAAGAATGGAGAAACATGATTTCGTGTACAGGGGTGAGTTTGAGACAACTTACAGCGCTTGGTAGTGGACCTTAGGACGCGTTTGTGGTTGCTTTGGCTTCAGGGAGTGGCAAGGAAGAAAGCCACGTGCTTGCTTGGATCTGAAAATGTTTGCAACACCGTTTTAGATCTCTCACTTTTTTGGACAAATTTTGAACTTTTCCTATGGCCGTTTGTGCACACTCTCCTTTTTTTCTAGGTTCTGAATGAGGCTTGCAAGGCTTGTATATATAGGCTTGGATGATAATCAGTCACATTAAGGAGCTTTTAAGCCTTGCAATGAAGTTTTGATTTTCTCCATAATCACCATTGAAATAACTTGCCATATTTGCTCCAAATTTGAATTTTTTTGCTTGAAATAGGTCTTGAACGAATTTGGTATATGTTTTATGGTGTATCAAAGCTATTCAAACCACAAAATATCCCTCCATTAATTTCTTTGATTTTTATTTGAATTTTAAAGATTTAAAATGCATTAAATCAAATAAAATTAAATAAAAATGGAAAAATTAATTTTTAATCTTGAAATAAATTGTGGGACACGTGGGAGGCATGGCCAAGCTGAAACAAGTGGAAAAAGTGGGCCCCTTTTGTCAAAAAATGAAATTTCAAGGATAAATGATTTTGGCCATTTCACAAATATTTCCCAACTTCTCTAATGCATATCTTGCTCAATTTTGAAGTTATGAACATTTTCTTGGACATTTTGGAAAGGCCTTGAAGTCCTCTAACCAATGTCTTTGGTCCCATGTCATTTTGATTTACCAATCTCAAGTTATGGTCTTTGACTTAAAGTCCCTTTTTGTTGACTTTTGAAAATGACCTATAATGTTGAAATTGATAACTTTTTGTGAAAGCATTTCTTGGAATTGGAATGTGAAGATGAGTTGTAGGAAATGTCTTCCCCTTCAAGATGAGCATTGGATGGAATTTTTCTGATGAACCATGAAAAAGTTATGCCTTGGTCAAGTTATAGTTGACTTTTCAGTTGTCCAAAAATAGAAACTTTTGACACCTTGATGATTTTTGAGCCATTCTTGTGAAATCATGGTCAAGACTTGACCAAATGATGATTTTGGCTTCAAAATAAGATGTTGACCAAAAATTTGACTTTTGACTGCCAAATGACCATTTTGCCCCTACAGTTGACTGTTGAGCAAATGAGACTTTTGACTGTGCAACTTGACCTTGTAAGCCTTGAAACTTGACATGTAGGTGCTTGACAATGTTTATGAGCATATGGGATTTGATTGAGCCCTTGAAAATCTCAACTTCCTTGCAAGAACCAAAACCCTAATTTGACTGGCTTAGGAGGATGGTTGTCTGTGTAGCCCTTGAGTAGACTTGAACCATTTGTAGATGATTCTTGTCAAAATTTTGAAGATTATGGGAGGGCAAATTTTGGGGTACAATAGTTGCCCCTGTTCAATCTTCTTAGACCTGAGGATGTAGATTGGCTTGCATGCCTTTCGTGATCCGAGGGTGGAAGATGATTGAACACTAGAGTGCCCAGAAATTTGCACTCACATAGTTGAGTATCAGCGGTGCGATGGCGGGAATGGGCTTACAGATGCCATTTGGAGGGATGGTGGGTAGGAGGATGGGCTTATAGATGCCATATGGAAGTGTGACAGAACTTTGTCGGGAATGGGCTTATAGATGCCATTTGGAACTGTTGGTATGTGGATGGGCTTATAGATGCCATCTAGGTGTCGATCGCGTAAGAGATTCCTTAGCGAGAACTTGCGTACCTGAGAAAGAGAAATAATTACCTGGCCTGTTACAGGGGTTGATCTTCAAACTCTTTATATGGACGCACCCTGGTTGGTTACAGGAATCGAATCTTCGACCTCTTCAGACGTGCCCTGGTGAGATACAGGAATCGAGTCTGGAGCTTCAAAAGGTGATGAATGAATCAGGGATGGTTACTACCTCAACGGGACGGTGAGAGAACCTTGGATGATTACTACCTCAACAGTAACGATGAGAGAATCTGGGATGGTTACTATCTCAACGGGACGGTGAGAGAACCTTGGATGATTACTACCTCAACAGTAACGATGAGAGAATCTGGGGCGATTACTACCTCAACAGTAACGATGAGAGAATCTGGGGCGATTACTACCTCAACAGTAACGATGAGAGAATCTGGGGCGATTACTACCTCAATAGTAACGATGAGAGAATCTGGGGTGATTACTACCTCAACAGTAACGATGAGAGAATCTGGGGCGATTACTACCTCAACAGTAACGATGAGAGAATCTGGGGGCGATTACTACCTCAACAGTAACGATGAGAGAATCTGGGGCGATTACTACCTCAACAGTAACGATGAGAGAATCTGGGGCGATTACTACCTCAACAGTAACGATGAGAGAATCTGGGGGCGATTACTACCTCAACAATAACGATGAGAGAATCTGGGGCGATTACTACCTCAACAGTAACGATGAGAGAATCTGGGGCGATTACTACCTCAACAGTAACGATGAGAGAATCTGGGGCGATTACTACCTCAACAGTAACGATGAGAGAATCTGGGGCGATTACTACCTCAACAGTAACGATGAGAGAATCTTGGATGTCTTCTACTGAGTCTTCATTAGGAAAATCTTTAGGAATCGATTTAACTGGACCAGAGAAAGCCTTTGACTGGATAAGAATCAGAAAAATCTTTAGGAGTTGATTTAACTGAACCAGGCAAGGTATTGGAATCTTCAACTGGAATAAGAATCTGGGAGATCTTAGGGTCGATCTGACTGAACCAGAGAAGGCCTTTGACTGGATAAGAATCAGAAAAATCTTTAGGAGTCAATTTAACTGAACCAGGCAAGGTCTTGTAATCTTCAACTGGAATAAGAATCAGGGAGATCTTAGGGTCGATCTGACTGAACCAGAGAAGGCCTTTGATTAACTTTGACTGGATAAGAATCAGGAAAATCTTAGAATCGATTTAACTGAACCAGACTAAAGTCTTGGAATATCTTCAACTGGATCGGCATCAGAAAAATCTTAGGAATCGATTTAACTGAACCAGAGGAGGTCTTGGACATAGCTGAGAATTTAACTGGATCTTTCCTGAAAGGTAAAGGTCAGTCATATGCAATGCATGGATCAAGCCATGATGTTCTCAACATAAATGAGATCGTATGTTCATGATGCATATATGCATGCTATAATGTATGGAAATGCGACGTTTATGAACATATGTTTTTGTCTAGGAAAGTAAATCCTTGACGTGTACCGGGAAGTCACATCCTGGGCTGATGTTGGAGAATAGTGCTTTGTTGTTTCCGCTGGGGATGATAGTTGCAAGAATACAGGTAGGAGAAGATAACTCCGTTGGGGAATAAACTTGGCGAATGGATTACTCTGCAGGGAAAAATTACTCTAGCTACCTTGATAGGGAACAATACTCTGTGGGGAGAGGGGTACTTTGCTGGGATGCTGATGGTAACTTCGCTGGGGATACCGTGGTTATGAAGTGTTAATAGACTCCGCTGGGGATAAGAAGACTTCGCCAAGGACGATCTTTCCATGGCTATTGGCTGAGGATAACCCAATTATATCCTGGTGGGGAAATAACTTTCTGAATAAAGCCGGGGGACGCATTCGTGCTCTGCAGGGGATAAGCTTCCAGAATCTATTGGGGATAAGCTTCCTGCTGGGGAGATGGATTCAAACTTTCCTGGGGAAATCTTGAACTATGTTGGACCCTCCTAGGGAAACTTTGAGATGCATTGGGGAAGTGGCTCCGCTGAATGTCTGGTATACCTCCGGGGAACAATCTTAGATCAAGATTGCCGGGGACGCTTGTTGAGGAATGTTGAGATCTGCTGGAGGATACCCAAATTCCTTAAGGCTGACAGGATAACTCTGCTAGGGGAGAGTGTATTGACCTGCTGGCTCACTCTCTGGGGAGTTAAGATATACTGGTTACGTTCTTCAGCTGAACCTATCTTGGTACCTTGGTGGACCGAACCATTAGATCGCTTAGACCACTCATTATTGCCCCAGTTTCAGTGGGAGAAGGCACCTGTGGGGGTAATTGACAAATCTTCTGGTAGACGGGTGACGAGATGCCAGGACATAGTCGTACGCTTTGATCCCTAATTTTTGCCTGGACCGCCCTTTCGGGTTTTCAGTCCATCGGGATACCCTTTTTTGCCCAAGCCGCCCTTTCAGGTTTTCGACTTGCCGGGTGTACAGATTTTTTCCATTTCATCCCTTATTTTGCCCGAACCCTTTTGGTTCACCAGGAAGCCCTAATTTTTGCCTAGGTATGTCAACCTAGCGGGTCTTTGATTATGCATAGTGTTTTTCGACTATGTCCACGCTCTCAGAATGTAGGGAGTTGCCCATGTTAGAAGTGTTTTGTCATACCCCCATAAGATGTTTGATCAGGCAAGATTCGTTGCTGGAATGTCCCAAGTGACTCAGGCGGAGATTTGCCCCAGGCTATTTGGACTTTGAGAGATTCTCCGAATCTTGACTTAACTGCCCCAGATGGTAGCCCATGATCATGTCTGCCCCTTGATTGGAAGTGCTTTTGTTCGTTAGACATTCGTCGTGCGAACTTCTATGCTGTTCAAACAAAAGGTCATACGCAAACAGAGTTATGTCAAAAATGCAAAGCTTATGTCTGTCTTGAAGTTTTTGAAAAATGCATTTTTCAGTAAAACCAACAAATTTTGTAAAATGTGATGTCAACTCAATATTTTATAGCAAGCCTTAAGGAGTCAGGATACCTTTGTAACAGTATGCTTTCGAACTAACCCATGCTTCAGCTAGGACTTTTAAGGGTTATAACGTGGCTTGGTTCACGGTTCAAGAAACAAAGGATAAAGGCTCAAATTTATTTGTACCCACCCACTCTTCGTGATGTTCTTCAAACCTAAACTCAGTTGATCGTGCGTTAGACTTTGTTTGAGTCTTTGTCCTGTCGTTCCAATGATGGTTCGGATATTGACAGTTTATTTTGAAGAGGCAGTCATTTTTGTTGAGGTTTTGTAGGACCTCTTTCTTTTTGATTTCGTTATCCCTATCTTTTGTCTGAACTGTTACTTTTTTTTTTGGAATTACAGTCAGCGGGATGCCCCAGTTTTGTAAGTCTCCTTCATAGGTTTTGACTTATTGGGTTTTTATTTTTGAGATATAATGACTGCCTATCCCTATGATTATCCAGAACCATCATCGTATTTTGTTTTATAAGGACCTCTTTGGTGCCATTTGTTATGCACTTGGATCAACTGAGAGAACTACCCTGCCCCAGGTTATGATAAAGGGTTTTAATTTTCGAAAAGAAAAACTCCTACTTCTTGGGCTCAGAGGGGTTGACGAGGGATTATCTTCCTTATAACTCCAGTGTTTAGGGATTGAAACAATGCCTATACCTCATCAGCGGGGTCTGTTCAAAAGCATACTGTAGATTGCGGTATCGTTTTCGTCATCCTCCCTCAAGAGGCTTAGAATTATTAATTAAGAGTTGACCATCACAAAAAATATGAAAACAGTTTGCATATAGTGAATGCAAATATATTGCTTTAAAACAGACATATGCGATGCATTAATGAAATAACAACGTTTAATCATGAATAAATGTTTGAACAGTCAAAAGAAAGTTACAACTTGAAAATTCTAATAAACAAAAGCCTTCTAGTCTCGGGGCTTGTTACTTCGACTGGTGCATCTCGTAGGGATGGCAGGAGCATTCAGCATGGCCCATATGGGTGAAATCCACAGCTCTTTCGTTAATTAGGTCTTGGATCTTATTCCTCAGAGCCCAGCAGTCGTCGGTGTCATGTCCTGGACTGTCAGAGTGGTATGCACATCTTTCCTCAGGATTGTACTTTAGGGAGGTTGTGTTGAGATTCTTAGGAGGGTCCCTTAACGTCACCAGATTCAACCTCAACAATTTTTGTAAAGCTTGAGACGATGACACGTTGAGCTTGGTGAACTGCCTTTTAGGCTTGTCTGGCTTGCTCTGATCAGCCCGTTGTTCTTGGCGAGGTCGTTGTTGGACCTGTGAAGTGGTAGCAGCTTGGAGAGGTCTATTCATTAGACCAGACCTTTGTCCTCTTGGAAGCTGTTCAATGACCTGGTCCCTGACTTGGGCTGGTTGCTTCATGTCTTGATGAAGCTGACTGATCATGGCCCTCAGCTCTCCTTGCTCCCGAGCTAAACCTTGGATGAGAGCCCTTTGTCCCAGCATCTGGGTTTTCATCGTATCTACCTCAGCTTGCAGACGTTTCAGCCGTTCGTCCTTGTCATCTTCAGGACTTTGCTTGGCCAAATTCACCATATGGAGTGTCCTCAACTCTTCTTGCCCCTTGGATAGGCTTAAAAAGATTTCCCTGAACTGGGTCTCTTAAGCATGAGGTCCCTGGTTATCTTGTTGGAAAGCCATTGCTGAAATAAACAGCGGAGATGGTAAGTGACCTGTCAAAAGGGTACCTGTTATGCAATGATATGTATGTATATATATGCAATGTTTTCAAGGATCTCGCGGGGTAAACAAGAAAAAATGTTAGAGTTTGCATTTTGTAGCTTGATTGAAGGAGCTTCATGTTGTTGAGAGTCCTTCTTCAAGAGTCAAAGGCTCACCATATCCAGTGGGTCATAGCCCCTGACAACCTTGTCCAGAGGAAAATAAATCCTCTTTGCCCCTTGCTGGGATAGTTGATTCATCATGACCTGCATCACAAGCCCTTGAGATCCTTGAAACGGATTAGTCCTTATGTGGGATGTATGCAATGGTATGATGTTATGCTATGCATGGGGTAACGTAGGTAAACCCTGTTATGAGTCCCAATTAAGGACTGTAAACAAAACCTGCAAGAAACTCAGTAAACCCTGTTATGAGCCCCAATTAAGGACTATAAACAAAACCTGCAAGAAACTCAGTAAACCCTGTTATGAGCCCCAATTAAGGACTATAAACAAAACCTGCAAGAAACTCAAGTGTCAGATAACAAGCCTGCAAGTAGTCAAGTTGGAAGGCACACAAGTCACACAAGAGAAACCCTTAGAGTTTAGGCCAGCATGGGGTCTGGGTATTACCCTCTTGAAGTTGGTGGGCTCAACCTGTCCTATTAGAAGTAACCAGGTTCTAAGGGTCCCAATATCACTGGATTGCTTTCATTGTTCATCGTTTCGATTTAGCCACTAAACTGGCGACCGAAATATTCCAAGAAAGCAACCCTCAATTGAGTGTAGTATCGAGTATCAACCAACCTCGGACTGCACCAAAGTCAGTTATCTCACTACCCTAAAGAGGCCAAGATAGTTCAATTAAGGTTCCTAAGGTCAATTGATGCTTCACGACACCACATGGAGGCCGCGTACTCTCCTTGACTGAACTCAAGGGTTACCGGTACACACCAAAGTGCCACATCAACGTAGAAGACTGTTTCAACCATGTCGGTATACCCCGCACAGTTCCCTCACAGCCTTGTTGCTACTTTCTAAGAAGGTATCCCCAGATCCGGGTTAGGATCTATAGAACTCCCAAGACAGTCCCACAATTTTAAAGCAAACAAGTCAAAGCAATTGAAAACACAGTGATCTTAGTCCTAAGGTACACCTCACTTTAAAAGTCTCCCCAGCAGAGTTACTAGTTCTGTGATCGGTGGAAATGAGAACTGACTGTTTTTTAGCTGGTTTCGCGAAATGTCGCGGTAAGCAAGAGTCGTCACCGTCTTTTATTTTCTCCAACATGGAAAGGACAAAAGCATAGAAAAATTCCTTATTGAGATTAGTTCTCGGTTCGGGAGGTAGATTTATAGAAAGGGAAGGTGTTAGCACCCTTTCTATCCATGGTTATCCATGGGCTCTTAGATACTTGCTCATTTGTGTTTTCAAAATGTTTGTTTTCTTTTCAAGGTGAGTGGGTTTGAAAAAGTTCCGTTTAAAATTTCAGTTCGACTCTTGTATCAGTCCTCAAGAGTGTTTGAAAAGTTGGTTTTGAAAGCTTTTTGCAAAGTGTCTGTGTGAAAAGAAGTTTTTGATTTGTTTTGAATTAGAGCAAGTATCTACGAGTCATCTACCTACCCTAAGGAATTAGTCTGTGTAAATGTCCTTGAGGTAGTGCCATCCCACCATTGAGAGGTAGGTAGCACCACCGTTGGAGGTGTTCGGGTCAATTCGAGGGTTAGGGACAGTGTGGTCACCGGGAAATAGTAAGATACCTTAGAAGCTACCCTTATGCCATTGATCTTTTTATTCCGAGGCAACTTGTTTCGAGGCAACCGTTTCGAGGCAACTAGATCAATGGAACATAAGGACTCACTAAGACGTCCTATACTCGACGACCACGTTTCGAGGGGCAAGGAAACAGTGTGATCACCAGAGCAACAGTAGGACACCTTAGAAGCTACCCTTATGCCATGTTCATGGACATAAGGACTTACTAAGACGTCCTGTACTCGACGACCACGTTTCGAGGGGCAAGGCAACAGTGTGATCACCAGAGCAACAGTAGGATACCTTAGAAGCTACCCTTATGCCATGTTCATGGACATAAGGACTTACTAAGACGTCCTGTACTCGACGACCACATTTCGAGGGGCAAGGCAACAGTGAGGCGTACCCTAAGAGTGGTGTGTGAATTGTGTGTCATTTTCAGTTATTATTTGTCTTGTCATGCATTGGGTGAGCTACGCTTTGATTTTATTTGGGCATACATTCTTTCATGTGATTAACAGTTTAAAGGGTGCGGAAATTAAAATGCGGAAAAATAAAGGTCCTACGCTATTACAAGGCGCGGGTCTACATCGCCAAATTAAACAAAGACCCGATTTTAAATAAAAGTGCGGAAAGTAAATGTCCTAATTATTATTACAAGGCTTTGGGGCAAGTACATAAATTTCACAAAGAAAAATAAAATAAACGCGCGAAGAGAAATTATATTCGAAGGTGCGAGGGCGTTGGACCCTTTAAAGGAATTAAATATTTGAAATTGAAAATTAATTAATGATTTTAATTACAAGAAAATATTTTTTGACCTTTTTTATGTTTTTTATGAAATAAAATAAAAAAAGAATTAAAAATGTCAAAAGAAAAAGCCTAAGTCTAAATTTGTTTTTATTTATTGTGAAAAAAGGTTAAAATTAACTAATTAAACTAATTAATTTGTTAGTATTTTATTTACAAAAATAATTACTAAAGTGAAATTAATAATAATAATAATAATAATAATTACATTTTTTTTGTTTTTTTCTGAATTTATGAAAATAATTATTTGTGAACTAACTAAATAATAATAATAATTAATAAAAGGAAATAAAATAAGAAAAGAAATGCTAAACCAAGGAGGTGAAGGCCGGATTTTGGAGGTTTTACTCAAAATCATCCTTAGGCATAAAAAATTCCATCTAAGCCCATGGTTGTGATCGTCCATGTCTCCTGATCACGTCTATGCTTATGGTTTGTCCCAATTTCACCTGTAGACAAAATACCTAAAAAACAAAACCAATGAACCCTAGGCACGGATATTGTTATACGAAGCCTAAAAATGAAATTGAATATAGCAGTTACATTGGAAATTAGGCATGGAGTATGAATATGCTATTATTTTCCAGAAAAAGTGCAAGAATGGAGAAACATGATTTTGTGTACAGGGGTGAGTTTGAGACAACTTACAGCGCTTGGTAGTGGACCTTAGGACGCGTTTGTGGTTGCTTTGGCTTCAGGGAGTGGCAAGGAAGAAAGCCACGTGCTTGCTTGGATCTGAAAATGTTTGCAACACCGCTTTAGATCTCTCACTTTTTTGGACAAATTTTGAACTTTTCCTCTGGCCGTTTGTGCACACTCTCCTTTTTTTCTAGGTTCTGAATGAGGCTTGCATGGCTTGTATATATAGGCTTGGATGAGAATCAGTCACATTAAGGAGCTTTTAAGCCTTGCAATGAAGTTTTGATTTTCTCCATAATCACCATTGAAATAACTTGCCATATTTGCTCCAAATTTGAATTTTTTTGCTTGAAATAGGTCTTGAACGAATTTGGTATATGTTTTATGGTGTATCAAAGCTATTCAAACCACAAAATATCCCTCCATTAATTTCTTTGATTTTTATTTGAATTTTAAAGATTTAAAATGCATTAAATCAAATAAAATTAAATAAAAATGGAAAAATTAATTTTTAATCTTGAAATAAATTGTGGGACACATGGGAGGCATGGCCAAGCTGAAACAAGTTGAAAAAGTGGGCCCCTTTTGTCAAAAAATGAAATTTCAAGGATAAATGTTTTTGGCCATTTCACAAAAATTTCCCAACTTCTCCAATGCATATCTTGCTCAATTTTGAAGTTATGAACATGTTCTTGGACATTTTGGAAAGGTCTTGAAGTCCTCTAACCAATGTATTTGGTCCCATGTCATTTTGATTTACCAATCTCAAGTTATGGTCTTTGACTTAAAGTCCCTTTTTGTTGACTTTTGAAAATGACCTATAATGTTGAAATTGATAACTTTTTGTGAGAGAATTTCTTGGAATTGGAATGTGAAGATGAGTTGTAGGAAATGTCTTCCCCTTCAAGATGAGCATTGGATGGAATTTTTCTGATAAACCATGAAAACGTTATGCCTTGGTCAAGTTACAGTTGACTTTTCAGTTGTCCAAAAATAGAAACTTTTGACACCTTGATGATTTTTGAGCCATTCTTGTGAAATCATGGTCAAGACTTGACCAAATGATGATTGTGGCTTCAAAATAAGATGTTGACCAAAAATTTGACTTTTGACTGCCAAATGACCATTTTGCCCCTATAGTTGACTGTTGAGCAAATGGGACTTTTGACTGTGCAACTTGACCTTGTAAGCCTTGAAACTTGACATGTAGGTGCTTGACAATGTTTATGAGCATATGGGATTTGATTGAGCCCTTGAAAATCTCAACTTCCTTGCAAGAACCAAAACCCTAATTTGACTGGCTTAGGAGGATGGTTGTCTGTGTAGCCCTTGAGTAGACTTGAACCATTTGTGGATGATTCTTGTCAAAACTTTGAAGATTATGGGAGGGCAAATTTTAGGGTACAACACCATATAAAACTGGTCATGGATTAATCTCTCTAATCGAGTCCAATCATGGATGAACTGTGCTGGGAGTATGGTGAACCATGTAAAATCATTTTTAGTTAGCAAACTAGGGAAATATTTTATTCTTATATTTTCATTATTCGCTATGTCCCCATCTTCGGTAAGATACCTAACTCTATGTTCGAAAGTAGATTCATTGGTATCACCAAAGAACTTTGGGAACTTTGGTACTTCCCATCCCCTGGGTAACTCTGTCTGTAAAACATAATCAGACAAAGGGGATGTATAGTTTGGCCTTCAAAGGCCTACATTTACCCCATTTCGAGCCATTATTCTTTCGACCATGGTGAAACAACCGGCTGAAATCATTGGAAAAACAGTGAAGTCTCCATCAAACATTTTATATCCCACAGGAAGGGAAAGGTAAACATCGAGTAAACATAAGAAGGGTGAAATCACGATCAAATGACTGGGAGATATGGGTAAGGGAGTCGATTACACGAGTGGAAGGTATTAGCACCCCACACGTCAGTGGTACTCCATACGATCCATTCTTGCTGTCTAATATAAAGGGTGTGTTCACGTCTACAACTTAAGGTATAAAGGAAAAAAACAAAGAGGGAATGCATGAAAAATAAAACAAAGGGAAAAGAAGGAAATATTTACAAAGTTTCGCTCGGTTGAGCCTCGCGACCAAATGCCTATGTAACCCTTTTAAGGAATCATAGCGTCGTAGTTTGGCTCAATAGTTTCTATTTGTTGTAATGTTTTTATGGATAATGCCATGTTCGTATCCTTGCGTTTAGGATTGCTACTCGTGCTTGGTGTTGCAGCTCATAAGAGACTCATGGTAGACCACTTGCACACTTAGCATTTCCAACTTGCTCAAATTTGAAATGAAATATCCTTATCGAAAATGTTTTCAAAATGGAAAAAAAGTCCGAAGACTAAAAATGATTTTCATTGGTTAGTATTTTTTACCTTGAAAAAGGATTTGAGAAGATTTAGATGTTTTATGCATTTTCCAAAGAAAAGAGTTTTAGTATTAAACATGCAAGAAGGAAAGAAAAAGTCTAAGAGAAACTATCCTAAATCTAATCTCTAATGTAATCATACAATGATGGCCCTAAGGTCAAGGATAAAAGGGGAACCTCTAACTAAGTTAGCATGCATGGTTCACAACCTAATGTCTATCTTGAATCGCTGTTAAAGGTTGAACCGAGAGATCCTAAGGGAACATGGCAAAGGTTCAAAACCTAATATCTATCTTGAAATGCCACCAAAGATTGAAACGAGAGATACCTAAGGGAACATGGCAAAGGTTAAAAACTTAATATCTATCTCGAATCGCCACCAAAGGTTGAAACAAAATATCCCTAAGGGAACATGTCAAAGGTTTAAAACCTAAAGAAACACGCACACAAGTGCGATCACACAAACTAAAAACCAAAACAAGCAAACAAAGCTTGAGGAATATCCACTCACTCAAGTAGAACACACCAAATCGAGGTATCATGGCACCAAGATAGGATAAGGAGAGGGATGCCTAAGCACAATATCATATCATCAAGGTAGGACAAAGGAAATGGGGCACCTAACCATGATATCAAATCATCAAGGTAGGATAAAGGGATGCTTAGCCAAGACATTGAATCGTCGAGGCAAGCGAAATGGGGGAATAATGGTTTTTAACCGTGATATCAAAGCATCAGGGCAAGAAATAAAAGGGTGTCGGATCTTAACTAAGATATCAAATAATTGAGGCAAGAGAAGAACGAAAGTGAATCGTCATAAGCGACTAAACACCTGACCAAGATATCAAAAATCGATGTAGAATATAGAAGGTAATATTGAGATCACATCAAAGCGTCAATGTTTCACAAACACGAGATGAAGACAAAGTGTGGGGGATTGATTGTGAATCCCTTTTCCATCTGACCGACTTGATAACAAGAGTAGGCACAATTCAAAGCATCAACATACAATGTGAGCTAGGAACGACACAAATTAGAATGTGTGGGGGTCGATTGCAGACCTTTTTCCACTCGCCTTCTCCGAGGACTTATCAATGGGGAACAGGAATGAGACGCCTTCATCGAGGTATTTGGCACAAATGTTAACAAACAAGATGGTAAACAAACAAGCACAAGTAAAACTGCCTTAAACAGGTCTTTAAATAAACCAAATTTGCCTCAAAGAGACTCCCAAAACATGCATCTCTATCCAACTTCTCTTGGCATCAGAAAACAGTAAATAATCATACATATCTATTCCTACTTCTCATGGCATCAGAAAATCGGTAAACAAATGCAAAAGAATAAACCAGAAATATACCAAAACAGATAAGAGTCTATTATATAGCAAATACAAGCCAAGAAACCCGGAATACTTCAAGCGAGCTAGCATCAACAACAAATCAAATCATATACAATATCCAATACAACCATCCAACATTACAATGCAAAAATAAATCGCAAGCTATGCGCGCTCCAAGCTAATGTCCTGAATCAAGCAATGCTACACAAGCAAATAGTAAAAATCGAACAAATGCGTCGCGATGAATCGCCTTCCAAAACTTGCACAATGTCACAAGAAGAGTTAGCAAATAACAAGGAATACAATATGTAACTCAACAATAAATAGCACAACTCAAAATGGAATATTATCATTAATAAAGTGAAATAAACTAAGCAACGGAAGCATAAAACCAAACTTCGGGCAGCATGTGCATCATAACATGAATCACACGAAATGTCGGTCTGAAATCAACACAACACGGTGCAAATATATAACAAAGACCAATGCAAGTACAATGATGCATAAACCAACAATTAAAATTCATTCCAAGTGTAAGTTACAAAACCAGGGAAGCACCTCCGTCATTTTAAGAATTAACCAGAAAAATGCACCAAAATCAAGCCAACACAACAACCATGTCCAATAATCAACCAATGAAGTGTAAGCATGCATCGAATGAATATTAAAACTCAATGTACATGTTGCAAAGAAAACCAAACAACATTGTACTCAATTCTAAAGTGCATGAAAAGTTGTCTTAAAATTAACCAGAATTAACATCAATGTTCCATAATTATCCAATCAAGGCTAGAAACACATGAGCCGCAAAATAAAACTCAAACCAAGTGCATGTTTAAAGGCCGGACAACACTACACCATATCACAACATCGCACGCAAAATTATTCCGAATTCGGTAAAACTTGACATAATCGTCACTTGAATGCCAAAACAAATGCAACGAAACTAAAATCAATAATTAAAATTAGTTCCAAGTACATTTTTGAAAAACAGACAATACTACACCGTATCTTAAATTCTCCAGGAAAATCACATCAAAAACAGTTAAAATCAACATTAACCATCCATAAATGTCTGAATATGATCAATTAAGCCTCAAACCAATTTTAAAAGTGAACCTTGTTTGCACATTCAGACAACAACTTATACCTAAACCAAATTTGTGCAAAATCGATTTCAACAAATGTGAACGGACGCGGAAACACATATTTTGGTTTGAGTATTATTTCTTAAGAATGGTGCATAAGTTATAAACAATGAAATCGTACCAGTGCCTTAATTTCAAGTTCAAAACATCATTCATGAGTTAATGCAATTTTATTGAATCAAAACATTTTCAATGTCGAAAAATCAAATTTATCAACAATGATGTAAAGTTACATTAACTCATGAAATCAAGATAAATTCTCACCATCAATTCATGATTTAACATGATTTGACATAAATCAAGATTATCCAACATCAACAACACACAATGAAAATTTATACCGAAATCGCATCAAAGTACTGGTTCATGACAAATGGTTCAAGAATATTCAACTCATGAAATTATGTAAAATCAATTCAATGTTTATAATCAATTCAAGAATCAAAATAATCTCATGAATTCACATAACGTTCAACTAATTCCACTTCTAATCATCATCATCAATTCAATTATCAAGTGATTTGCACAAATTCAAGAATCAAGTCTCAATTCAATTCACATCATGTAATTATCTCTCAAGCATTAAATCAAACACCCAAGCTTAAAAAAATATCCAATTCAAAAATAAAACTTAAGAGATTCAAGAAAATTTACCGAATCAAAGAATTGGAGAAGATGAAACTCGCCAGAAGTTAAATGGAGGAGGAGAGATCGCTAGTACTTGACGCAATTGGAGGGAGCTAGTATGAAAATCGCGCAGAGGATAAGGGAGTATGTTGTGTCGTGTGACAGAGAGGGAAGAGGTGGAGACACTTCTCGCCAGTTGCCGAAAACTAAAGTGACATGACGACCAGTGGTGTTTTCACAAAGATGCTTATGGGGATTCGATTCTTGCTTGCGGAATTTGAAGGTAAGAGATGAAGATTCAAGAGATTTTATGAGTTTTTGTGGTTTTTGTGTGGGTGATTCTTGAAAAAGATGAGAAAAAAAGAGAGAGGGTTTTGGGTTTGATCTTATGAAATGTGAAAATGAGAGTGTCATTGTGTTTGAGATTTGAAATTCAAAATATATAGTCTTGGCTTCAAACTTGAATCTTATTTTATGCACAATGCGACATGGAACCACAAGCTCATAATAATCAGTGCAAAATCTTGACACGTGACTTGAAAGAAAGCTCTTGATAACGAAATTTGTGATGCAGAACCAAAATAATTGTCTCGATACAATAAAAATTGAGCAAGTTATGTCGCCCTTAACAACGAGAAATGCAGTGTAAAAATTCCCAATGCAGAATTTTACAGCTTTTTTAGTGTACATCGCACGAACAAACCACAAGACCATGTCACTCGGTGCAAAATTCGGGCTCGGGGCCTGAAACAAAAATGTTGGCGACGAACTTTATGACATCATGCCGAAAGAATCACCTTGATACGATAAAAATCAAACAAGTTATGACTTTTCGAATGGCGAGAAACAGAGGACTTATTTCACCATATTGAAAAATTTAGCTTATTTCCGTGCGCACTTTCAGATGCGAGCCATAAACTGGAGCCTTTAGAGCATAATATGAACTCAGGACATGAAGAAAAGTTGAAACTTACAAAATTTGTGAACTCACGCTTCAAGAATCATCCTGATACGATAAAAATCAAGAGAGTTACGAATTTTACAATATCAAAAAACAGGTCGGTAGAAAAACAATTTAACGTGTAATTTTCTCTGGTAATTGGCACTTTTAGGAATCTTCTACAAAGAATTAGCTCCTAACCCAAACATATGGATCAAAGATAAAATCAAGACGAATACTTTTCCAAAAGAAACACTTAAAAACCTCGAACAAGGAGAAAGTTATGAATTTTTGAACCTCTGGAAAATTCTAATTTAGCACATTATTTTCACTGTTTTTGCATTGTTTAGCTTCAAAGTACTCGCGCATTCAGAGATCTTCCTCAATGAAATGGATTTCGAGCCGAACATCAAAGTTGGAAAAAATAACAAGCAAATTCAAATTCTCCAAGAGGCACTCAAAGATGATTTCCAGTCGGAAGTTGCAAATTTTTAAGCATCCGAAAACAAGAGAAACGGTAAATCCATTGTATAGTGCGCATCAAGTATTTTATGCTTTAGAAAATCTTCTTTACAAAATTAGCCATCGACATGAACAAATGAAATGAAGAAGACATCAATACAGTTCGAGAGACTGAAGAATCATTCCCAAACTAATTTCTAATCTCAAGTTATGAACTTCTGAGGTTAAAATGCACAATACTAAATTTTTGTCTGCACTGTCTCAAATCAAATGAAGCGCTTAGCTTTCTGCATAATTCAGAGCATGTTGGAACGCATAAGAGCTTCATATGATGATTACTTCTTTGGTTATTGATTGGATAGCTTGGAACAACATACAGAGTACATTAAATGCGGAAAACCCAGAGTTCTGCTTCACAATGTCGCTCAACAAAACAGTCAATTTTACAACTCTTCCTTATAAAGAAATGCCTTGATTCCATGAGTATAGTAGGCTAATGACATGTATGAATGCATATGATGATGAAGTATAATCCAATTAGGATTAAAATTAAGATGGTGAATTTTGGGGTGCAACAACTTCCCCTATTCAATCTTCTTTAACTAGAGGGTGAGATTGGCAGACGCCTTTTAAACAATCAAGGTGAAAGAGGATTGGATACTTAATAGAACCGTAAAATTTGCATTCTGAAGACAATCATTTTTTTGTTTTTCTATAAAAAGTGGTTATCTGGAACAAAATTTTCTCAAAGATGTATGCCAGGTAAGAGTTAGACACACAAAAGAATATAGATCAAATAAACATGCTCTATAAAGATCTTGGACACATAACAAGACAGATACTGATCAAAAGGACTCTAACAAGGAAATATGTACTTGTCTAACCAAGAATGCCAGACAACTGGACTTTGAAAGAGACACTAAAGAACTCTAACGAGAAAGGACATACCTGCCCAACCGAGGATGCCAAACAACTGGACTTTGAAAGAGACACTAAAGAAATCTAAAGAGGAATGACGCACCTACCCAATCAAGGATGCCGGATAACTGGACTTTGAAAGAGACACTAAAGGATTCTAACAAGGAAGGACGCACCCGTCCAACCGAGGATGCTAAACAAATGGGCTTTGAAAGAGACACTAAAGGACTCTAACAAGGGAAGGAGAATCCAATATAACAAGGATAAACCAGAGAAAAGGAATTGATCAAAACAGGACCTCTAAACAAGTGTGTTAGCTAAGCTAACAAAAGGAGAATCTGATCAACACGAATAAATCAGAGCAAAGGAAATGATCAAAATAGAACCTCAACAATGAAAGTAGATGATAAAAACATAACCTAACCGGAAATGTTAACTAAGCTAATGAAAGGAGAATTGGTTCCACACGGATAAACCTGAGCAAAAGAACTGATCAAAACATGACCTCAATAGGGATAAATCAAACTCCAATGAAGAACGCCCAAAGAAAGATGATCTCATGGGGAAAAGAAAACCAACCACATATAGGCTCTTGAAGAAAGAACACCAATTAAAGACGGACTTATTGGGGATACAAATATATCGAATTTTGACTAGACCTCCAATCAAAGTGAGCTTGCAAATGAAAAAAAAGACCAGTCGAAGGTGACTCTAGACACTAATTCTAACCAAAACAAACCCCTATAGGACACCGATCAAAGGAGATCTTACAAAAAAATAAAGATACCGATCGAGGGGACTCTAAACAGAATTGATAAAACACGTTAGACTTTTAAGAGGTTGCAAATGCGCAGGAATTAAGATATCCCTCGGGCCAAAGGCAGGGTGTAATTCTCCAAGAGTGGAAATTATCTAAATCACTACACACCAAGTATGGATACTCAAATACTTGAGAAATAAGAAAGGTTATACATCTACTTTTACTCGCACTCTAAATATAAATCAAACAAGGGTAAAATAAACAAGGACATGTAGAGGCAAGGAAAGACCACGACTCACAGGGAAAAGGGAAATACCAAAGACCTGACTATTGGTAAACCAAAACAGACTCCATTGGGAAAACATGATAGGATCACCCTAAAACAAGTTGTGGAAGTAATTCAAGTCTTAGCACATAACAATTTTGGTTACTTCAGGTAAATATAATTAGATTATACCTCAATGCATGTTTGAATCTTTTTATAGCACAATACTCCCTACAATGCTATGCGTTTTGAGGATGCAATGTAATGATGCACTGGGGAAAACACGATAATAATCGACTGCTAAGAACAAGGATATTTTGAACAATTATCCTTGCTCATTTGGTTCTCTATAGAGAATAATCAATCTGAACCTCATGAAGAAAATGCAAATCCGAAACATCAACTTCCGAGGATCGACACCACTAGGGAAGTAACTCTTGGGAGGAATACTACAAAAACAAATTGCATTCCAGAGAAAAACTTAAACTCGAGTTAAACTTTTATCTTCTTATGTGGAGTCCCCAATGAAGGTAACTTCAACTGGGGAATCATATAAACTCTTAAATAAAAAGAATTCTAGTTAGACCACACTGGGAACATTACCGTTGGGTTGCACATATTCACTTGGGGGAGAGGAATGATACCTTGATCCCATAAACTTGAGATTCAAAACTCAATTGGGAATATCTCTAACAATATTCAATCACTGGGGATAAAAGAGTTCTAAATAACATTTGTCTGCATACACCATACTTGGAGAAATAAAATTTTACATGATTTTCATCACTAGGGATAAGATGAAAACTAATCAAGATAATCCTCAAAACTCAAATCCGACCAGGAAGAAAGTTACATCTTCCATTGGGGATCGTAAAAGCTCTTGATAGCAATGTAAATGGTACAAGTTACATTGGGGAATCCTTCCTTACAGGATTTATACTAACAAGGACTTGTACTGGGGGAGAATAAATTACCCCATAGAGAATAAAAACCTCCATGAGGATACCAACCAAAATCTCCCATAGGCAAACAAAAATCTCTTCAAGAAAACCCAAAAGGATCCAACTGCACTGGGGAAGAAAGGTGCAAACTTCACTGAGGAAGAAAATGCACACTTCATGGAGAAGACGAGTGCCAGACTCATTCAGGAGATAAAAGCCAACTTCATCGAGAAGTAGAGTATCGACTTCAAGAGGATACAGTAAGGGTATTCGGTCAACAAAATAAAAGGATTCCTCTGAGAAGCCTTGAAATGAACAGACTGCGTTCGGGAAAAAAGGATTGTACATAATCCTATGATGATTACGACTTTACATGAGCAGGGGTGCACATCTCAATGGGGATTAAGTAGAGGTATGCTTTCACTGGAGATAAAGGATTCTGTTTGGGCGAGAATACACTTTCACTAGGGATATTGGATTCTATTTTTTTGTATAAATCCTCAACCTTTAAAACCTTCATGTTGGTCACAATCAGATCTTCCTTTATTCACTTGTTGGTACTCTTCTTATCATAAAAGACCAAACAACTCCCGTAAAAAGGGAAATTACAAAAATTCAAGCAATCTTAGATATTTATATCATGTGCTTTAAGGCTTTAATGATTTTAAATGCAAAGTTTTATCAAAAAAAGTTGGACGTCTTTTCACAAACAAAACAGCAAAAAATAAAAACAAAGAGGCACAATTTTGATAAAAAGAATTATATTGATTGACTGACCTGTAAATAGGCATTTACATCAAGAAGCAATTCTTAAAAAGAGGTAATTGCATACAAAGCATACACAGGAGAATACAAAAATGGCAATGTGAGTGTGGATTTATCGGGTACCGACTCTGCTATGACTTTTATGACCTCAAAGCTCCTTAGTATCTTGATTTCTGAACAAGTTGATTGGACTGATTCCTTATCCTTCCAAGCTAACCAATGATAGTGTAGAATGATAAACAAATGCAATACAGGCCGTAGTTATTCACTTTAAATCCTTAACTTTTTCCTGGATCCACCTTTTTGGGTTTTTAATCCACCGATATACCCATTTTTGCCTAAGTCATCTTTTTCAGGTTTTCAACTTAGAGGGACTACATCATTTTCTTTTTCGTTCTTTTAACTTATCCTTTTTTGTCCCTAATTTTTACTCGAACCTTTTATTCATTCTTTTGGTTCGCCAGGATGCCCTTTTTTCCTGAGCCATCGACTTAGCGGGTCTATTTATGCGAAGTATTTTTTTACTATGTATGCATTGACGGGGTGAGGTAAATCCACTCCTTCCATAGTTGTGAGCATCATAGATCCTCCTGAGAAGACTTTCTTCATAATTTATGGTCCTTCATAATTAGGAGCCCATTTTCCCATAGCATCTATATTTATGGGAGGTAAGATCCTCTTCAGAACGAGGTCACCAGCTTTGAAAGTCTAAGGATGCACTTTCTTATTGTTGTACACCAAAATTTGCCCTCTCATTTTATCAAGATTCTCCTCACAAAACTTCTTGGACTCAAGACCAGATTAGGGTTTGCTCAGCTCAAGACACCTCCTTGCACTGATGACCTGAAATTAGGATTTGAGTTTTCACAGGGAGTTTTGGAATTTAAATGCTTCTTGTGACCTTCATAATTCATGTTGGACTCCTAAGATTGTTCATACCAAGTTTTAAGCCTTGAATCACATTTTTGACTAGTCAATTGGACAATTGACCTAAAAATCAACTATATTGGGGAAAAAGTCAACTATGGCCAATTTACAGTCAAAACTCATAATTTTTTATCCACATCAATATTATGGACTCATATGAACTATTTGATCAAGGTTGGACCACAACTCCTCAAGAAATTTGATCAGATCATCAAAAGGGAAAAATGGTCATTTTTAGGGTTTTGACTAAAGAAGGGAAATTTCTGATTTTTCACCTAGAGAATGGCAAATTGGGTTCAAGCATGGTTTCAAGGACTCAATGGCATCATCTTGACCTAATCACAAGGTTCAAAAGATCTCAAATGCACAAGATTGACAAATGAATTTTCCAGTCAACTGATCAAAATCAACTGTACACTGAGAAGTAAAACTTTGACTTTTTGGTCAAAATCAAGTGCCAAGGGTCATTTTTCATCAAGATGTGTCAAAACATGGAACTTGTTGACCAAGAAACCTAATTTTGAAAATTAGGGTTTAAGTTATGAAAATTTCTTATTTTTTCCCAACTTTTTCACCATGATGCAATTGGATTCAAAAGAAACTCCCAACATGAAAGTTGTAGTCCTCCACAAAATCTACAACTTTGATTCACAAAGTTTTCCAAAAATATTCTTGGATCTTAAGTTATGATTTTGTAAATAAGGGTCCATAAAACTTTTAACTTAGTGAAATTTTTCCCTAGTTTAGGCAGGATTTTGACCTATCTTCATGGCAACTTTTCACATAGTTCTAAGTGGAATCTCAAAATGAATTTCAAAGATGGATTGTAGAGCATGTTACAAGATTTCCAAAATGTCCAAGAACTCTCCAAAATAATTTATGGTTAGGGAGAATTGAAGAAATGAAAATGGCTATTTCTCACTTTTGTCCATGGCATTTTGCACAAGGTTACAACTTGCAAATCTGTCCTAAGCATGCTTGTACTTGTTTTACAGGTCTTAATCCTTTCCATACTCCTTAATTTAATGCAAATACATTGGACAATGGCTTTGTTCTGAGCTATGGAGCTTTGCACAATGAATTAATCCATTTATGGCATAAAGGTAACAATGCCATTTCCATAAAGCTTGCTTTTTTGCAACTTTGTATTCCTTGAGCATTTAACCTGATCTTTGGCTACAAACAAGATCCACAAACTTGAGGCAAAGTACACCAACTATGTTCAGACCTCAAGCTAGCAAGTACAACCTTTGCCTTTGTCACTTCAACTTTTGCTTCAAAAGCAAGTAAGCTTACAAAAAGTCCACAACTCTTCCATCTGATAAGAACAAAGTTTTGTATCAATTGAAACAACTTCAACATATTGTCTCAAGCTATAAATACGATTTTCTAAGCTCTTAAACTCCATAAAACACAAAATCACAAGTTCCTGCCCAAACAGGGCATCACCTGCAGAACCACTTCCAAAACCAAATTGGCTCGTGCGTTTTTCCTTGAACCACTTCAAACACATTCCCTACAACCCACCTGAACTATCCAAGCACCTGTCCAGCAACTGTAACCTCATTTTCATACTTCACCATTTTCATTTTGAAGCTTTGCAGGTTGACTTCTACAGGGACATTCAGGCAAGTTCAAAGCAAGCTAAGCATTGGGAAAGGTTGAGGGAACTTCAAGCAAGCTCACAAGTACTTCAGGCCTCACTCAAAACTCCTACATTGCCATATCCAAACTCAATTGAACAAGGTAATTTTCAAAGTTCTATCTCCTTATTTAGGCATCATTAGGCTTAGGTTTATGAAGAAAAAATGTAGTTCTTAAGTTCCTTGAGTTGTACATATGCATAGTTCTTATTTATATTAACTGAGTTAGGAAAATTTGGATGATGAACATGCTGAAAATTTTAGGTTAAAATTTAGGGCCATTAAAATTCTCTCTGTCCTTTGAGAGTTAGGTCACAAAATGGATATGGTTTGAATCGTGATTGAAAATGCTATAACTTTCATGTTGTAAATTTTTGATTTCATGCAAGCAATAGAGAGAACAGGTTTTGAACATAGGGCGCGCGCGTTTGGCTCTGTTCAGAGGACAGGGTTGAAGTGAAGTGGGCCTGGCGCCTTGGGCTTGGTTCTATTTGCACCCCCCATTTTGTTATTTGCACCCCCTTGGCCCATTTCTTTTATTTTTTCATATTTTCTTGAATATTCCATATTTCCGACTTTTACTTATTTTTCCTAAACATTAAAAATCACAAAAAATATTTTCTTTATTTTTTGCATTTTATCATATTTTTTATTTTATTTTTTGGCATAAAAATAGTTTGTTAATAATAATATAACTTATTTTCCTAAATAAAACTTGTAAATAATATAAAAATATCACATATTTTTATTTTTATTATTTGTACACTTAAAATAATATTTTCATACAATATTTAATTTTTTAACATTTTGTATATTTTTTTATTTATTTTCTTGTACGAAAATGAATAAATAATATTAGAATATATTTTCTATTAAACAAAAAAACCAGGGTTTCCACCCTTTCAAAAATAATAATATTATTTTTCTTATATTTTAAGACTTAAATAAATTTATTTTACATATATAAAAAAAATACAAAAACATCTGTGCATATTTACATTTTATTGTACATTTAAATACTTGTTCATTTATTTATTTGTAAATTAAATTCAATTTGGATGTAATAGTAAATACACCCCTATTCAAGCTTGTATCCCCCTCCCCATAATATTGTTGTAATAGTCTTAGATTTAGTTTACACATTTATTTCTTTTATATGCCATGATAGTAAACTAGGGTTTGTATACAAAATACCAAAAATCAAAACAAATAGCATGACTTAACACAAGACAAAAATGCATGAAAATGACAACACCATTCACACAAGCACTCTCTAGGGTTTCACCCACTTTGTTGCCTTAAAAATGGCCATGGTATGCATGCAAGGTATTTTGGCAAAACAAAACAAAACAAAAGATCATAGTCCCTCGATGACGCTCGATAAGGTTGCCTAAAAACAAATGATTTTAGTCCCTCGAAAAAAATGCCAAGATACCTAGCAACATTGCTATCATGGCTATACGATGACCCACGCCCGTCCCATTTAACATCCAAAGATAGGGTTGTTTACCAAATACAATGGTAAAACAACAATGTCAAAGGAATAAAAATGTCTAGGAAAGACTTTTGAGTAGAGTAGATAACTCCTAGTTACTTGATCAACTTGAAAACCATCCTTGCTATTTTCAAACAAATACACACAAGTTCAAAACAATTTCAAAAACATTTCCAAACAAATTTCAAAACATTAAAACATTTTTCAAAAAACAAACACCTTTGCATACATTCTTACGAATGAGAATCATTACAAAGGTTGCCTAAACAAGGCCTCTTTTCAAAATACTTTTAAAACCACACACAAAGCACCATGTTAAACAATTAGAAAATCAAAGAAAGTGATCTAAACAAGTAACTAAGAGCCCATGGAAAACCATGGATGAAAAGGGTGCTAGCACCTTCCCTTTTCATAATCTACCCCCCGAACTCAAGAAAACATCTCAAAGGTCTTTCCTGTGCTTTTTGACCTTTCCTTTTGGATAAAATAAAAGTCGGTGGTGACTCTTGCTAAACCGCTACATTTTGCAAACACAAACGCAAACCTCAAGTCAGTTCTCCCACCGTATCCCACTTATCAAAAGCTTTCTCCATCCTCTTCTGGTAAGTGCCCATGACAAATAACAGTCAATCTTTTCCCGTCAATGATATTCAACTGGTCAAGTCTAGTCTGAACCCATTCGACTTCATCCAATTGTACATCTTTCATTATCCTTAAATAAGGAATCTCTAATTCCACAAACATGACTCATTCCATGCCGTATACCAGAGAGAATGAAGTTTCCCAGTCGAAGTGCACACTGAAGTGTGATAACCATGAAAATAAAATGGCAACATCTCATTCCAATCTTTATAGGTAACAACTATCTTCTACATAATCTTCTTAATATTCTTGTTTGCTGCCTCAACAACACCATTCATATTTGAACGATATGGAGAAGAATTGTGATGCTTTATCTTGAAACTATCACACAACTCTCTCATCATCTTATTGTTGAGATTAGATCCATTGTCACTAATGATCTTCTCAGGAATCCCATAATGACAAATGATATTTTGTTTGATGAAACGAGTGACCACTTGTTTGGTGACATTGGCATAAGATGCCGCTTTAACCCACTTGGTGAAGTAGTCAATGGCCACCAGAATAAAGCGATGTCCATTGGAAGCAGTCCATTCAATCTGGCCAATCATACTGATGCCCCACATTGCAAATGGCCATGGAGAAGTTAAATCATTTAGTGGATTGGGTGACACATGCATTTTGTCGGCATAAATCTGACATTTGTAACAAATCCTAGAGTGATTATAACAATCATTTTCCATTATAGACCAATAATAACTCGATGTCAAGATTTTCTTGGCCATAGTACGCCCACTGGAATGCGTCCTGAAGGAACCTTCCTGAATTTCTTCTATGATCTTGTTTGCTTCATGTCTATCCATGTATCTGAGCAAAACATAGTCATAGTTTCTCTTGTACAGAACACCTCCATTGAGGAAAAACATAGCTGAGTACCTCCACAAAGTCTTCTTATATGTGATAGATGCACCCTATAGGTATTCTTGTGTTTCAAGATATCTTTTGATATCATAAAACCACAGTTTCTCATCAGTAACCCCTTCTTCTATTTCATAACAAAACACAGTTTCATCCAACCTCAAAATGGTGATAGAGGGGGCTTCATTTGCCCATCTGACTTTAAACATGGATTACAGTGTAGCCAAAGCGTCTGCCAAGTTGTCCTCTTTTTCAATATGATTGAAAGTAATATCATCAAAGTATGGGATCAACTTCATAACATGTTCACGATACAGAATCAAATTCAGATGACGAGTCTCCCAATCTCCATTGATCTGACTAATCACAAGAGAAAAATCCACGTATACTTCCAAGATCTTGATTAGCAAATAAACAGTAGCTTCTAACCCAAATATGCAAGCTTCATAATTGGCCATATTATTGGTGCAATCAAAGATAATTCTACCAGTGAAAGGAGTAGGGAAACCTTCAGGAGAAGTAATAACAACATCGACACCATTACCCAATGCATTGGAGGCACCAATCAACACTATCGTCCATCGCGATCATGGTTCAGGTCCTTCTTCTGGGCCAGGGATGTTACAATCCCGTATGTACATGATGTCCTCATCAGGAAATTCAAACTTCATTGGTTGATAATCGTCTTCCATGGGCTGGTGAGCAAGATAATTAGCCAATACACTACCCTTGATGGACTTTTGGGTAATGTACTATATATCATATTCAGTCAAAATTATCTGCCAACGAGCTACTCTTTCCGTGAGAGCTGGCTTTTTAAAAATGTACTTGATCGGATCCATCTTGGATATCAAGAGAGTAGTATAAGTCAACATATAATGTATGAGACATTTTGCTGGCCATGCGAGTGCACAACAAGTCTTTTCTAGCAATGAATATCTCGACTCATAATCATTAAATTTCTTGCTCAGGTAGTAAATAACATGTCCTTTCCTACTAGTCTCGTCATGTTGACTGAGTACACAACCCATGGAGTTTTCCAACACAGTTAGATACATTATCAAGGGTCTGCCCTCCACTGGAGGCGAGAGAACTAGAGGTTCCTGCAAATACTCTTTTATTTTATTAAATGCCGCTTGGAAATTGTCATTCCACCTGTTCGTTTAATCTTTTCTGAATAGCTTGAATATCGGTTCACACGTGGCTGTAAGATGACAGATGAATCTACAAATGTAGTTCAACCTCCCGAGAAAACCACAAACCTCTTTTTCTATTCTTGGCTCAGTCATTTCTTGTATTGCTTTTATTTTGGCAGGATCAACCTCAATTCCTTTTTTCGATTATAATAAAACCCAATAACTTCCCTAATCTCACCCTGAAGGAGCACTTGTTAGGGTTCAACCTCAGTTTGAATTTCCTTAACCTTTCAAATGGTTTCAACAAGTGGACAAGATGTTCCTCTTCTGTCTGGGATTTTGCAATCATATCATCAACTTAGACTTCAATCTCTTTATGGATCATATCATGAAAGAGAGTAACCATTTCACACTGATACGTTGTCCTTGCATTCTTCAAACCAAAGGCATCACTTTGTAGCAAAATGTTCCCCAAGGTGTAATGAAAGTAGTCTTCTCCATGTCTTCCAACGCCATCTTAATCTGGTTATAGCCAGAAAATCCATCCATGAAGGAAAACACTTTAGCTTGAGTAGTATTGTCAATCCGAATATCAATATGAGGGAGACGGAAACCATCTTTAGGGATTTCTATATTCAAATCCCTATAGTCCACACACATTTTGTCTTTACCATCCTTCTTAAGTACTGGTACAATGTTTGAAATCCACGATGGATAAGGGATAACTTTCAAAAAACCCGCATCAAACTATTTCTGAACCTCCTCTTTGATCTTCTTAGACATCCCAGGATGAGTTCTTCAAAGCTTCTGTTTGACAGGAGGACGCTCTTCTCTGAGCAACAGTTTATGCATAACAATATCCATATCCAGCCCAGGCATATCCTCATAAGACCAAGCAAAGATATCCACATACTCGTAAAGCATTTCAACCAATATTTGCTTGATACTGTCTTCTAAAGCAGCCCCAATCTTGACTTCTTTTAGGACCTCCTCAGTACCCAAGTTGATCACTTCAATAGTCTCTTGGTGCGGCTAAATTACCTTTTCCTCTTGCCTCAACAATCTGGCTAGCTCTTCGGGAAGTTCACAATCTTCTTCAGCTTCTTCATCAGCTTGATAGATCAGATTTTCAAAGTCATAATAAGCTATAGCAAAATCGTTATCGATAAAATCCGGGATTAATGGGGGACAATATCTGCATGATTATGATTTTGTTTTTATTTTAGTTTTAGATTAAAAAATAAAAATAAAAACACATTGCCAATAACTTTGAAAAATAAAAAGAAAGACCAGGAGATAAATATTTAAATGCAAAAAGACGTCCTTTATTGATGATACTTTTGAAAAGAAAAACATTGTAGCCCTACAACATGATCACTACGTCTTGGGAAGAACATTGGAATTATTGTATGATAAAAATAAAACAAAATTACTCTTCAAATCGGGAAACTTCAATGACGTCTTTGGCAAACCAATTAATAGGATCTTGACCCGGAATAGTAGGACAAATCCACTTGTCCATTTCACAATCACTATCGCCTTCCTCGCTCAGAACACGAGCTTCCTCATGAATAATACCACCACTGACGAACTGAATCGGAGGAGGAATACCTTGAGTCTTGAAAGAAACAACAGTTGGCGTGCTTCGTCCAGCCCAAAAGCCTAAACCTTTCTTATCCTTCTGTGTGGGGAGATCTAACCCTCTTCCCTAGACTTCAGGATGACCAGTCTCAACAAGTTCTTGAGCTTGTCTGTAAGATCCCATAGTGGCTTCCGGCTTCTTAACCTCTTGACGAGGAGTTCTGACAGCCTGCATGGTTTCAAATGCTTGGCACGAAGTCTCATGTACCTCTCCCTTAATTTCAACATAGCAGAAGGTACTCAGATGGATGACAATATAGTCCTCTTCACCATAAATGGTGTCCATTTTACCATTAACCAGGAATTTTAACTTCTAATGCAAGGTAGAAGTTACAGCACCGGCCCCATGGATCCACGGGGGCCCTAGCAAGCAACAATAAGAAGGATAAATATTCATAATAAAGAATCTCACATAAAAGATATGAGGACCTATCTTGATAGGCAAATCAACTTGCCCAAACAGAGTTCTCTTCGAACCATCAAACGCCTTGACCGCCAAATGACTGGGCCTAAGCACAAGCCCTTCGTAATCAAAATTCTTAAGAGCAGACTTTGGCAGAACATTGAGGGAAAATCCTGTGTCAACCAGCACATGGAATAAGGTAGTCCTCAACATCTCCATTGATATATGCAGTGCCTTATTATGTTTCCTCCCCTCGGGAGGTAAATTAAAATTGGTAAAACCTAGCCCGTTACTCGCAGAGATGCTAGCCATAATTCCTTAAAATTGTTTCACTAAAATTTCCTGAGGAACAAAATAAGTCCCCAATAGCTTCGTCAGTGCATTTATATGAGATTCAAAATCCCGGAGCAAAGCAGGAATTAAAATCTTCGCAAGTGTCTGGATCAACTGATCGATAATCTTGTAGTCACTCTTCTTTATATATCTCATCAATTATGTGACATCTTTAGCCATCTCGGCATCTAGATTCACAGTAGGAGGACTTTGCCTCGATTTTTCACCATTAACCACAATCTGCTTGCCTATGCCCTTAGTCGAGGCATCTGTGTTACTTTCGGGTATTTCAGGTTGAGAGAAAATCTGACCACTACGAGTAATCATGCTTTCACTGACTATGTCATGAACTCCAGGCTTCTCTTCTTCAGATTTACTTTCCTCAGGCTTATGAGTAACATACTTCCGCCCCTGATAATAAAGTTCACCATTATAACCCCAAGGAATTTCCTTTTCATTGACATATGGCACTGGACCAGGTATAGTGATAGTCAATGGTGACTTCTTAGATGGAACTAGAATGGTCACAAGAATCCTCTTTGATGGAACAGGAATAGTAACTACATCCACTTCATCTTTGACAACCTTAGGCTTAACAACCACGCGGTCAAACTGAAGAGTTCCTTTGGTAATCAAACTTTGAACTGGATCTTTCAAACATTGGCAATCCTCTGGCTGAATCAAATAATCTTCACAGTCTATACCACAACCAAGTAAGACACCCTTATTTGACAACTTCTCTTTCACAAACGATAAAGGTGTAGTCAGCTGGTTTACACCCATAATCAGATTCAAGCTTTCATCTTCATTTACGACACTGACAGTGGCATCCGCATGAGGTGGCAAAGGCTACTGGATTATATTGGGCACTGGCGCTGACTCAAAATTATTAGCCTGAGAATCCAACAAGTCATTTACTTTGTGTTTGAACACTATAAAGTTCTCAATGGTATGTCCTTGTCCACCAGAATGAAATTCACATGTCGCATTAGCATTAAAGCTAGCTGGAAACTTTTCAGGGTCAACTTTCCAAGTACACAATTCAACCAATTTCAATTCAAGTAGTTGAGGTAGTAACTCTTCATAGGACATAGGAAGCGCATAAAATTTACTTGGAGGCGGCCTTGGCCTTTGGTGATTGCTCTTCCTGGGCATGTATGTCTTTCGTTGAGGTATAAAAACTGGGATTGTCACAACAACAACTTGGTGATCAGACTCCTGCTGAGCCCTACCTTTACCCTTCTGTGCATAGAGCACAGTGGCGTAACTTTCTTTCTTATTTAGGTAACCACCAAAAGACTTCTTTGCATTCCCAATGTTGGTTCCCGAGACATCCTGAATTTTTCCTAGCTTAATTCCAATTTTAATCATTTCCCCATATGTCACCATTTCAGCAAATGTATCAGAGGTACTAAAACTCGTATAATACTGCCCCTACATGGTGTTGGTGAACATATCTACCATTTCACGCTCTATCATAGACGGTTGGACCCTAGCCGCCATTTCACGCCACCTCTGTGCGTATTCTTTAAATGACTCATTTGCTTCTATGACAGATTATGCAGTTGAGTTCTTGTAGGCGCCATATTAGTGTTGTACTGGTAATGGTGAACAAAAGCATCAACTAGATATCTCCATGTATGAATGCGAGTACCTTCAAGTTTCATGTTCCAATCTAATGGTTCACCAGTCAGACTCTCTTGAAAGAAGTGCATAAGCAGTTTCTCGTTGTTAGAGTATGTTGACATCCTCCTGTAGGAAGACTTGACGTGTGTCTTAGGACAGGAAGTGCCCTTGTACTTCACAAAGTCAGACACTTTAAAATTTGGAGGAATCTTCACTCCGGGAACTAATCCCAAATCGGACATATCAAGGCTCATGGCACCCTAATTCTCAAAGGCTCGCATACGCTCCTCGAGCATACACAACTTTTTGTCTACCTCACTTGGTTTATTAACATTAGACATTCAATCATCATAGTTATCCTCTTCAAGATGAAGAGCAGGTATATGAACAGGCTTTGGTTGAACAAAAGGTTGCTCAATATTCTGTCGAGTAGGAGTGGACGGAGGCTGATTTCCCAAAACTTGGATCAAAGGAACAACTTGATTATTACCACCAGGACTCCCAAGATTCATAGTAGTATTACCATTCTGATCTAAACCAGCATTTTCATTCATATTATGATAACCTGGATTACCATTCAGAGTAGCACTTCCTGGATTACCATTCATATTCGGACCGCCCATAATGCCTTTCGGGTTGTTAACAACGAACCCTTGAGGATTGACAATCAAAGTCTCATTCCTAATGTTCGTAGTCTGACCAGGACTCACAATCAATGTTCTCATCTCTTCTTGTTGAAGGGCCATTTTCTAGATGATCTCCATCAACTGGTCAACATGAGTGTCCATCTTGACACCCATAACAACAACGTCTTCTTGAATGTGTTCCATCTATATTCTAGAATTACTTCGAGTGTTGTAACAATGAGAGTTTGCAGTAGAAATCTTATGAAAAGAAAAACCATATTAGAGATAAGAAAACCTTTTAGAACCACCTGCCATGATATGATATGCATGAATGGATGATTATGCATGAAATGTTTCACCATTTCTAGGAATACCCTGACATCAATAAGCAAAAGGTTAAAACAACAAGACAAAGAATCAAGAGACAAGATATCTGAATAAAGGAAATGCTCATAGCATGAACGCAACAATATTCACACAAGACGTCCTCAACAGAGAGTACAACTACAAATCAAAGAGATCACATTCAACAAATCTGGTGGTGACCTCAACAACAAATAAACATTAAGAAAGCTAAGATGAAATTCCATCAAACTCCAGAGGAATATGAATCCGTCCCTAATCGAGCTTTAAGCTTCGCCAACTCGACTGTTGTATGAGAAAATTAGATGTTTCTTCCTTCCAATCGAACCTCTACAACATATCTTAGGTCACCCTTCTCTTTAAGTTGAATCTTGAGCTCACCAACTTCCTTAACCAACCTACCAATCCACCTCTGTCGGTTTTGGATCTCCATTTCGATCCCTATTTTCTGCCGGCTAAGTTCTTTAGATTTGGATTCTTCATCTCAAAGTTTCTTCTTTAGAGCTCTGATTTCTCCATCATGCCTTACTTTCAATTGTTCTTTATCCAATCAGAGTCTTTCAACTTTTTGTTGACTCTCCGCAAGGCCTTTGACTTAGTTTCTAGATGTAGAGGAATCTTCAAACCTTAGCTTCTTCGATTGCTCCAACAAACCATACTCTTCCAACAACTTGTCTCTCAACTTAGCATCATGCATCAACTTTCCCTTTTATTGTGAAGAAAAGGAAAGTTCCATGCTCTTCTCTAGACTTGCGGGCTGTAGCTTGAGATTTTCATCCATAATATGCTTGTAATTCTCCATAGGCACGAATTTAGACAAATCAGGAAGCGGTTGCTTCATTGATGATTCAACAAGGAATGATTGATTAACAACTGTTTTCGGCAGCATTTGACTGTCAACTAATGGATCAAAAATAGGTTCAGGATACAAAGGCTCCTCTCTTTTATAAGGAAGCAACGTCACCTTTACTCGGTTCTGAATCCATTGCACATAAGCATCGAAAGCTAAACATCCTCTCTGGCCAAAGAAAACCTTCCCTTTCTATGAACATGACCCCAAAAGGCTCTTACTCTTTCTAGCAGAATAGGATTTCCCCTTTACCGAAATAAACAATTTCTTCTATTTCCCAATCAGTAGGTCTGTCCATCATAACATACCCCAACTGGCGACGTGCCAAAGCGGGATTGTAATTTATGCAACCTTTCGTTCCCATGAGAGGAACGTTAGGAAACTCACCACATTGTGCAATGATATCCTTCACACCCCTTATGTTGTACCAAACAATGTTATAAGAAGTGAGTTCCATGATCTGTTTAGACCAAAGAAGAGAATCCGCAAAATTCACAAATGGTTCCTTTTGTAGGCATATGCAACATAAACCACTTGTAGAGCAATGGAATACAGAACATGATGCATCCTTTCTTGCCATGTCAGGAATGGATGGGGTAACACGTGTCAACAAGTATGGTTAGCATTGGATTACCAATCATGAAGACACACAATGTTGAATGATACATAAAGTTTTCCTCGTCTGGAAAGATGACTGCACCATAAACCATAACCAATAACAGTGCGTTGAATGCAATCCAACTATGATCCTTTGCAATCTTTTTTACTTTGAATACCAGAAATCTCAGAGGAATACCGCGCGTGTCACCCTTGTTCGTCCAATTACCTTCCACCTCACTAAGGTTCAAATAAAGATCCTTAGTGATAGTTTTTTAATCGGGAACCTCTGGCACTCGGACAAAAGGAATACCCCTTGTATATCAATGTCAAGAATGTAAGCATACTCTTCAAGTGTCAGTGCTAACTGATAGTCTTGGAAAGTAAAGCAACACAGTTGCGATTCATAAAACTGGATAAGTTCTTTCATAGCCCATCCTTTGTATTCATCATTCCCTAACACCAATAAATTCCCCTACTTCTCTCTGAAGACTCTTTCATTTGGTCCTTTCACAAGAGCTCCCACTTCTCGCAACAGACCGCCAAAGATTTAGAACTGACAATCGACAGTGTTTCTGGTAGGCCATTTATTTGCTTCCATGTTGCTATCCATCCCTGATGCTAATGATAACTTCAGAATATCCTGGAAATGACATGCATATGCAGATTAGACACACACACACACACACACACACACACACACACACACACACACACATATATATATATATATATATATATATATATATATATATTTCTAACATTTCTTTTGTAAAATAAATATCCATGATGCAGGTGCAATAATATGGAGTCATGGTTTCTACAACACTGGATATCTGTTGTGCCATTTCTGAATATGCTGAGAATACCAGAGTCAAAAGTCCAGAATATAAACTCGAAGAACCATTAAATCACCAACAAAATGGAATAGATAGTCACCAACAGAATGCATCCCCCAAAACATAGTCACCATTAGAATATCGGGTCCGCCTGAAAGTAATATCATTGTAACACCTACGTGATAACGATAGAATCTCATTTAAACCTCATCTGAGCATGGACGACATGCCTGCACTAGTAGGACCTCCGCCCACTAGCTGTTATATTCCACTCTATTTCTAGTGTTCCTACTGTTTACCACTTGGCCGGGGTATTGGGCCTTTTACCTCATAGTAACACCCACCCATCAAGAAACAACAACAAATACAGCACAGTAGAAACCAATATATGGAAAGCGATAAAATGAAATTCATGTTGTTGTACCCCAAAATTTTCCCTCTCATTTTATCAAGATTTCCCCTCACAAGACTCTTTGAACTCAAGACCAAGCTAGGGTTTGCTCTGCAAGAGACACTCCCTTGCACTATTGACCTGAAATTAGGGTTTGAGATTGCTCAAGGATTTTTGTACTTTCAATGCTCAATGTGACTTTCATACTTCATGTTGGACTCCTAAGATTGCTCATACCAAGTTTCAAGCCTTGAATCAAATTTTTGCTCAGTCAATTGGACAGTTGACCTATAAATCAGCTGTATTGGGGAAAAAGTCAACTGTGGCCAATTTACATTCAAAACTCATGATTTTTGATCCACATCAACAATATAAACTCATATGAACCATTTGATCAAGTTTGGAGCACAACTCCTCAAGAAATTTGATCAGATCACTAAAAGGACAAAATGGTCATTTTTAGGGTTTTGACTGTAGAAGGGCAATTTCTGATTTTTGACCTAGCCAATGGAAAATTGGGATCAAACATGGATTCAAGGACTCAATGGCATCATCCTGACCTAATCACAAGGTTCAAAAGATCTCAATTGCATTGGATTGACAGATGAATTTTCCAGTCAACTAATCAAAAGTCAACTGTATACTGAAAAGTCAAACTTTGACTTTTTGGTCAAAATCAAGTGCCAAGGGTCATTTTTCATCAAGATGTGTCAAAACTTGAAACTTGTTCATCAAGAAACCTAATTTTGCAAATTAGGGTTTAAAATGGAAAATTTTCATAACTTAGAAATTTTCTAAGTTATGAAAATTTCTTATTTTTTCCCAACTTTGCCCAACATTTTCACTATGATGCAATTGGATTCAAACAAAACTTCCAACATTAAAGTTGTAGTCCTACATAAAATATACAACTTTTATTCACAAAGTTTTCCCAAAAGAAGCTTGGATCTCAAGTTATGATTTTTGGAACAAGGGTTCATGAAACTTTTAACTTAGTGAAATTTTGCCCTAGTTTAGGCAGGATTTAAACCTATCTTCATGGCAATTTTTTACCTAGTTCCACTTGGAATATCAAAATTCATTTCAAGGATGGATTTTAGAACATGTTACAATATTTCCAAAATGTCAAAGAACTCTCCAAAATCATTTATGGTTAGGGAGAATCGAAGGTTTGAATTTGGCAAAAACTCACTTTGATCCATGTCATGTTTCATGTAGACACAAATTGCAAACTCTATCCAGCCTCACTTGTACTTGCTCACAGTTCTTTAAACCCTTCCACACTAAAAAATTGAATGCAAACTCATTGGTTTAAGGTATTATTCTGATCAATGGAAGTTTACACAAGAGTTTAATCCATTTTGGGCAAAAAGTGAACATTGCTATTTTCATAAAGCACTACTTTATGTCAACTTGCTTCCCTTGAGCCTTGAACCCCTCTCTTTGCAGCAAACAAATTCCATAAACTTAGGCAAAGGTACAACAATCTTGTGCATGCTTAAAGATAGCCTGTACAGACCTGTCTTGTATCACTTCACACTTTAACTTCAAAACCAAGTAAACTTGCAAAAGATCCACATCATTGAAATCTGATAAGAACAAAGTTTGTAAGCATTTGAAACGACTTTTGCATATTGCCTTGAGTCAGAAGCACGAGTTATCCAACCCTCAAGCCTTCCAAAACATAAAAACACCATCTTCTTGCAAAACAGGGCACTCTCTGCAATTTCACTTCCATCTCACAAACCATTCGTGCGTTTTGTCCCAAACCAGTTCTAATACATTCCATATAACCCACCTAAGCTATCCCAACCATTGGCCATTGACTGTAACTCCATTTACAAGTTTCACCATTTCTGATTTCAGCTTGTGCAGGTTGACTTCTACAGGCTTATTCAAGCAAGCTCAAAGCAAACAAAGCATTGGGGAAGGTCAGAGGAAGTTCAGGCAAGCTCACAAACATCTCAGGCCTCACTGAAAAGCTCTACATTGCCATACTCGTGTTCAATTGCAGAAGGTATTTTCCAACTTTCTATCTCTCTATTAAGGAATCATTAGGCTTAGGTTTGTGAATAAAAAATGTAGTACTCATAGCCCTTAAGCTGTACATATGCATAGATTTCATTTAAGTTAATTGTGTTAAGAGAATTTGATTGATGAACATTCTGAAAAAGTTAGGTTAGAAATTAGGGCCAGAGAAATTTCTCTGGTCTTTGACAGTTAGATTAAGTTTTTTATATGGTTAGAATCGTATGATCGTGCTCTATAACTTTCATGTTGCAAGTTTTCGTTTTTAAGCATAAATGCAGGAGATACGAAGTTGTACACAGGCGCGCGTTTTTTTGATTCAAAGGTTGAAGAAGAAGATCAGCTGGGTCGGGCCTAGCTTGTTCCTTGCTTTTGACACCCCTGACTTACTTCTCACACCCCCTTGGCCCATTTGATTTTATTTTTATATTTTCCATTTCTTTTTTTATTTCTGACTTTATTTTATTTTTTCTAAACTTTAAAAATTACCAAAAACATTTTGATAAATTTTCACATTTTATTTTGTATTTTTTTTTTCTAACATAAAAATAAATATTAAATAACATACTTTTATTTTCTTTAATAAAAACTTGAAAATAATACATAAAAATATTATTTTTTTATTTTTTTATTATTTACATACTTAAATAATATATTTTTCTAATATATTTTTATTTTTTGGCATTTGTATATATTTTATTATTTTATAGTACGTAAATAACATAAATAATATATATACTTTCTTAAAACAATTTAGGGTTTAAACCCTTAATAAAAATAACCTTTTATTTTCTTATTTTTTACATTAAATATTATATTTTTACATACATAAAAATAATACAAAAAAACATTTTTTTTTGCATATTTATAATATTTTGCATATTTGTATTTAATTGCTTATTTAAATGTTGCTTATTTATCATTTGAAAAAGAAATTCAATTTGGTTGTAATAATTTTAGGGTTTTAATTTCTTGCAAAATAATCCCCATTCAAAATTGTATCCCCCTCCCCATATCAATGTTGTAATAGTCGTAGATTTATTTTACGCATTTTAAAGCTTTCAAATATGCCATGTTAGAGATTAGGGTTTGTATGCAATATCCAAAATCAAAACAAGTAGTTTGACTAATACAAAGACAAAAATGCATGAAAATTGACAACACAATGCACACATACACCCCTAGGGTTACATCCGCTTGTTTCCTTTAAAATGGCCATGGTATGCATGTTGAGTATCATGGCAAAACAAAATCAAAACAAAAAGATCATAGTCCCTCGATGACGCTATCTTGGTTGCCTATACAAAAATGATCTAGTCCCTCAAAAACTTGCTAAGATACTTGGCAATATTGTTATCATGGCCATACGATGACCCGCGCCCGTCCCGTTTAACATCCAAACACAAGGTTGTTTACCAAATACAATGGTAAAACAAAACTGTCAAAAGGGTTAAAAATATGTAGAAAAGATCTTTGAGTTAGGGTAGACAACTCCTTGTTACTTGATCTCTTGCAAACCATCCTTGCTAATTCCAAAACACAAAATTTCAAAACATTTTCCCAAATCAAACTTTCAAACATTAAAACATCTTTTCAAAAGACAAACACCTTTGTAAAACATTCAAACAAGAATTGTTACAAAGGTTGCCTAGACAAGGCCTCTTTTCAAAACATTTTCAAAACCACACACAAAGCACCATTTCAAATAATTGAAAAGCAAAAGCAAGTGATCTAAACAAGTAACTAAGAGCCCATGGAAAACCATGGATGAAAAGGGTGCTTGCACCTTCCCTTTTCATAATCTACTCCCCGAACCCAAGAAAACATCTCAAAGGTCTTTCCTGTGCTTTTTGACCTTTCCTTTGGATAAAATAAAAAGTCGGTGGCGACTCTTGCTAAACCGAAACATTTTGCAAACACAAACGCAAACCTCAAGTCAGTTCTCCCACCGTATCACAGAACTGGCGACTCTGCTGGGGAAAACTTTAAAAGTGAAGTAACCTTATGGTTTAGATCACCTTTACATGCTTATCTTGTTTGCTTTGATTGCTTTACATTTGGTTCTCTTGTTTGGGTTTGAATCCTCCACCCGGATTTGTGGGAAACATTCATAGGTAAATAGCAATACGTTGTAGAAACTGTATGGGGTATACCGATACGGTCTAAGCAATAGCTATATTAGTGCGACATATCTGTGGGTACCGGTAGCCTTTGAGTCAATCAAAGAGAATACGGGGCCGCTGAGTGATGTCATGAAGCACTAATGGACTTTTAGAACCTTTACTTGACCATCTTAGCCTTTTTAGGGGTAGTGAGATGATCGGCTTTGGTGCAGTCCGAAGTTGGTCGATACTCGATACTACACTCATTGAGGGTTATTTTCTTGGAATATTTCGGTCGCCAGTAAAGTGGCCAAACTGAAACTATGAACACAAAAAATAATCCAGTGATATTGAGCTCCTTAGAACCCGGTTACTATTTTAGGACAGGTTGAGCCAACTAACTTCAAGAGGGTACTTACCTATGAAACCCCATGCAAGCCTGAAACTAGCAACTTGTGTGACTTGCTTATACATATACTTATGCATACATCATGAACATCATGAACATCATGTGCATCCACTAACCATTTCAAGGATCTTGGATTTTCATCTTTGTTCTTGTTTTGTAGGCTATGGAATCACTCCGCAGAAAAACTATTCAAGTCAACCTTGTGAGAGTTCCTCCTCAGCTTAAGGAGCTTACTTCCAGGATTCCAGAGTATTCTCCATTCAGTGAAAGACATGGTAGATTTCTCAGCTTGGTCAACTCCAACATAGAAGAAGACATGGTGAAAGTTCTCTTCCAGTTCTTTGACCCCCTACACCATTGCTTTACATTCCCTGATTACCAGTTGGTACCCACTTTGGAGGAATTTTCTCAACTCCTGAGGATTCCTATTCTCCAACAACTACCTTTTAACGGTACGGAGAAAGACCCAAAGCCTGAAGATGTTGCTCAAGCCTTACACTTGCAACCATCAGATATCAAAGGTCATTGGGAAACCAGAAGTGGTGTCAAGGGTTTCTTGGCAAAGTTTCTGTTTGAGAAAGCTCAAGAATGCTGGAATTATTTGGATCTGCAAGCTTTTGAAGAGGTGGTAGCACTTCTCATCTATGGGTTGGTCTTGTTCCCAAACCCTGATCAGCTTATAGAAGTGAATGCTGTCAAGATATTCATGTCTCAGAACCATCTTGTGTAAACTCCAGCACTCTTTCATCAATCAAGTTTTGAATTTTACATTTCAACATCCAACAATCGTCAGTATTGTGCCCCGGACTGTTGGAGTGATATGCACACCTTGCATCAGGATTCTAGTTAGGGGAAGAAGTCTTGGGATTCGGATGAGGCCCTATCAACGTAACCAGATTCATCCTCAACATGTGTTGTAAAGCTTGAGACAGTGGCATGTTGAGTTTGGTAAACTGCCTCTTGTGTATGCGGCTTACTCTGATTAACCTGTTGTTTTTGTCGAGGTTGTTATTGGACCCGTGGTGTAGTAGCAATTTGGAAATATCCACTCTTCACCAAACCAACCTCTTGTCTTCTCAGAGGTTGATCAATGACTCGATCCCGAACCTCGGCGGTTTGCTTCATACGGATGCAGCCGTCTTGATGAAGTTTGTTGATAATGGCTCTCAACTCTTCTTGTCCCTGGGCTAGGCCTTGGATAAGAGCCATCTGCCCCAGCATATGGGGTTCTCAATGCCTCAACCTCAGCTTGCAGTTGTTTCAACCGTTCGTCCTTATGTCTTCAGAATTTTTCTTGGCCAGGTTCCCAGTGAGGAGTGGTTTCAACTCTTCCTGCCCCTTGGATAGGTTTAGGAACATTTCCATGAACTGAGCCTCTTGAGTTTGGAGATCTTTGTTGTCTTGTTTGAGAGCCATTGATGAAATGAACAGTGAGAACATGAGAGACCTGCTTTGAAACCTGCTTATGCAATGATATGTGTAATATATGTATGCAATGTTTTTTAGGATTTCTAAGACTTAAAATTGCTTAAACAGAAAGAGAGCAAATGTTAATTGCATTAAGAAGTTTTATCAGTCACTATAATGCCTCTTGGGCTTACAAGGGATGTAACAAAGAAAAAATAAACTCTCCAAGCAAAGAAATACTCAGGCTTCCCACAGGCGTATCCTCTTTGGTGCAATGTAAGCATTTATACTCTTTTCTTCGTGAAGTAACCTGGTGAGCTCTAAAACATTCTTCTTGCTGGCGTAGAATTGGGTCTCGAAGGTATCCCGTTCTTCTTTGAGTTGGATCCAAGATTTTCGTAGCTCCTCAAAGTCAGTTGGCATGTCAGGATGAAGCACCAAGTAAGGAGTGTCTCCCTCAGCAATTGGCTCCATAATCACAGGTAAGATGGCGGGGTAAGGCATCATAATACATTGAGCGCGAGCTCGTACCCATTTGAGATAAGGCTTAAGAGGGATGGAATTCTTGTGCCCCAATGTCTTGCTATCAACTCTTTTTATCATGCCCCAAGCTCGAATGAACCTCTTACGATAACCCTAAACATCATTTTCATAGTCAAATGTGATTCCTTGGACGAGTGTGTCGTGAGGACCATCCCATCTAGCATAACCAAACTGTCGCAGCGCCAAACAAGGATTATAAGTGATTCCTCCCGTAATTCCTAAGAGAGGGACATTTGGGAATTCCCCACAGCGATCAATGATAGTGATACTCTCCAAGGATCGAGAACACCAATGAATATCCGAATGTGTAAGGTGCAAAACAGACCGAGGCCGGTGCAAAATAAACCACCTAGCCAATAGTGGAGTGCAACACAGAAGGGTCCCTCTTCTCTTTAGAGTGCGAGTATGCAGAGAGTTTAGAATATCCCCATGTAAAGTAGGCACCGAATTATGAGACAGAAAAACATTAACCGCATTCACATCTATGAGTTGGTCTATGTTAGGGAATAGTACCATCCCATAGATGAGAAGGGCCATCAATTCTTCAAAAGCTTGTAAATCCAGGCTATCCCAAAAATAGTGAGCTTTCTCAAATAGAAACTTAACTAGAAATCCTTGGACACCTATTCTGGTTTCCCAATTTTCCACTACATCAGACCGTTGTAAAGATAGAGCTTGAGCAATCTCTTCAGTCTTTGGGTCTCTTTCCGTAGCATTAAATGGTAGCTGATTAAGGACAGGTACCCCCAATAACTGAGAAAAATCCTCCATAGTAGGCACTAACTTGTAATCAGGAAAAGTGAAGTAGTGGTGCAACGGGTCAAAGAACTGAAAAGCACCTTTAACATTTCTTCATTAGGGTTTGAAGTGACCAAGTTGAGAAGTCGACCATGTTTTTCAGTGAAAGGAGAGCTTTCAGGAATCCTTGATGCTAATTCCTTGAGTTGAGGAGGTACTTTCACAAGGTTGACTTGGATAGTGTTCCTGCGAGTGGATGTCATGTCCTACAAAACAAGACAAAGATAAGCCCTAGAAAATCCTTGAAATGGTTAGTATGATATGCCATGTTATGATGTCATGATTATGCTAAGAAATCACAGATATAGAAAGCACATACAAATCACATAAAGACCTTAGGTTTAATGCTTGCATGGGTTTTAAGGTAATACCCTCTTGATGTTTGGATTGGTTCAAAATGTCCTATAAATGGTAACCGGGTTCTAAGGGATCTCAATATCACTGATCTTTCCCACAAGTTTCGTTCCAATAGGCAACTGACTTGCAACCAAACAAAACTCGGGAGTCAAATCTCAATGAGTGTAGCATCGAGTATCTCCCGACTTTGGGAATACACCAAAGATGACCATCTCACTACGTCTTAATGGCCAAGTTGTTCAATTAAGGTTCTAAGGCCAGTTGACACTTCATGACACCACGCAACGACTCTGTATTCTCCTTGATTAACTCAAGGGCTACCGGTACCAACCAAAGTGTCGCATCAACATAGCCATCGCTTCAACTGTGTTGGTATACCCTGCACAATTTCCACGATCTATTGCTACTTACCTAAAAGGTATCCCCAGATCCGGGTCTAGGATCTATAGTAACCCAAATAGTACCCTTAAAAATAAAGCAATCAAAACAGATAAAGAAAACAGATTATAAATGAACTAGACCCTAAGGTAAACCCCACTTTTATTATTTCCCCAGTAGAGTCGCCAGTTCTGTGATACGGTGGCAGAACTGACTGTTAAATATTGGTTTGCATTTTTTTGTTCGCAAATGTCGCGGTAAGCAAGAGTCGTCACCGAATTTTATTTTATCCAACAAAGGAAAGGGTGAAAAGAACAGAAAAAAACCTTTTTCGAGATTTTCTGAGTAAGAGGGGTATATTATGGAAAGGGAAGGTGTTAGCACCCTTTCCATCCATAATTTTCTACGGCCTCTTAGGTACTTGCTCATTTTTTTAAACTGTTTTCGTGCTTGTGTGTTTTGAAATATTTTTGTTTGCTTTATGATAACTCTTGTATCAGTCCTCAAGAGGATGATAAAGCGTTTTTTAAAGTAGTTTTTGAAAGTGTGTAAGTGTAAAAAAGAATCAGGTTTGAGCAAGTACTTAAGAACTATCTACCTACTCGAAAAAGGATGTTCTTTTCCTCCTTTCCTTTAGACAGTACTATCCTACTATTAGTGAGTAGGTAGCCCTATCGTTGGATGTTGAGGGACTATCGAAAGGGATGTTTATGGTCATTGAAGGCAACATGTAAGGATACCTTACCATTTTAAAGGGACTGTCATCATATATGAATCATCGGCGGACAAGATCATTTTTCGTAGGCAACTCGAGGGACAGTAAGGGACCATGATCTTTATGATGACTTTTAAACTGAGGGTCTTTGCTAATATATCCCTACGTTCGAAGGACATGACCATTGTTTTCCGAGGCAACCAAAGTGAGGTTATACCCTAGGGGTGCAAGTGTGCAACAATGTGCTTTTTTCCAGATATTTATCTTGAAATTAATGATCTAATGATTAATTTGACTAATTCTTGTCATGCACACCTAATTACTAGCAATTTATATACAAGTATATAAGGAATATAAAAGCGAGAAATAAAGCTCCTACAGCTATTACAAGGCTTTGGTGTAGATACATAAATAATGACTGAAAAGTAAAATGCGAAAATTGAAAACCCTATTTAATTATTACAAACCGAGCACAGTTACATAAGTAATAAAAAATAATCGTATGAAAAAATAATAACGCGCAAAATTAAGACTGGCCTACGTTTGAAACCCTAAAAGTCTAATTGTCTATTAAATTTTTTTTGGTATTTTATGAAAAATATTTGAAATTTAACCTAATTTATAATTAATTTTAAATTAAGGAAAACAAATTAAAGTTGATTAAATTAAATTAATTTGCAAAAATTAATTTTTTTCCTTAAAAATCTCTAAATCCTAATTTTATGATTTTATTTATTTTATGATTTTAAGAAAAATGAATAAACGAAAAATATAAAAACTAAATAAAAGAATAAAGAAAATTAAGAAATGGGCCTGAGGGGGGGGGGGGGGGGGGGTGAGAAACCCAAAAGTAGGGGTAGGCTACTGAAATTTGTCAAAGCCCAGATCCTGTGGTCCATAGTTGCGCTGGATCTGGTGTTGTTGTGTTAGGGAGGTCCACTATGGGGTTGCGTCCAGGAGTGCTGGATCTGGAACCATGCATATTTGATGGCCAGATCTGAGGGTGCAAGGTGTACGCATGATTTGGCAGTGCATTGGATCTGAAAGAAATTAGTTAAAAAATATAAAATTTAAGACCTGGGAATCGAACCCAAGTCTCTTCCCTTTGCAAGCGTCCCTTCTACCACCAAGCCACTCTATTCATTCGTTATATAAAATAAACACAAAATAATATAATCAAAATAATAGTCAGAATTTCTTCTTTTAAAAAAACGCATGCCATTTCAAATTAGCTAACCAGGCTGTGCCACGCTTTCGTCTTCCCCAGCCCTCCGTCGTGTTAGCCTATGGGCCTTTACCTACAGTCAGTATCCATCACTAAATCACCTGTAATTTCCAAAATCTACAGCAGGCAATATAAATTCAGTTTAAGGCCATGGATCAACTGGGTTTGATCCTCTGAGCATGATGGTACTCCTCTTTTGGCCTAATTTTACCTGTATCTGAAAAAACCCTAAATCAAAGGTCAAAACCCTAACAATGGCATATTGTCATACGTTCATCAAAACAAGCAATTAACAAGTAAAACATGTTCTAATCATCCATACAAGCAAGAATGCATGATCCAAATCCATTTATAATGCACATATGACCGTAATCGTTTTCAAAAAAGAAAGACAAACCGTGACTGTGTTGGGCATAATTCTTAGAGCTTTGGCGCTTGAGAGTGATGCAGCTAGCTTCAAAAGGCCTCCAGGAGTTGAGAGCAAGCTTCAGAATTCCTTGAATCCTTCTGCAATTCAAAATCCGATTGACACTTTTTCTTGAAAATTTGGAGTTTTGAATGTCATTTTTGTGCGGCCAAACCTTGTTCTTTTTGTCTGGCAATGTTATGCTTATATATTTGGATGTATCAAGTCAACAAATATGGATTGAATCTTGAAGATTTGTGTAGAAAAGATTTGATTTGCATTTGGAATTTTATGTTTCTAATTTTGGCCAAAACTTTCTCATCTCTCTCCAGTCAGCCTTTATAGGAGTTTTTGATTCAATCTTCTGAAATTAGGCTCATGATCTGATCGCAAAACAAATCATTGGATTTAATTCATCATTTTACTATATTATTTGATTTATTAAGATTTAAATGAATAATAATTCAAATAAATAAAAACAAATCTCATAAAAATAAAATAATGGATTTAAAAGGCCTGCATAAGTCCCTGGATATGTTTGAGATCCAAAACCCACGCCCATTAGTTCCAAATAATCCAAGTTGCTCACATTGACTTTTGTGCATTTTGATAAAATTGGTCAACTTTAGAAATGAATATCTTTCTCAATTTTAACCCTAAGAGAGTGTTCTTAGACTTTTTAGAAAGCTTAAGATATCCTCTAAACAACCCTTTTAGTTTCATCTCAGTTGGATCTTCCATGTTCATGTAAGGAGCTTTGACCCAAAAGGTGATTTTGTTGACTTTTTGAAAGGACCTATAATGTATGAGCTTGTATCTTTCCAATGGTGTGTTTCTTGAACTTGAGGACTGAAGAGAAGTTGTATGGAATTGGATTATATTCAAAATTATCCTTGGTGGAAAAATTTATGATAAAGTATGAGAAAGTTATGCCTGGTCAAAGTTTGGTTGACTTTTCCTATAGAAACCCTAATTTTCCATTTTTGACTTTTGATGAGTTAGGAGCATTTCTTGAGGAATCATGATCAACCCTTGATCAAATGATGGATATTACTTCAAGATTTTGATGTTGACCAAAAATCTTGAAGTTTGACTGTATTTGGGCCACAATTGACTTTTGACCTAGTATAGTTGATTTCCAGGTATTTGAGTTGTTGACTGAGCAAACTTGTTGTTCAAGGCATGAAATTTGGCATGGATGATCTTGAGGACATATTAGGATAACAGAGAACATTTGGGATCCTTGGTACTTACACATATTGCTTAAAATTGAAACTCTAGTTAAGGTTCATTGCTTTAGGAGGAGAACTTGTCTGGTCAATTCTTGATCACCGTTGAGAAAATTGAGAACCTTAATGAGCACGTCTTGAGTGAAATGAGAGGGAAAATTTTGGGGTACAACATAATGCAACGGGACTAAAGCCAACAATTAAAACAAGTTCTAAGTGCGCTTTTGGAAAACTGGACAACACTACACTGTATCACAAGTTCACCCAGAAAATCACATAAGAAACGGTAATAATCAACATTAACCATCCATAAATATCTGAATATGATCAATTAAGCCTCAAACAAATTTTAAAAGTGATTTTCACCTTGTTTGCACATTCTGGACAACAACTTATACTTAAATCAAAGTTGTACGAAATCAATTTCAACAAATGCTAACGGACGCGGAAACACATATTTTGGTTCAAGTATTATCGCTTAAGAATGGTGAGCGAGTAACAAACAATGAAATTGTACCGGTGCCTTAATTCCAATCTCAAAACACCATTCATGAGTTAATGCAATTTTATCGAATCAAAACATTTTCAATGTTGAAAAATCAAATTTATCAACAACGATGTAAAGTTACATTAACTCGTGAAATCAAGCTAAATTTTCATAATCAATTAATGATTCAACATAATTTGACATGAATCGACATTATCTGACATCAACAACATACAATGAAAATTTATACCGAAATCAAATCAAAGTACTGGTTCATGAACAAATGCTTCAAGAATATTCAACTCATGGAATTATGTAAAATCAATTCAATGCTCATAATCAATTCAAGAATAAAAATAATCTCATGAATCCACATAATGTTAAACCAATTCCACTTCTAATCATCATCATCAATTCAATTATCAAGTGATTTGCACAAATTCAAGAATCAAGTCTCAATTCAATTCACATAATGTAATTATCTCTCAATCATTAAATTATACACCTAAGCTTAAAAAAATATCCAATTCAAAAATCAAACTCAAGAGATTAAAGAAATATTACCTAATCGAAGAATTGGAGAATATGAAACTCACCGGAAGTTAAACGGGGGAGAAGAGATGGCTGGAACTTGATGCGATCGAAGGGACATAGCATGAAAATCATGCGGAGGAGGAGGGAGTATATCGTGTCGCACGACATAGAGGTAAGAGGCAGAGAGACTAATCGCTGGTTACCGTAAACAGAAATGAGACTGTGGCTGGTGGTGTTTGCGTAGAGATGCTTGAGGAGATTCAATTCTTGCTTGCGGAATTTGAAGGTAAGAGATGAAGATTCAAGAGATTTTATTAGTTTTTGTGGTTTTTATATTGATGACTCTTGAAGAAGATGAGAGAAAAAAATATAGGGTTTTGGGTTTGATATTGTGAAATGTGAAAATGAGAGTGTCATTGTGTTTGAGATTTGAAATTCAAAATATATAGTCTTTGTTCCAAACTTGAATTTTCAACTTATTTTGTGCACATTGCGAGATCGAACCACAAGCTCATAATAATCAATGTGAAATCTTGATGCGGGACTTGAAAGAAAGCTCTTGATGGAAAAAAATTATGACACGAAGTCGAAAGAATCGTCTTGATACGTTAAAAATTTAGCAAGTTATGTCGCCCTAAACGACGAGAAATGCAGTGTAAAAATTCACAGTGCAGAGTTTTACAGCATTTTTAGTGTACGACGGGAGAATAAACCATAAGGTCATGCTCTCGGTGAAAAATCCGGGCTCGGGGCCTAAAGCGAAAATGTCAGCGAAAATATTTGTCACATCATGCCTAAAGAACGACACTGATACGATAAAAATCAAACAAGTTATGATTTTTTGAATGGCGAGAAGCAATGGACTTATTTCACCGTATTGAAAATTCAACTTATTTCTGTGCGCACTTTCTGAACTCGGGCCCTGAAACAAAGTTGAAGCTTACAAAATTTATGAAGTCACGCTTCAAGAATCGTCCTGATACGATAAAAATTGAGAGAGTTACGATATTTACAATATCGAAAAGTAGTCTGGTAGAAAAACAATTCAGCGTGTAATTTTCTCTGGTAATTGGCACTTTTAGGAATCTTCTACAAAGAATTAGCTCCTGACTCAAACATATTGATCGAAGATAAAATCAAGACAAATTCTTCGCCCAAAGAACCACTCAAAAACCTCAAACTTGGCGACAGTTATAAATTTTTGAACACCTGAAAAATATCGGTTCAACACATTATTTTCACTATTTTTGCACTATTTAGCTTCAAAGTACTCGCACATTAAGAGATCTTCCTCAATGAATTAGCTTTTGAGTAGAACATGAAAGTTGGAGAAAATAAAAATAAGATTCAAATTCTCCAAGAGTCACTCAAAGATGATTTTCCAATCGAAATTTACGAAGTTTTAAGCATCTGAAAACCAGAAAAATGGTAAATCCAATGTATACCGCGCATCAAGTAATTTGCGCTTTAGAAAATCTTCCTCACAAAATTAGCCTTCGACATGAACAAATGAAATGAAGAAGACATCAAGAAAGTTATAAAGACTAAAGAATCATTCCCAAACCAATTTCTGATCTCAAGTTGTGAATTTCTGAGCTTAAAACACACAATACTGAATTTCTGTCTGCACTGTCTCAAATCAAATGAAACGCTTAGCTTTCTGCATAATTCAGAGCATGTTGGAACACATAAGAGCTTGATATGATGATGAATTCCTTGGTTATTAATTGGATATCTTGGAACAACATGCGGAGTGCATTAAATGTGGAAAACCCAAAGTTCTACTTCACAATGCCGCTTAACAGGACAATCAATTTCACAACTCTTCCTTGCAAAGAAATGAATCGATTCCATGAGTATAGGCCAATGACATGTACATATGCATATGATGGTGAAGTATAAGCCAATTAGGATTAAAATGAAAAGGTCAAATTTTGGGGTGCAAGACATGGATGCCATATTATTCTCCCCTGGGTATTCGTCTTGTTGAACATATTGAAGAACTTCATCTACATCCTGATTTCAATTCACCATGACTATCTTTGGGGCTGGTTCTTCCCTTGGTATCGCTTGTTCAACTTTGGGTTGTTCAATCCTTCATTGTTGGTTAACATTGCCATTGTTTTGTGCAATTGGTGGCGTCTGGTTGAGAGTTTGATTCTCTTCGAGAACCACTCCTTAGTTTCTCTTATCTATTCTTGCCTAGGATGTTGAACATGGGATCGAGGAGCACCAAAGAAGTTTGTAATTTGGGTAATCTGCACTGCTAATTGTTGATTTGTCTGTGCATTCTGTTTATTTATTTCAGTCGCACTTTGAATCAAAGGATTAAAGATAATGCCTATTTGTTGGGCTAAAACACCAACCATTTCATGGTTACTGCCATCCAGTTGCTATCGAAACGTCGCTGCATAATTCGCTGTTAAGTTAGGAAATTGGGAAAAGAATCCCGGGGGAGGGACATTTCGACCCATGCTATTGACTCCTGATCCTGATCCTTGTACTGGTGAAAATTTTGACATTCTTGGGTCAAGGAATTTTGAAGTACTATTGTTGAGGCTTGCCAATAATGATGTTGGCATGCCATATATCTGTTTGTAGCCATCTATTGGCATTGTGAATCCAGATGCAAAATGCCTGAAATTATTCGTCCATGGTGGTCTTGTGTTTTCTAGGGAACCCTGTAACTGCACTAGGGTCATAATTGCACCGCTGAAAGTGTTTGTCGATGTTACTGGGTGGGTTAACCATCTTCCTAGTATATTTTCTTTTTGGAATTTAACTGCTCGTTTTGGCTAATTTTCCATTCCTTAATCTCATACAACAATGTCAAATAGGATAGACTAAAATAAACCCAAAACAAAGATTTTGTGAGAAGAAATAGGACATTTTCCCACTGGATGTACCAATTTGTTTAGTGTGAAAATTTGTAAACAACCGCAAGTCTTTCGAATTCTAGAAATTCTGGTTACTTACAGGATTGACTAGATTTATCCTAGGACATGTGTTGCATTTCATTGGTTTATGTCTTTCGAATGTTCATCTTTTCAAAGGTTATGGTTAATGTGTAAATGACGGAAATTCTATGTAAAGTGATTATAGGAAGATAAAAGGATTTTGACATAAAATTAAAAGGAATTAAAGAGATTCTGGTAAAGATAAACTGACAAACAAGTAAAATATGGTGAGTAATTCGTAAAAAAGCGAACACACTAAAATCTAACATAAAGGTCCTAATTTATACTACTTCGACCATAACAGTATTTCACTAAAGGAGTGCCACGTTTGACGTTGCATGCCTTTTTGAATCCTCAAGCTTCCACGCGTCCTTCTGGATAAGATCAAATCATTTGAATTCAAATTCATCTTTTATTCAAAGAGCCAAAACCATAACGTGATCTGTCGAATTGTTTGAATTCGAAACTTGAAATATCCTAAGTCTTATATACTCCACAATAATAAGACTTTGCTAATACTTCATAATTTTCAACCTTTATTTGGTCAGTCAATCGAAGATCATATGCAATATTTTTCACATTTCCTTTTACAATTAACCTTTCTTCGATATCCTTTTATTTTCTTCCATATTATGAGCCATCGAAATTCCCATCCAATAGGTCTGCAACTTTTTGTTTTCTATAAATAGGATTCAGATGATATTTTGAGAAAAACACTACATTTTTGAGAGAGAGAGAGAGAGAGAGAGAGAGAGAGAGAGAGAGACTTAGAAAACAACATGAGATGGTGTTTCTTGAAGATTGGGAGCTGGGTTAGCATCAATCCTTGGGTAATCATAATTGATCCATGTGCATCTCCCCTATTCTCTTTGAATTTAGCTATCATGAGTAGCTAAATCACTTTCTTGTTGAGATTGGATGTAAGTTCTTTGTAATCGTATGTATTTTTATTGATCATGATGTTATGAACAATCCATTTATGAATATATACGATGTCATTTTTGTTTCATTTTTTAACTTTATGGATTTGGATTGATATTGAGAAATACGGTTCGAATCTTGATCTAAGATGAACATTTGTTAGATTCTAAACTCTAGACATAGATTTAGTCTAACATTCACATTGATTAATGATTCTTAATGTTGTCGTATTGCTTAATAGACTGAGAGATCATCGATTAAATAATAAGGTTGTGTGATATGGTGGGAGAACTGACTTTGAGGTTTTGCGTTTGTGTTTGCAAATGTTGAGGTTTAGCAAGAGTCGCCACCAACTTTTCTTTTATCCAAAAAGGAAAGGTGAAAAAGCACAGGAAAGACCTTTAAAGATGTTTTCTTGAGTTCGGGGGGTAGATTATGAAAAGGGAAGGTATTAGCACCCTTTTCATCCATGGTTTTCCATGGGCTCTTAGTTACTTGCTAGATCACTTGCTTTTGTTTGAATGTGCTTGTAGTGTGTGTTTTGAAAGTATTTTTGAAAATGGAACTTCGTAATGGTTCTCGTTTCTATAAGAACGCCTACAAAGTGTTTGTTTCAAAAATAGTTCAAAGGTGTGTTTGTGAGATGTGTTTTTGAAAGTATTTTGAAAATGTAACTTTATAATGATTCTCGTTTCTATAAGAATGCATACAAAGTGTTTGTTTCGAAAATAGTTCAAAGATGAGAGTGTGGGTGTATAAAAATGTTTTTGTTGTGAGCAAGCGAGTAACTAAGAGCGAACCTACCTACTCAAAAGGTCTTAAATGGGTTTTTCCCTCTCCTTTAGATGTGACTATCTTACTATTGATTTGGTAAGAAGCCCCATCGTCGAATGTGAAGGGACGGGCGTTGGGAAGTTTGTATGACCATGATAGCAATGTTGTGAGATGACTTAGCACTTTTTTTAGGGACTAAGATCATTTTGAAAGGCAACTTTAATAGCGTCATCGAGGGACTATGATCTTGTATTTTTCGATTTGTTTGTGCTAAGACATCCCACATGCATAACATGGCCATTTTTGTAAGGCAACAAGTGGAATTACCCTAAGGGTGCATGTGTGCAAGTGTGTTTGATTGCATGCATTTGTCTTTGATTTTTGGTGGTCTATTTGTTGATTTTATATCTTGCCACACATGCCTAATTACTATAGATTATAAGGAAAACAGTAAATTGCAGAAAATGAAATTCTACGCTATTACAAAGTTTAGGGGATAGGGGTACATATTTATGAATGGGGGTTGCAAGTAAAATTAAATCCTAAGTTACTATTACAACCACATTGAATGAATAAGAATGTACAAGAAAATGTGAAATGAACTTGTTTTGTCTTAAGAAAATATTTTTGATCTTTTGTTTTTAAGAAATAAAATAAAGCATGAAATAAATTTTTTTGATGTTTGTTGATTAATGGAATAGAAAATGATAGAAAAAATAGTGAGAAAAAGGAAAAATAGAATCAGCGTATTGCTGATTAAAGGAGGTCAGAAGTTCTGGCTCTGGCGTACTGCAAAACAGAAATCCTGTTAGTGAAAAAATAAGTAAAGCCAGAAGTTCTGAGTCCACTGGGAACACTGTATTTTTCAGAAGTTCTGATACCACTGGTAACAAAGCAGATTTCAGAAGTTCTGATACCACTGGAAGAACTTCGTCTCTGTCTCTCTCTATGCTAGTCAGAACATCTGCAACTTGGCCATTTCTCTACAAAACAAAAGATATGCATAGGACAGTTATGGCAGGTGTCATAGTGTTTCAGAAATAAGAAATATCAGAACTATAAATCAGAGGCAAGTATGAATTTGCTAATCCTAATTCTGAGTTCTAATTTCTTCAAGAAGTTCTGAACTGATTTATTCCCTACTTAGGCAGGCAGATGCATGAAATCTCAGAATATGTAAAACATCATAAACATGATATCTACATTGTATTTTTGAGCATGCAAATTTGGTAATGCTTAAGTAATGTGGTGAGAGTCAGCAGAAGCTTACCTTGCAGTTGGAAGAGGTTCTGTGAACCGGAGTTAAGCTCAACTCTGATGATGTTCTGAGCAACTTCTTCACGTACTCAGTAGGCTGGAAGTTTTCAACTTCTGGGACAGAAAAGAGGTGATGTTCTGATTTCTTTGAGTAGATGGATGGAGAGAGTAGGGTAGTATGAATACAGAAGTTATGGCAGTTTCTAATATGTGAATCAGAAACTGTGTGGATGGTTTTAGTCAAGAAAAAATTGGGAACAAATGGAGTTTGAATGCAAGGAATCAAGATTTAATAGGTTTTGTATATTGTGTTTATAGTTTCTTGATTCTTGGAATTTTTGCAGGGGTTCAAGGCTTTTCTTTCTCAAATTTTCGTCCTCTTTTCAATGGCCAAAGGTGTTCTATTTATAGGCAAAGATTTTGTAGTTTGGAGAGGTCAAGTGGCGCCAACATCATACGCTAGATGTTGACTTGTACTTGAAGCAAGTTCAAAAAGGTGTGATAGTTGGCAGTTTTTAGCCTAGACTAGATTAGCAAGAAGCGATTAAGGAAAAGTAAGCCCAAAAAAACAAAAGCACCCATGGGCCCTCACATATTTATGTACAAAAGTTGCTTTTAAGGATAGCAAAGGTACTTTCTATGCCACACGTGGGGAGATCCTTTGGATAAAGACTCAAAAGTGGTTGTGAGCATTAAATGAGCATTAAATGATGATGAGATTTGTCAAAATCAGAAATCCTGTAATGTGAGATTTTGCATCATTGCTTAATTCTGGATCAGAAGTTCCACTTCAGCGTAACCTAGAACAAACATCCAACTTCTAATCTTTGTATCTTGTTGCCTCAGCATGCTCTGAAGGATCCCTCAGACTTTCCAGTAAGCTTGCAGTATGCTTTGTAACCTTCTTTGATTTACCTTTGCAAACTCTAGATTAGAAGTATTGCTTCAGCGTAGCATCCAATATTCCGATCCTCTCATCTTCTGGCTCCAGCATATTCTGAAGGAGCTTTCAGACTTTCCAGGAAGCTTTGGATCACACTATATAACCTCCTTTGATTTAACCTTACAAACTCTGGCTGAAGCTTTGTGAAAACTTGCCCAGAAGTTCTGACCAAACTCTGTCTTGAAAGTGTCCAGAATTTGCTGGGTGTTTAAGTTTCAAGGATGTGTCTCTGAGGAGTTATAACTTGAAATCCCAGCATTTCTGGGAGAAGCTTTGTTCAACAACGTTCTATATCTTGTGGGGGTCTATAACTCTTGTTTCAGAGGCTGGTCCAGAATTAACTTGCATCAAGGTGAAAATATGGCCAGAAGTTCTGAGTTTTGTCATGCTTCTTAAACACTTAGAAAAGTTCTAAGTATTTAAAATTTTGACTTTTCCCAAAGTAAATTGACTTTTGGTTTTCTTGATGAAACAAACTTCATATTTCAACATGTTTTGAAGAAATATGATTCTTGAAACTTGGTTATGGTCCAGAAGCCAAAGTTTGACTTTTTAGTGTGAAAATGACCATTTTGCCCTTGTAGGCGACTTTCTTGAAAAATTTGTAATTCAAAGCTTGGAATTCGATGCAAGAAAACATGAGGATCCAGGGTGATTCCTTGGTAAATGAGAGGGAAAATTTTGGGGTACAACAACTGCCCATATTCAATCTTCTTAAACCTGAAGTGTTAGATTGACGAGTTTTACGATTCGTGACTCGAAGGTGGAATATGATTGGACACTAGAGTGCCTAGAAATTTGCACTCGGCGATGTGATGATAGAAGGAATGGGCTTAAAGATGCCATTTAGAGAGGTGATAGAATCTTGTTGGAGATGGGCTTGTAGATGCCATCCAAGAATGCTTGTTGAAATGTAATTTGTAAGTTGAACATCAGAATGACGTCTGTATCTGGAGCATATCTATATTATATCTAAAGTTGAGTCTAAATGAATATCAGAATGGCGTCCGTGTCGAGAGCGTATCTGAACTGTATCAAAAGGTGGAATCTAAACGAGTATCAGGATGGCATCCGTATCTGTAGCATATCTGAACTGTATCAAACGTTGAATCTGAATAAGTATCAGGATGGCATCCGTATCTGGAGCGTATCTGAACCGTATCAGAAGGTTGAATCTGAATGAGTATCAGGATGGCATCCGTATTTGGAGCGTATTTGAACTGTATCAAACGTTGCATCTGAATGAGTATCAGGATGGCATCCGTATCTGGAGCGTATCTGAACTGTATCAAAAGGTTGAATCTGAATGAGCATCAGGATGGCATCCGTACCTGGATCATATCTGAACTGTATCAAAAGGTTGAATCTGAATGAGTATCAGGATGGCATTCGTATCTGGAGCGTATCTGAACTGTATCAAAAGGTTGAATCTGAATGAGTATCAGGATGGCATCCGTATCTGGAGCGTATCTGAACTGTATCAAAAGGTTGAATATGAATGAGTATCTGGATGGCATCCGTATCTGGAGTGTATCTGAAATGTATCAAAAGGTTGAATCTAAATGAGCATCAGGATGGCATCCGTATATGGAGCGTATTTGAATTGTATCAAAAGGTTGAATCTGAATGAATATCAGGATGGCATCCGTATCTGGAGCGTATCTGAACTGTATCAAAAGGTTGAATCTGAATGAGTATCAGAATGGAATCCGTATCTAGAGCACCTATGAACTGTATCAAAAGGTTGAAACTGAATGAGTATTAGAATGACATTCGTATCTGGAGCGCCTCTGAACTGTATCAAGATTGCATATTGTTAACGGTAGTTGTTAATCTTATCATGAAAAGGGTAAAATGTTAGCTAAAATACAAAGTTATGTTGTATGGAATGTATGATGCAATGTATTTGCTTTATCAATGTTTATGATATATGGATGCAATGTATGCGTATGTGAGCTGATTTGCTGTATTACTGTATTGCTGTTGGATTGAAGAAAATAAATCCCCGAATACTGTTGAGGGTATGTGAGTCTTCATGTCTTGAAGTTGGAGTATTGATGGATTTCTTGCTGAGAGAAATAAATTTTGTTGTGAGGACAATGCCATGTACTGCTTGTAAGATCTGTTGGGGAGTCCCGAGAAATTTGATAGCTTTTTGTTGGGGATTGATAGTTGGGAGTTGGGTTCCGCTGGGGAGTACTGAAAACTCTATGGGGAGTAATTATGGAATGGCCTCGAGATATGTTTTTATCCTTTCAACCTATCAATAATTTCCTTTCTCATTTTGTTTATTTGTAAACAGTAATTATATTCAAATGCATATGTTCAACAATGAATCATTGGACGTTTTTGTAAACAAAACACAAACGTAAAGAAAAAGACAAATAGTTTTTTGCACTTTCAAAGGGATATCTTTACATTGACCTTGAGTAAAATTTTTTTTTACAAGGGAACAAACATTCTAGTAAGAGAATGCTGTCATAAAAAAAGAAAATTTTGATACAAAGAAAGGATACCTATGTGTATAAAAATCCCATGGGGTTTCCATTCTGCTATAGCCTTCGTATCTCTGAACATCTTGTCCATTTTTGCCTTGTCCCAAGATGACTGAATTGATTAGAACCTCTGAGTTCGTCAGTGGAAGCCAAAGATTATCCACAAAGTGATCCGACGGGACATAGTCATACGCTTTAATTCCCTAAATTTTGCCTGGACCGCCCTTTCGGGTTTTCAGTCCACCGGGAAACCCTTTTTTACCCAAGTCGCCCTTTCGGGTTTTCAACTTGCCGGGTGTACATATTTTTTTGTTTTATCCCTAATTTTTGCCTGAACTTTTTGGTTCGCCGGGATACCCTTGTTTTACCTAGGTATGTCAACCTAGCGGGTCTCTTATGCATAGTATCTTTTGACTATGTCTTCGTTTGCAGGGTGTGGTAAGTCGTAGCCATCCATGGTGGTCAAGATCATTTCCCCACCAGATAAGATGTTTTTTATTACAAATGGTCCTTCATAGGTAGGAGTCCATTTGCCCCTAGGATCACTTTGTGGCAAGATGATACGTTTGATCACTAGATCCCCAACTTGATATACTTGGCGTCTGACTTTCTTGTTGAAAGCCTTGATCATCCGTTTTTGATACATTTGACAGTGGCAAACAACAGTAAGTCTCTTTTCGTCAATCAGATTTAATTGATCAAGTCGAGTCTGGATCCATCATCTTCGTTCAAGCCTGCATCTTTCATAATACTCAGAGAGGGGATCTGAACTTCAATAGGCAAGACAGCCACCATGCCGTAAACCAAAGAAAAGGGTGTTGCCCCGGTTGATGTGTGAGCTATGGTACGATACTCGTGGAGAGCGAATGGTAGTATCTCATGCCAGTCTTTGTATGTGATTGTCATCTTTTGTATGATCTTTTTAATGTTTTTATTTGCCCCTTCGGCAACACCATTCATCTTTGGCCGATAGGGAGAAGAATTGTGATGCTGAATCTTGAATTGCTCGCATAATGCGGTAATCATAGTGTTGTTGAGATTTGTACCATTGTCAGTGATGATACTTTCCGGGGTACCGTATCAGAAAATAAGGTTTTTCTTGATGAAGCGGGCAACAACATTCTTGGTAACGGAGGCGAAAGAGGCTGCTTCAACCCACTTTGTAAAATAATCAATGGCCACTAGGATGAAGCGGTGTCCGTTGGAGGTTCTTGGCTTGATTTCCCCAATCATATCATTCCCCCACATAGCAAAGGGCCAAGGAGTTGTCAAGACATTCAGAGGAACCGGAGGTATGTGCACCTTGTCAGCATAAATTTGACACTTATGGCAGGTTCGAGAGTGTTGATAGCAATCTGCTTCCATGGTGGACCAATAATAGCCTGCCTGTAGGATCTTTTTTGCCATCATATGACCACTGGAATGGGTGCCAAAAGTACCTTCATGTAATTCAACCATGATCCTTTCAGCTTCAACCTTATCTATGCACTGAAGCAATACAGATTCATAATTGCGTTTGTACAGGATGCCATTACTAAGGGAGAACTTAGCACAAAACATCCTTAAGAATTTCTTATCATTGATTGAAGCTCCTTCAGGATATTCTTGAGCCTCGAGATACCTCTTGACTTCATGAAACCAAGGCTGGTCCACTACTTCTTCAATATTAATCTCGTGACATTGTGATGGTTCATCCATTCGTCCGATGGTGATCTGGGGAGCCTTGTTATCCCAATTAAGTTTAAACATATATGACATTATGGATAGAGCGTCCGTTAGCAGATTTTATTCTCGCGGGAAATGCTCGAAGGTAATCTTCTCAAAATGTGGTAGCAATGTCAAAACATGTTCTTTGTAAGGGATAAGGTTAGGGTGTTGGTGTCCCATTCCCCTTTGATCTGACTGGTGACCAAAGCTGAGTCTCCGAATACGTCTAATGATTTGATCCCCAAGTTTATGGCAGCTTTGAGACCAAAGATGCATGCTTCGTATTCCGCCATGTTGTTCGTACAATTGAAGCGAAGTTTGGCAGTAAAAGGAGTATGACACCCTTCTGGAGATATGAGTACAACACCGATACCATTGCCGAGTGCATTGGAGGCTCCATCAAAGAACAGGGTCCATCGGGATTTTTGTTCAAGTCTGTCATATGGCCTGAATTCTTCACAGTTGTCTAATGTCATGATGTCTTCATTTGGGAATTCAAACTTCATGGACTGATAGTCTTCTACATCTTGGTGAGCAAGGTGATCAGCTAGCACAATGCCTTTTATAGCTTTCTGGGTAGTATACTATATGTCGTACTCTGTCAGGATCATCTGCCATCTAGCTATTCTCCCAGAAAGAGCAGGCTTCTCAAAGATGTATTTTATCAGATCCATTTTAGATATAAATAAGGTAGTATGAGTCATCATATATTGTCTTAGCCGGCGAGAAGCCCATGCTAGAGCGCATCAAGTTTTCTTGAGCAGCGAATATCTGGTTTCACAGTCGGTAAACTTTTTTCTCAGGTAGTAAATAGCGTGCTCTTTTCAGCCAGACTCGTCATGCTTCCCCAATACACACCCCATTGAGTTTTCTAAAACAGTCAGTTACATGATCAGTGGTCTTCCCTCGACTGGTGGCATCAATATAGGAGGCTCTTGTAAGTATTCTTTGATTTTGTCAAAAGAAACTTGGCATTCATCATTCCATTTGACTACATGATCTTTCTTCAATAGTTTGAAGATTGGCTCACAAGTAGTTGTCAGGTGAGAAATGAATCTGGCAATATAGTTCAAACGTCCCAAGAATCCTCTGACTTCCTTCTCAGTATGAGGAGCAGGCATCCCTTGTATGGCTTTAACTTTGGCAGGATCGACCTCAATACCTTTGTTACTGACGACAAAGCCTAAGAGTTTACCGGATCGTACCCCAAATATACACTTGTTTGGGTTCAATCTCAGCTTGTACTTCTTCAGTCTCTCAAACAGCTTTTGTAAGTGGTCAAGATTCCCTTCTTCTGTTTGCGATATGGCTATCATATCGTCCATGTAGACCTCTATTTCATGATGTATCACGTCATTAAATAAAGCTACCATGGCGCGCTGATAGGTTTCCCCAGCATTCTTCAGTTCGAATGGAATCACCTTGTAGCAGAATGTACCCCACTATGTGACAAATGTTGTTTTCTCCATGTCCTCAGGTTCCATTTTGATTTGGTTATAACCTGAGAATCCGTCCATGAAGGAAAACACTTTGTGTTGTGTCGTATTGTCAACTAGGATACCAATGTGGGGGAGTGGAAAATTATCTTTAGGGCTCGCCCTATTCAAATCTATGTAGTCCATGCACATTTGTACTTTGCCGTCTTTTTTAGGTACGGAAACAATGTTAGCAACCCATTGAGGGAAGGACGTGAAAGCCAAGAATCCATCATTGAATTGCTTCATGACCTCTGCTTTAATCTTTTCTGACATATCAGGTCTCATGCGGTGAACTTTTTGTTTTACTGGCGAACAATCTTCTCTCGTAGGCAAACGATGTACCACAATGTCCGTATCAAGCCCCAACATGTCTTCATATGACCAGGAGAAGATTTCAACATAGTCGTGTAGCAACTGAATCAGACGCTCCTTGACACTGGGTTCCAGATTGGCACCTACCTTGACCTCTTTTTTTGTCTTCTTCGGTACCCAGGTTGATTGTATCCACGGGTTCCTCGTGAGGCTGAATGGTTCTTTCTTCTTATTGTAACAGTCTGGCAAGCTCCCCTGGTACTTCACAATCTTCCTCACCTTCGTCTTCATCTTGGTAGATCAGATTCTCAGAGTCACAAAATACCATAGCAGTATCGTTACCCATGGGATCCAGAATGGATGGATACCTGCATTATGGGTGTGTGTAAGGGTATAGCTATCTTTGAAAGAAAGTAAAATGTAAAAGAAAAATAATGAGCACAAAAGTTTGTATGTGAAAAACGTCAGTGATTCATTAATGTCATATGAATATGAAATAATAACCCTTACAAATGGACCATTGTGCCTTGGGCAAGACACAAGGTTTTAAGAGTACGAATTGTTTTTGAATATTACAGATCCAACAAAAATGTAAAGATAAATTACTGAGGGATAAAGGTTATTGGGACGAAGTCTCTAGCCTCCCAATTGCTGAGCCCTCCACTGACGGTAGGAAAGATCCAATCCTCCAAGTTGCAATCATCTTCACCATCTTCTACCGTGTTGACCTCATGGTTTCTAATATTCAAGGGTGGCCCTCCAGCACGAGCACGGCGTACAGCCTTTTGAGCACTTGAAGTGAAACCTAAGCCAAACTTGTCAGACTTATACGGGATATTCGGAAGTTTCCCCAGATGGTGCATCCACCTTCCTCTACCACTGCTTTGGCGTCCTTCAGATATGACATTCGGAGCGGCGGTCTTGTAATCTTGGGAATCTGGGACGCGGTCTTGGTCACTACTACCTCTTAGGGGACCTCTTCGAAGTGTTGAAATGGAGTTTCAATGAATTCGCCGTCCAATTCCACATATTTGAAGGAATTGAGATGGCTGATCATGTATTCTTGCTCTCCATGGACAGTAATAATCTTTCCTTGAACCGGATACTTCAGCATCTGGTGTAATGTAGAGGTGACAGCACCAGCGTTGTGAATCCATGGCCGACCTAGCAGGAAAGAGTATGAAGGGCGAATGTCCTTTACATAAAAGGTGTAATTGAAAGTTTGAGTCCCATCCTTTATGGGGATATCCACTTCCCCATGCACCATTCTCTTCAAGCCATCAAATGCCCTTACTATTATGTTGCTTGGCTTTAACGTCAGTCCTTCGTAGTCAAGTCTATCAATAGCTTTTTTCAGTAATACATTCAAGGACGAGTCAGTGTCCACCAAGACATGGGCCAGAGTTGTGCCCCTACACTCCACTGAGACTGCAATGCCTCATTGGGCTTTCTTCCCCTCGGTGTCAGATCAGCATTCGAGAAGCATAGGCCGTTATCCGCTGTCAAGCTGGCCATGCAGTCTTGAAATTGATCAGCAGACGTCTCTTGAGGCACATGGGTTGTTTTTAGGAACTTCACCAAGGCTTTCGCATGAGCCTCAAAACACATTAGTAATGGCAGCATGGAGATCTTGGAGGGAGTTTTCCTCAATTGTTTAACTACATCGTATTTGATCCTCTTTATAATTTTTAGGATCTCCTTCATTTCTTTCTTAGATGTCTCGGGGACAGTCAATGGTTGGGCCTTCGTCCGGACAGGCTCGACCAAAATACTTTTTCCTCGAGTTTCAGCAGCAGGAGCGTTGGTAGGATTGACAACAGGGGTCGTAACGTCTTCGTCAATAAGAGCACTTGCATAGATGATTATGGGTACGAAAGTAACCTTTGGAGTAGCCACAAGGATGATCACGGGTCCAGAAACTACTTCTGGGGGAGCAATTTCTGGAGAAAAGATCCTACCGCTTCAGGTAATTTTACTAGTTCCGACAATATTGTTGATGTCAGAATCTTCTTCTTCGGAGTTTATTTCTTCGGTGGCCGGACGGTCTCATTTGATGCCATGGTAGTAAGTGTCCCCTTCGTAATTCCACGACACTGTTTTGTCTGGTTCATATGGGACTGGCCCAGGCATTGTGATTATTAGAGGAGTTGCTTTCGGAATTGATGTAATTCTAACGGGTCTTTTGGTGGAGACCCCGGAAGAATTGGCGGAAATGGTAATGATTGAAACATCTTCAACAGGAATAGGTGAAACAGGAGTAATTTCAAACAAAATCTCTTCGTTATCTATCAGGTGCTGAATGCCTGCTTTCAACAAAGGGCAATCAGTTGGTGAGGACAAGCAGAGATGGAAAACTTCATTACAGCCCAGGAACACACCGACTTTCAACAAGTTTATTTTAATGGTCGGAAGTGGAGTCACGAGTTTATCAAATGTGGCAACAAACAAATCTTCTTCAATAGCATTGGTATTATGACCATGTCTGGGCATAGGAGCATAAATGACATTTGGCTTCTCGGGTGCATCAAACTCAATTTCTTTTGCTTCAATAAGGTCTTGTAATTTATTCTTTAAGGCCCAACAGTTATTAGTAACGTGACCAGGACTTTTAGAGTGATATACGCAACAGGCATAGGGGTGATAATGAGGAGATGTTATATTGGGGTTTTTTGGAGCTTACTTCAAGGTTGCCAAGTTGGATCTCAGTAGATGCAGTAATACTTGAGACGGAGTCATGTTAATTCTGGTGAATTTCCTGACTGGCCTCTCCATCCCTGGTTTATTATTTCTTTGTTGATCAGACGTAGGCTTTGGAATCATAATAGTCCCCACCATTGGTCGGCATTCAGCCCTCTCTCGGTTTCTTTGCGGATATATAGCAGCTACCTCTTTCTTCCCAACAAAAGGCTTTCTTGCAGCTGTAGAAGAAGATGAATCCTTTTGAATCTTTCCACTTTTTATGCCGGCTTCCACCCTCTCTCCGGTTAATATTAGTTCAATAAAGTCTGCAGATGAACTTCCTCTTAGATGATTGAAAAAGGGACCAGACAAGGTGCCTAAGAACATGTCTACCAATTCCCTTTCAGACAGAGGGGGTTGAACTCTTCCAGCCAAACCTCTCCATTTTTGTGTGTAATCCTTGAAACCGTCATTGGAAGCCATGTTCATACTCTGGAGTTGAGTACGGGTAGGCGCCAAATCGGTATTGTATTGATATTGCCTGTAGAAATCTGCGGCAAGATCTTCCCAATTGTAGACGTTGGCTCTTTCTAGTTGGTAAAACCAGTCGAGTTGTGTTCCAGACAGACTGTCCTCGAAAAAGTGCACCCATAAGTCTTTATTGGCGGTGTGGGGTTGGATTTTTCTCACATATGACCGGAGATGCATTTTAGGGCATGACACTCCATCATATTTGGAAAATGTAGGCGCTTTGAATTTCGGAGGAATCACAATCCCTGACACTAGTCCTAATTCCTCAAAGTCTAAGCCTGACACCTTTTCTACTTCCATTGCACTCAACCGCTCTTCAAGATGTTTGTACTTGTCATCAGCTGAAGGATACTGTTCCTCAAAGTAGTCTTCCTCTTCTTCCTCCTCTTCTTCTAATTCTGACGGGACCGCTGTTTCCTTACCTTTCCCTTCTTCTTCACCGGATGTTGTTGCAAAATTCAAAGTCCTTCTCGTCTGCTCATGAAATCTTCTCCCCATGTTTAAGACTCCAGTTGCCTTCTTTGTTTTCTTTTTCCTCTCTTCAGCTAGCAGAGTCTTCAATTCTTCTTGCCCCTTGTCCAGGGTCATGATCAACTGTTGAAACTGCGTGTTCTGAGTTTGGAGATCTTTCATTGTCTGTTCGAGATCCATCTTACTGAAATAAATAGTAGAGAGATGAGGAAACTTGTTGCAAAAGACCTATTTATGTTATGATGAATGATTTGTGCATATGCAATGTTTTCATGGATTTTGAAGATTCAAGTTTGTTTTAGACAAAAAAGAAACACACGTTATATTAATAAGATAAAGTTTGAGTACATCAATGCCCCTTGGACAAAATAATACAAAACTCTAAGATAAAAAAGTAGTGCGCATCCTCTTTGGTGCAATGTAGGCATTTAGAGTTCGCTCCTCATGAAGTAGCCTAGTGAGTTCCAAAACCTTCTTCTAGCTTGCGTAGAATTGGACTTCGAAAGTATCTCGCTCTCCTTTGAGTTGTATCCAATCCCTTTGTAGGTCTTCAAGAGATATGGGCATGTCAGGATGTAGGATAGTGTATGGAACATCTCCCTCCTTGACAGGCTCAATGATTACCGGGAGAATAGAGGGGTAAGGCATCATAAGACTTTGAGCACGGGTTCATACCCATTTGAGGTAAGGCTCAAGAGGGATGGAATTCTTATGCCCCAAAGTCTTGCTATCCACCTTGTTTATCATCCTCCAAGCTCGGATAAATCTCTGGCGAAGACCTTGATTGTCGTTGTCGTAGTCGAATACCAAACCTTAAACCAGCATCTCGTGCGGGTCATCCCTTCGGGCATAACCAAACTGTCTTAAGGCTAAGAAAGGGTTGTAGGTGATGCCTCCCCTAATGCCAAGTAGAGGGACATTAGGGAATTCTCCACAACGGTCAACAATGATAACATTCTCTTTGGATCGGGAGCACCAATGAATGTCTGAATGTTTGAGCGTCATTAATCTTTGTGACCACCTTGAACCTTGCTCATTATTTAAGAATGGTTGGGGGAGATGAGAAATAAACCATATTGCTAAGAGAGGAGTGCAACATATAAGGACACCTCTTTTCCTTATTGTGCGAGTGTGAAAAGAGTGTAGGATATCCCCTAGCAATGTAGGCATCAGGTTGCGTGACATGAAGATTTTGACGGCGTTCACATCTATGAGTTGGTCAGGGTTTGGAAACAAAACCATTCCATAGATAAGGAGAGCCACAATTTCCTCAAAGGCTTGCAAGTCTAGGGAATTCCAACAACTTTGGGCTTTTTCAAACAAGAACATTGCTAAGAAGCCTTTGACACCACTCCTAGTTTCCCAATGAGTTGTGACATCAGATGAGTGCAAGTGTAGAACTTGAGCAATCTCTTCTGGCTTTGGGTCTCTTTCCGTACCGTTGAAAGGTAGTTGATTGAGAATGGGAATTCTCAAGAGTTGGGAGAATTCTTCCAAAGTAGGCCCAAGTTGATAGTCGGGAAATGTGAACCAATGGTGTAAAGGATCAAAGAACTGAAAGAGAACCTTCATCATATCCTCATATGTGTTGGAGGTGACCAAGTTGAGTAGATGACCATGTCTCTCAGTGAATGGAGAGTTCTCAGGGATCCTTGAAGCTAGATCCTTAAGTTGTGGAGGAATTTTCACATAGTTGACTTGAATAGTTTTCCTGCGAAGTGAATCCATATCCTACAAAACAAGAACAAAGATGAATCTCAAAATCCTTGAAATGGTTAGCGGATGTATATGATGTTCATGATGTTATGTACAAGTATGCATATACAAAATAAAGTGTCATGCGGTGGCAGAACTGACTGTTTAATACTGGTTTGCGTTTTGTGTTTTGTGTTCGCAAAATATCACGGTAAGCAAGAGTCGCCACCGACTTTTATTTTATCCAATCGGAAAGGAAAAAAGTACAGAAAAAATCCTTTTTCGAGATTTTGAGTACGGGGGGTAGATTATATAAAGGGAAGGTGTTAGCACCCTTTCTATCCATGGTTTTCCATGGGCTCTTAGGTACTTGCTCATTTTGAAATTGCTTGTGTTTGTGTGCTTGTTTTTGAAAAATGTTTTACTTCGTGATAACCCTTGTATCAGTCTTCAAGAGTATTACGAAGCTGTTTTTGAAAACCTTTGTTTTGAAAGTGTTAGTGTGAAAAGTTTTGATTTGAGCATGTACCTACTAGCATCTACCTACTCGAAAAAGATCGTTTCTATTCCTGTTTCCTTTAGACAGCGCTATCATACTATTGAGAAATAGGTAGCACCATCATTGGAGTTTGTAAGGGTCAATTCGAAAGGGACTTACAATCACTAAAGCAGTGTTAGGATATCTTAGTAATAACCCTAGAGTCTTAAGATCTTATTCGAGGCAACATTTCCGAGGCAATATTTCTGAGGCAACATTCGAACGGGACAATTTGATCTTTTAGACTAGAGGCATCCACTTAGACACCCTATGCTTAATGATCGTTTATTGAAGGCAACCGAAGTGAGAGTATACCCTAAGAGTGATATGTGCGAGTGATTTGTTTTCAGTTATTTATCTTTGCATATTAGGGTTTTCTAACCGTATTAATTTGTCATGCATTCTTGTCATACGATCCTATTAGCATACATCTAAACAGTTAAATATTTACGGGAATTAAAAATGTGAGAAAATAAATCTACGCTATTACAAGGCTTCAGGGAGGGGGATTAATTACATAGCCAAAAAAACCCGGGGATTTAACAGTAAATAAAACCCTAAATTAACTATTACAATCCAGTGAACAGTTACAAAAATATTGGCAAAAATAATTGACAAGTGCGTGGCGAATTAAATGTGAGGACAATTAGGGTTTTGACCCTCTGACTAATCCTATTTGTGATTAATAAAAAAAGTTTTTTAACGTTTTTGTTTTTTGAGAAAATAATGAAGTAATTGAATTAAAAAGAAAATCCTAAGTTCTAATTAATTTTAAATTAAGACAAATAAATTAATTCATTCTAAAAAACCTATTTTTGTGTTTTGGTTTATTTGAGAAAAATAAAAGAATTAAATCAAGAACTTAACCTAATTTCTATTTGATTTTATTTGTGAAAATAAATTAAAATTCCCCTAAGTTAAACTAAAGAAAATTAAATTTGATAATAAAAAAAACTAATTCTAATTTTTTTATGAAGTCTTGATTTTATGATTTTATAAAAAAATGATTAATTTGTTAATTAAAATGATTAAAATAAATATTAAAAGAATTAAATAAAATAAAAAGAAATAAGAAAAAGAATAGATGGGCCTGATAGTATTGCTGGAGAGGGGGGTGACAATATGATTTCTGGGCCCAAACAAATCAAAGCCTGTATTGACTACGCTGGTTCCCATGCAACGTTGACTTTGAGGTGTATGGTGGGCCTTCAATGCTGGCGCGTTGGATCTTGGCTGGAGATGAATCTGATGGCCAGATCATTGAGTTGCATGGTGGAAAAATGGGACAACAACGCACCTGATCACATGATGAAAAATAACATGAAACAAATGTTGAGACCTGGGGATCGAACCCAGGTCCTCATGCTCACCCCCAGTGCCTACTTGCCATCTGTGCTACGCGCTTTTGTTATTCATATAATAGAAGTAAAACAATATAATCAAAACAAATAATGTATTCATAAAATGCGCAAAAATTCAAATGGACGAGTCACACGCTGCCACGCATGCTTCTTCTTCCCTAGACTGTCGTTTTAGGCAACAAGACTTTTACCTACGGACCTCTTGCTGTAGCTACAAACCTGTGACATTTAAAAATCCTATACAAGCAATATAAATGAAAGGTAAGGGTACCAATCAACTCGTCTCATCCTCACGAGTATCATGGTACCAGAATCCAGGCCTAATTTTGCCTATACTGAAAAACCCTAAAACGAGCAAAGGAACCCTAACAATGGCATGTCGTGATTCATGCACTGTAAACGCAATTAAGTGGTACCAATAGCTTGAAAACTCAATGATGAACAAGAATATATAATTAGAACATGCTTATGATGAGTAAATCAATGAAATTAAAATCAAGTTTTTAGGCAAATCGTGGTGTTTGTAACTTACGATTCCAGACGTGAAAATGCTTGCAATTGATTGGGATCCCTTCTGGAGATGTCCAGGAATCTATTGATAACCTTAGAATGGCTTGAATCACTCTCTAAGTCCAAAAACGGTCACCCACTTTCTTGCAAATTTTTGAGTTTTCTTTTGGTGTTTTCACGACTGCCAACCTATGTATTTTGATCTGGAATTGTTCATTATATATCCCTCAGTGAATTAGGGTTGTAAAACAGATTGAATCTTTAAGCTTTGATGATATTTGATTTGATTCTTTAGCCATATGATATCTTTCTATTTTCATGCCAATCATGCTCTTTTTGTACCAATTGCCATTGTTTCGAATTAATCTTGCAAGCTCAGCATATCTTGGTTATTAACCTCTAAAAAAAAACAAATCAAATCATATCTTTGATAATTTTCATCATTTATTTGATTTAATTCACTATTTAATTAATGAAAAATCAAAATAAATTGAAAAATGAAGAAAATATTTTGTGGATAAGTATTTGAGTCGTGGACCACATTATAATTGAGGTGCAAGCATAAAAAGTTGGGCCCATTTAGCAAAAAATGCAAATTTGAGCATATTTGACTTTTGGCAATTTTGCAAAAATGGTCAACTTGGCCAATGCATAACTCTCTAAATTTTGACCCTAGAGAGGTGTTATTAGACTTTTTAGAAATCTTAGGATGTCCTATAAGCAACCCTTTTGGTCTCATCTCAATTGAGTCTTCCATGTTCATGTATGAAACTTTGACCCAAAAGGTGTTTTTGTTGTCTTTTCAAAAGGACCTAGAATGTCAAAATTCATATCTTTTTGTGAGCGCATATTCTGAACTTGGGAGATGAAGATGAATTGTAGGGAATTGCATCCTCTTAAAAATTAGCTTTGGATGGGTAATTTCTAATAAAATATGAGAAAGTTATGCTTGGTCAAAGTTGAGTTGACTTTTCCTACAAAACCCTAATTTAGCAACTTTTGGGTTTTGATGAATTGTGAGAAATCCTTGAGGAATCATGATCAACCCTTGATAAAATGATGAATAATACTTCAAAATGAGTATTTTGACCAAAAACCTAGAAGTTCGACTATATGTGAGCCACAATTGACTTTTGACCTAGTATAGTCGATTTTCAGGCATTTGAGCAATTGACTGAGCAAACTTCTTCTACAAGGCTTGAAACTTGACATGGATGATCTTGAGGACATATTAGGACAATTTTGAGCATTTGATTCCTTTATGGTTCACACATCTTGATGAAAATAGAAACCCTAATTTGAGGTATATTACCTTAGGAGAGAGTTTGTCTGGTCAACTCTTGGACTTCCTTGAGCAATTTGGGGACCTCACCTGCCATGTTTTGAGAAATATGGGAGGGAAAATTTTGGGGTACAACAGCTGCCCATGTTCAATCTTCTTAAACATGAAGATGTATATTGGATTTTCTGCCTTTCGAGATCTGAAGGTAGAAGATGATTGAACACTAGAGTGCCCAGAAATTTGCACTCGCTTGAAGTGATACTTGATTTGTGATATCGGGAATGGGCTTATAGATGCAATTTGGTAGTTTCTAGAGAATTTTCGGAGAAGGGCTTAAAGATGCCATCCGAAGGGGTGTCGATCGCATAAGATATTCCTTTGTGAGAACCCGTATACCTGTTGTTGAAGAGTACTTCCGCTGGGGAATACTGGTCTCTGTCTTGTGAGAAATAGATTTTTAGGAGCTTCAGTTGTCCGTTACTCAACTGGGGAGTAATTCCGGTTTGGGAAGCGGAAATGAACTGCGTATCTGGCCGGGGTATATGCTGCAGCGCGACTTTCTAGGGAAATGTGAAATCAATTGTGTTTGGTCGGATCCCGGTCTTACAGTGTTATGGACTGCTGTCTGGGGATACTAGAGGCGGAACCCGGATAGTAAGGTTATGAGATGGAACTTGGATAGTAGGGTTACCTTAATATGAAAGCCTGGATAGTATGGCTGTGAGAAGGAACCTGGATGGTAGGGTTACTTCTATATGAAATCCTGGATAGTAGGGTTGTAAGTAGGAACCTGGATAGTAGGGTTACTTCTATATGAAAGCCTGGATATAAGGGCTATAACAAGGAACCTGGATAGTAGGGTTACTTCGCTATGAAAGCCTATATAGTAGGGTTGTGAGAAGGAACCTGGATAGTAGGGTTACTTCGATATGAAAGCCTGGATAGTAGGGCTGTGATAAGGAACCTGGATAGTAGGGTTACTTCAATATGAAAGCCTAGATAGTAGGGATGTAAGAAGGAACCTGGATAGTAGGGTTACTTCGATATGAAAGCCTGGATAGTAGGGCTGTAAGAAGGAACCTGGATAGTAGGGTTACTTCGATATGAAAGCCTGGATAATAGGGTTGTGAGATGGAATTTGGATAGTAGGGTTACTTCGATATGAAAGCCTGGATAGTGGGGTTGTGAGAAGGAACCTGGATAGTAGGGTTACTTCAATATGAAAGCTTGGATAGTAGGGCTGTAAGAAGGAACCTGGATAGTAGGGTTACTTCGATATGAAAGCCTGGATAGTAGGGCTATGAGAAGGAACCTGGATAGTAGGGTTACTTCGATATGAAAGCCTGGATAGTAGGGCTGTAAGAAGGAACCTGGATAATAGGGTTACTTCGATATGAAAGCCTGGATAGTAGGGTTGTGAGAAGGAACCTGAATATCAGGGTTACTTCGATATGAAAGCCTGGATAGTAGGGTTGTAAGAAGGAACCTGGATAGTAGGGTTACTTAGATATGAAATCCTGGATAGTAGGGCTGTGAGAAGGAACCTGGATAGTAGGGTTACTTAGAAGTGAGTTTGGGTAAAAATGTAGAGGGAACCTGGGTAAGGTTGCTTTTGTCGCGCCGATGACTACTCTGTTTAGCTTTGAGTGTTAATCATGTACCTGCTGGAAATTGTTGATAATAATTGTCTCTTCTGAAAGAAACACATGATTAGTTGGGTGTGATGCATGGGATACATTGTGATGAGGTTCTCAAAATAACTGAGATTATGTCATATGTAATGTATGTACATGTCATGATGTATGAACATGAAATGCTGACGTAATAATCTGAGTCCGGGAAAATAAATCCCTGACTGTTTGTTTGGAGAGTATGAGGAATGGTATTCTTGACTGCTGTAAAAACTATAGTTCCTCTACTTCTGTTGGGAATGGTGAACAAAGATGACGATGCTGGGGATTTGCCTCTCGTTTACGGATACTCTGCCGAGTAGAGACTCTATTTGAGAACAACTCTGCGGGAAAATAACTTTGTTGGAGAGGAGATGCCTTGATGATAGATCTGTTGATTTGGAGAAATAAACTCAGCTGGGGGTGAATTTCTGTTACTGGTGATAATGAATTTTATTGGAGATTGAACTTCTGCTTGTGGGAGAAATAAACTCTGCTTGGGGGAAAATTTACTGCCTCACTCGCGATTGTGAACCTCAGCTGGGGAGAGTTATGTCCTGTTTGGGAATGCTAACATCACTATCTTTGGATATTTTAACTCTGTGCAGAGTGTATGTACTACTACTCATGTTCTCAAGCTGGCTCTATCCCGGTACCTGATGGGCAGAGTAACTGTAAGGTTTGGGCACTTCTTGTTTTCCCTGTTTCTGGCATTACGAGTAATCGTCTTTTGTTTCTTGTAAATATTTATGAGCAAGCCATTATTTTCAAATGCATATATCAAAAATGAATCATTGGATGTTCTTGCAAGACAAAACAGAAAAAGAAAAACAAATGGAAATTTCTTGTGAAAATGAATTGTATTGATTTTTGAAGTTGGCATGTAATAGGCGTTTTGTACAAAGAGGTTGGCGCTCTAGTAAGAGAATGCCGCCGAAAGATAGAAATTACAATTTTTGTTAAAGAAAGAAAAAAACAGCTATGTGGAATGATCCCATCGGGTTTCAACTCTGCTATTGCCTTTATATCTTCAAGTGTCTCATCACTTTGCTGCTTGGCCGAAGGTGGATCAGATTGATTGGTGTCGTCTGAGCTTGATAGTCGATACCGAAGTCTGGTTGCAAGATGATCCAATGAAACATAATGTTACGCTTCAATCCGTGATTTTTACCTGGACTGCCCTTTCGGGTTTTCAGTCCACCGGGATACTCTTTTTTGCCCAAGCCGCCTTTTCAGGTTTTCGACTTGCTGGGTGTACAACTTTTTTTTCATTTTCATCCCTTACTTTTGCCCGAACCCTTTTGGTTCGCCGAGAAGCCCTTATTTTTGCCTAGGCCAGTCAACCTAGAGGGTCTTTGATTATGCATAGTATCTTTTCACTATGTATGCATTGACGGGGTGAGGAAGGTCGTCACCATCCATGGTGGTTAGAATCATAGCTCCTCCCGAGAAAATGTTCTTTACCACAAATGACCCTTCATATGTGGGGGTCCATTTGCCCCTGGGATCACCTTGCAGTAGTATGATGCGTTTGATCACTAAATCCCCAACTTGATATTCTTGACGTCTGACTTTCTTGTTAAAAGCCTTAATCATTCGCTTTTGATACGTCTGACCATGACAGATAGCCGTAAGTCTCTTTTCATCGATTAGATTCAGCTGATTAAGTCGGGTTTGGATCCAGTCGTCTTCGTTCAAACCTGCATACTTCATAATCCTGAGAGAGGGTATCTGGACTTCGATGGGTAGGACTTCCTCCATGCCATACACCAAAGAGTAAGGTGTTGCCCCTGTTGACGTCCGTGCTGAGGTACGGTACCCATGAAGAGCGAATGGTAACATCTCGTGCCAGTCTTTGTATGTCACCGTTATCTTCTGTACAATCTTCTTGATGTTCTTGTTAGCCGCTTCAACAACGCCATTCATCTTCGGCCTGTAGGGAGAAGAGTTATGATGCTGGATCTTGAACTCTTTGCAGAGCTCGGTGATCATTGTGTTATTGAGATTTGTACCATTGTCAATAATAATCCTCTCTGGTATGCCGTATCGGCAGATCAGATTGTGTTGGATGAACCGCGCCACGACGTTCTTGGTTACTCTAGCAAAGGAAGCTGCCTCAACCCACTTTGTGAAATAATCAATTGCTACCAGAATGAAATGATGCCCGTTAGACGCAATAGATCTGATCTCGCCGATCATGTCGATGGCCCACATTGCAAAGGGCCGAGGAGCTGTCAAAACGTTCAGAGGGACTGGAGGTACATGCACCTTATCAACATAGACTTGGCACTTATGACAGGTTCGAGAATGCTGATAACAATCGGCTTCCATAGTGGACCAGTAATATCCTACTCGTAGGATTTTCTTCGCCATGGTATGTCCACTGGAATGAGTTCCGCAGGTACCTTCATATAACTCTGCCATGATTCTTTCTGCCTCGCTCTTGTCTATGCACCGCAGTAAGTTTGAATCATGGTTACGCTTATAGAGGATTCCATTACTGATGAAGAACTTCGCAGGGAATCTTCTCAGAAACTTCTTATCATTAACAGATGCCCCCTCGGGGTATTCTTGAGCCTCAAGATACTTCTTTACCTCGTGAAACTAGGGTTTATCTGCTATCTCTTCAGTCTCAATGTCACCGCAATGTGCAGGTTCATCCAACCTCTCAATGGTAATCTGGGGAGCTTCATTGTCCCACCTAACTTTGAACATAGAAGACATGGTAGCTAGCGCGTCCGCCAACTGGTTCTATTCTCGTGGGAAATGTTCGAAAGTTATCTTCTCAAAGTGTGGGAGCAATGTCAGTACATACTCTTTGTAAGGAATAAGATTCGGGTGCTTCATATCCCACTCGCCTTTGATCTGACTTATCACCAGAGCGGAATCTCCGAATACACTCAAGAACTTAATCCTTAGGTCAATAGCAGCTCGAAGACCCATGATACACGCTTCATACTCCGCCATATTGTTGGTACAGTAAAAACATAATCGGGCGGTGAACGAAGTATGACAGCCATCAGGAGATATAATTACAGCACCAATGCCATTACCTAATGCGTTTGAGGCTCCATCAAAATACATAGACCATCGGGCTCCCTCCTCGGGTCCTTCATCTGGTCCAGGTTCTTCGCAGTCAGTTACCAACATGACATTCACATCCGGGAACTCAAAATTCATGCACTGGTAGTCATCCACGGCCTGATCCACCAAATGATCCGCCAATATACTCCCCTTGATTGATTTTTGGGTTGTGTATTGGATGTCGTACTCGGTTAAGATCATCTGCCATCTTGCTATTCTTCCGGATAAGGCGGGCTTCTCGAAAATATACTTGATCGGATCCATTTTTGATATCAACAAAGTAGTGTGGGTCAGCATATACTGTCTTAGTCGGCGAGCACCTCATGCCAAAGCGCATCAAGTTTTCTCGAGCAATGAGTATCGGGTCTCACAGTCGGTAAACTTTTTTCCAAGGTAATAAATCGCATTCTCTTTTTGACCAGACTCGTCATGCTGCCTCAACAAACATCCCATTGAATTGTCTAGCACTGTCAATTATAATATCAAAGGTCTTCCCTCAACTGGAGGCATCCGAATTGGTGGTTCTTGAAGGTATTCCTTGATTCTTTTGAAAGCGGTCTGGCATTCATCATTTCATTTTACCACTTGATCTTTCTTCAGCAGCTTGAAGATTGGCTCACAAGTAGCAGTCAGATATGAAATGAACCTAGCGATGTAATTCAGACGTCCTAAGAAACCTCTAAATTCCTTCTCGGTGCGGGGAACCGGCATCTCTTGTATGGCTTTTACCTTTGCAGGGTCCACCTGAATACCTTTGTCGCTGACAACAAAACCCAGAAGCTTACCAAACCTTACCCCGAAGGTACACTTGTTCGGATTCAACCTCAGCTTGTACGTCTTTAACTTGTCAAACAGTTTCTAGAGATGATCAAGGTGCTCTTCCTCAGTCTGGGACCTGGCTATCATGTCATCAACATACACCTCAATCTCGTGGTAAATTATATCATGGAATAAAGTGACCACGGCGCGCTGATAAGTTGCCCCAACATTCTTCAACCCAAAAGGCATTACCTTGTAACAGAAGGTGCCCCACTGTGTAACAAAGGTTGTCTTCTCCATGTCCTCAGGAGCCATCTTGATCTGGTTGTAACCATAAAAACCATCCATGAAGGAGAAGATCTTGTGTTGTGCGGTGTTGTCGACTAGAAAATCAATGTGAGGAAGTGGGAAGTCATCCTAGGGGCTTGCCCTATTCAGATCTTTGTAGTACACACACATCCGTACCTTACCATCCTTCTTAGGTACCAGAACAACGTTGGAAACCCATTGCGGATAAGAAGTGACAGTTAAGAATCATGCGTTGAACTGTTTCATGACCTCTGCTTTGATTTTATCTGACATTTCAGGGTGCATATGGCGGACCTTCTGCTTTACCAGAGGGCAATCTTCTTTAGTCGGCAGGCGATGTACCATAATATCAGTGTCTAAACCAGGCATGTCTTCATAGGACCAGGCGAAGATCTCAACATAGTCATGTAGCATCTGTATTAACCGTTGCTTGACACTAGGCTCCAGATTCGCACCTATCTTAACCTATTTCCTGTCTTCCTCTGTACCCAAATTCATTGATCAAACTGGCTCTTCATGAGGTTGTATGGCCTTCTCTTCATGTTGCAATAGTCTAGAAAGTTCTCCAGGAACCTCACAATCATCCCCACCTTCATCCTCGGCTTGGTTGATCAGATTTTTGAAGTCATAACTGGCAGTAGCATAGTTGTTATTCATGGGATCCATAGTGGATATGGATCTGCAGTATGATATGTGAGTGTGTGTAAGAGAATAGATATTTTGATAAAGTGGGAGACAGAAAAGAAAAATAAGGAGCGAAAAATTCGTAATGCAAGAAACATCCAATGCTTTATTAATGATATATGAAATGACAAATAATAAGCCCTCACAAGCATAGCCAAGGTGCCTCGGGCAAGGCACCGGGCCGTAAAGTTTCAAACTGTTTATTACAACTCTTAAAACAAAAGTCAATTATTGTGGAATAAAAGAAACAGGTATGAAGTCCCTAGTCGTCCAGTTACTCCGAACACTGTTGGTTGTTGGGTAGATCCAACTGTCGATATCTGAATCTTCTTCACTGTCCTAAATTGCATTAACTCCCCGATTGCTGATGTGTAGAGGAGGTCTTCCAATCCGTGCACGCCTAACAGCCCTTTGAGCCCCTGTAGTAAAGCCCAAACCAAATTTGTAAGTTTTGTGAGTGAAATCAGGGAGCCGACCCCAATTGGTACACCCACCTTCTTAAACTACAGCCCTGGCGTCCTTGAGAGAGGCCATCTTCAGCGAAGGTTTGTTGGTAGTAAGTTCAGTTGACGCCAATGTCTGAGGGACCTCTTCAATGTTCTGACAAGGAGTTTCTATGAATTCCCCGTCCATCTCTACATAGAGGAAGGAATTTAGATGACTCACCATATACTCTTCTTCACCTCGCACTGTGACAATCTTCCCCTTCACTAGATACTTCAGCATTTAATGGAGTGTGGAAGTAACTTCCCCAACCCTATGGATCCAAGGACGACCCAGCAAGCAAGAATACGATGGCCTGATATCCATTACGTAGAAGGTGGACCCAAAGGTCTGAGAACCCACTTTGACAGGGATATCCACCTCCCCGTGCAACATTATATTTGATCCGTCAAAAGCCCTTACCACAATGTTACTCGACTTTAAAGTCAAACCCTCACAATCCAAACGGTCCAACGCTTTCTTCGGAAGAACATTCAGCGAAGACCCGGTATCTACCAGCACATGAGCCATAGTGGTGCCCCTACACTCAATCGAGACATGCAGAGCATCATTATGATTCCTCCCCTTAGGGGTCAGATCCGCAATTGAAAAACCGAGCCCATTGTCAACAGTCAGGCTGGCCACACAATCTTTGAACTGATCTGCTGAAGTTTCCTGCGGCACATGCGCAGTCTTGAGAAATGCAATCAAAGCCTTCGTATGGGCTTCAGAACACAACAACAGACACAATATAGAGATCTTTGACGGGGTTTGCCCCAGCTGTTCGACCACATTGTAGTCGCTTTTCTTGATAATTTTCAGGATTTCCTCTATTTCTTGTTTAGAGGCTTTCACAATAATTTTTCTAGGTGCCTCCGTCCAGGTAGGCTCACCTATAATTTCTTTGCCCCATGTCCCAGATGGCTCGGCGACAGGGGTGATAACTGGAGTAAGAACTGGAACAGTAGTTGATGTACTAGCGGGAACAACAGGTGGAATGAAAATAGGTTTGTTGAAAGTGGGAGGGGAAATCTTGAGAGAGAAGATCCTTCCAGTTCTAGTAACCTTACTAGCCCCGACAATATTACTGACATCAGTAGCATCTTCTTCATTCTTCAAATCTTTCTTAATGCCATGATAATACACATCAGCACCATAATGCCATGGGACAGCCTTGTCTGAGGTGTACAGGATGGGACCAGGAACAGTGGTTATTAGCAGAGCAATTCTTTGAACGAATGTAATCCTAACAGGTCTTCTCGAGGAAACCTTGGAAGGATTGACAGAAATGGTTATAATGGCAACGTCTTCATTTGGAACAACATGGATCATAGTCTTTTTAAACAAAATTTCTTTGTTATCCATCAGGCACTGGACACCTGACTTCAACAAACGGCAACCAGAAGGTAGAATTGAACATATGTGGAAACCTTCACCACAACCCGGAAATAAACCGACCAATAGCAAATTCCTCTTAACAGTCATAAGAGGAGTAGAAATTTCTTCAACAGAGGTCACAAACAAATCAGTGTCAACAACATTGACTCCACGACCATGTTTGGGCATGGGAGCAGTTATAACATTCGGATTTTCTAGAGAATCCAACTCTGTCTCCTTAGCTTCAAACAAGTCTTGTACTTTCTTTCTCAAAGCCCATCAGTCATTGGTATCGTGGCCCAGACTCTCAGAAAGGTAGGCGCACCACGCGTTGGGATTGTATCTGGGAGAAGTAGTATTTGGGTTCTTGGGGGCCTCTCTCAAGGTCGCCAAGTTGGATCTCAACAGGTGAGGTAACACTTCAGCCAATGTCATGCTAATGCAAGTAAACTGCCGTTGTGGTCTTTCCACCCTTTGTTGATTGTTGCATTGTGGAGCAATTACGGGTCTTGGTATCACTACAACGTTTATCGTTGGACGGTGCTCAGATCTGTTTTGGCCCCTCGGGCTATAGACTGCACTGGCTTCCTTCTTACCAGTGAAAGGTTTCTTTACCGAACTCGAAGAGGCATCCTTCTATATTTTTCCACTTTGAATTCCATCTTCTACTCTTTCTCGAGTTAAAATTAAATCGGTGAAACCAGATGACAAGATGTCGATTAAATGATTGAAAAATGGACCAGACAGCGTCCTCAGAAACATATCAACCAACTCCCTATCAGAAAAAGGGGGTTGAACTCTGCCAGCCAAATCCCTCCATTTTTGGGCATAATCTTTGAAACCTTCACTTGCACCCATAGACATACTCTGGAGTTGAGTACGAGTGGGAGTGAGGTTGGTATTGTACTGATATTGCTTGTAGAAAGCAGCAGTAAGATCTTCCCAGTTTTGGACATTAGCCCCCTCCAACTGATAGAACCATTCAAGCTAAGTCCCTGACAGACTATCTTGAAAGAAGTGCACCCACAAAATTCTATCAGTGGTGTGGGGTTGGATCTTCCTGACATAAGAGCGGAGATGGAGTTTTGGGCAAGACACCCCATCATACTTGGCAAAAACTAGAGCTTTGAACTTCTGAGGGATGACCACTCCCGATACCAGTCCCAGTTCTCCGAAATCCAAACCAGGTATCTTCTGAATTTTCATAGCACTCAGACGGTCTTCTAGATGCTTGTATCTATCCTCAGCAGGAGGATATTGCTCATCATCAAAATCAGTACCATTATTAGAGACTGCAGGACTAGGGTCCTTTTCCCCTTCTTGGTTCTCCCCGTCTTTGGATGAAGAGGTCAAGTCAGCTTGATGCTTCAACCTTTCTCCAAACCTTTTGCCCATATTCAGAATACCGACCTTCTTCTTCTTTATTTCTTTTAGAATAAGGGCTTTCAGATCCTCTTTCCCCTTTTCCAGACTGATGAACATCTGTTGGAACTGGGTGTTTTGTGCCTGAAGATCTTTGATGACTTGATCGGAAGATATTTCTGCTGAAATAAACAGCGAAGAAGATGAGAAACCTGTAGTGGTACCTGTAATGATGTGTATGATAATGGGATGTGCATGTAATGATTTCAAAGAATTTGGGAGATTTAAATTTGCAAACCAAAATAAACAAAACTTTATTAGCTCAAATTTGAAAGGTTTAACATGCCTTTAAGGCGTTACAAATAAGTAAATAAAACAAATCTAAAACTAGAAAAGCAAAATCAAAAGTCCCATGGACGCTTTATCTTTGTGCTGATGTAATCATTGAGCACTATTTCTTCCTCGAGATGCCTGGTGAGCTTTAAAACCTTCCTCTCTTGCTCATGGAACTGCTCCCGGTAAGTATCCCGCTCATTCTTCAGCTGAATCTAAGACCTTTGTAACTCCCCAAAATCAATGGGCATGTAAGGATAGAGAACCGTGTAAGGAATGTCGTCTTCAGTAGTGGGTTCCACAATCACTGGTAATACTGCCGCATAGGGCATCATAAGCTTCTGGGCACGAGCTCGTACCCATTAGAGGTAAGGCTGCATAGGAAGGGAAGTCTTCGGTCCCAACTCTTTGGGGTCAGATCTGTTTACCATGCCCCAAGCTCGTATGAACCCCCGACGATGCCCCTTAACATCATCCTCATAGTCTAATACAATGTCCTCAAGAAGTAACTCATGGGGACCATCCCTTCGAGCACGACCAAATTGTCGCAAGGCTAGACAAGGACTATAAGTTATACCTCCTCTGATACCAAGTAATGGGACATTAGGATACCCCCCCACAGCGGTCAATAACAGCAACGTCTTCCATAGCGCGGGAACACCAAAGAATATCCGTATGAGCGAGTGACATTATTCTGTGCGACCAACCCAAACCTTCTTCATTCTTCAGTACAGACCTAGGGAGGTGAGAAATAAACCACCTTGACAACAACGGCATACAGCACATAAGAGTCCCACTTCTCCTCGTGGTACGAGTATAGAGAGCGTGCAAAATATCTCCAAGCAAGGTAGGTACAGGGTTGCGAGAAAGAAAAATCTTGATATCATTCACATCTATGAAAGAGTCCGGATTAGGGAAGAGAACTAAACCATAGATAAGAAGAGCCAATACATCCTCAAAAGCCTGAAACTCCAAATCATCCCAAAATAGTTGGGCCTGGTCTATCAGAAATTTGGCTAGAAAACCCTTGACTCCACTTCGAGTTTCCCAATTGGATACCACATCGGCTCGTTTCAAATGAAAAGCTGAGGCAATGACTTCTGTCTTAGGAACTTCTTCCATACCTGTGAAGGGTACCTGTTCAAGAATGGATATGCCCAAAAGATGAGAGAATTCTTCCAAGGTGGGTACCAACTGATAATATAGAAAGGTGAAGCAGTGATGCTTGGGATCGAAGAACTGAAAAAGTATGCTCATCATCTGTTCATCAGGTTTTGAAGTAACCAGGCTGAGAAGTTTACTGTGTCTCTTAATGAACATAGAAGTTTCGGAAACTCTTGATACTAGCTCTTTGAGTTGGGAAGGTATCTCCATAAAGCTGATTCAGATAGTATTTCTATGCACGGAAGCCATGATCTGCAAAACAGAACAAAGATAAATTCCCTTGGTCTTTGAAATGGTTAGTGTAATGAAGCATGAATGCCATGTTATGATGCATGATGTCATGATAAACCACAGGTATAGCAAACACAGGTATTGAAAACACAATCAATTCATACAAAGCCCTTAGGTTTATGGCTTACATGAGGTCAAAGGTAATACCCTCTTGAAGTTAAGTTAGTTTCAACTTGTCCTAGAAAAGTAATCGGGTTCTAGAGGATCTCAATATCACTGACCATCCTCCATCGTTCATGGTTTCAGCTTGCGCAATCTTTTCTTGCAGCCAAAATTATTTCGAGAGTGTGATCTCAATAAGTGTAGCATCGAGTATCAACCAGTTCTCAGCTCTACACCAAGGCCGGCTATCTCACTACTTTCTAATGGCCAAGTTGTGCGATTAAAGGTTCTAAGGTCAGTTGATGCTTAACGATACCACGCAGCGGCCCCGTATTCTCCTCGTTTCTCCACAAGGGATACCGGTACCAACCAAATTTCCACACCAACGTAGCTACTGGTTCAACGATATCTGTCTACGTCGTACAGTTCCCTCACAGTCTATTGCTACTTACCTAAAAGGTATTCCCCAGATCCGGGTGTATGATCTATACTAACCCCAAACAAAACCCTTAAAAGTAATGCAAACAAAGCAATCAAGAGAAGCAATTATGATGACCAAGATCCTAAGGTATACCCCACTTATTAATTCCTCAGCAGAGTCGCCTGTTCTGTGATACGGTGGTAGAACCGACTGTTTAATACTGGTTTGCGTTTTGCGTTTTGTGTTTGCAAAATGTCGCGGTAAGCAAGAGTCGCCACTGACTTTTATTTTATCCAATCGGAAAAGAAAAAAGTACAGAAAAAATCCTTTTTCGAGATTTTGAGTACGGGGGTAGATTATAGAAAGGGAAGGTGTTAGCACCCTTTCTATCCATGGTTTTCCATGGGCTCTTAGGTACTTGCTCATTTTGAAATTGCTTGTGTTTGTGTGCTTGTTTTTGAAAAATGTTTTACTTCTTGATAACCCTTGTATCAGTCCTCAAGAGTGTTACGAAGTTGTTTTTGAAAAACATTGTTTTGAAAGTGTTAGTGTGAAAAGTTTTAATTTGAGCAAGTACCTACTAGCATCTACCTACTCGAAAAAGATTGTTTTTATTCTTGTTTCCTTTAGACAGCGTTATCCTTCTATTGAAAAACAGGTAGCACCATCGTTGGAGTTTGTAAGGGTCAATTCGAAAGGGACGTACGATCACTAAAGCAATGTTAGGATATCTTAGTAATAACCCTGGAGTCTTAAGATCTTTTTCGAGGCAACATTTCCGAGGAAACATTCGAACGGGACAATTTGATCTTTTAGACTAGAGGGCTACCACTTAGACACCCTATGCCTAATGATCGTTTATCGAAAGCAACCGAAGTGACAGTATACCCTAAGAGTGATATGTGCGAGTGATTTGTTTTCAGTTATTTATCTTTGCACATTAGGGTTTTCTAACGGAATTAATTTGTCATGCATTCTTGTCATACAATCCTATTAGCATACATCTAAACAGTTAAATATTTGCGGGAATTAAAAACGCGAGAAAATAAATCTACGCTATTACAAGGCTTCAGGGAGGAGGATTAATTACATAGCCAAAAAAACCGGGGGATTTAACAGTAAATAAAACCCTAAATTAACTATTACAAACCAGTGAACAGTTACAAAAGTATTGGCAAAAATAATTGACAAGCGCATGGCGAATTAAATGCGAGGACGATTAGGGTTTTGACCCTCTGACTAATCCTATTTGCGATTAATAAAAAATGTTTTTTTAACATTTTTGTTATTTGAGAAAATAATTAAGTAATTGAATTAAAAAGAAAATCCTAAGTTCTAATTAATTTTAAATTAAGACAAATAAAAAACCTATTTTTGTGTTTTGGTTTATTTGAGAAAAATAAAAGAATTAAATCAAGAACTTAACCTAATTTCTATTTGATTTTATTTGTGAAAATAAATTAGAATTCCCCTAAGTTAAACTAAACTAAATTAAATTTGCTAATAAAAAAAACTAATTCTAATTTTTTTATGAAGTCTTGATTTTATGATTTTATAAAAAAAAAGATTAATTTGTTAATTAAAATGATTAAAAGAAATAATAAAAGAATTAAATAAAATAAAAAAGAAATAAGAAAAAGAATAGATGGGCCTGATAGTATTGCTGGAGAGGGGGGTGCCAATATGATTTCTGGGCCCAAACAAATCCAAGCATGTATTGACTACGCTGGTTCCCATGCAACATTGACTTTGAGGTGTATGGTGGGCCTTCAATGTTGGCGCATTGGATCTTGGCTGGAGATGAATCTGATGGCCAGATTATTGAGTTGCATGGTGGACATATGGGACAGCAGAGCACCTGATCACAAGATGAAAAATAACATTAAACAAATGTTGGGACCTAGGGATCGAATCCAGGTCCTCATGCTCACCCCCAGTGCCTGCTTGCCATCTATGCTACGCGCTTTTGTTATTCATATAATAGAAGTAAAACAGTATAATCAAAACAAATAATGTATTCAGAAAATGCGCGAAAATTCAAATGGACGAGTCACACGCTGCCACGCAAGCTTCTTCTTCCCCAGACTGTCGTTTTAGGCAACAGGACTTTTACCTACGTACATCTTGTTGTAGCTACAAACCTGTGACATTCAAAAATCCTATAGAAGCAATATAAATTAAAGGTAAGGGTACCAATGAACTCGTCTCATCCTCACGAGTATCATGGTACCATAATCCAGGCCTAATTTTTCCTGCACTGTAAACGCAATTAAGTGATACCAATAGCTTGCAAACTCAATTATGAACAAGAATATATAATTAAAATATGCTTATGATGAGTAAATCAATGAAATCAAAATCATGTTTTTAGGCAAACCGTGGTGCCTGTAACTTAAGATTCCGGACGTGAAAATGCTTACAATTGATTGGGATCCCTTCTGGAGATGTCCAGGAGTCTATTGATAACCTTATAATGGCTTGAACACTCTCTAAGTCCAAGAACGATCACCCACTTTCTTGCAAATTTTTTATTTTTCTTTTGGTGTTTTCACGACTGCCAACCTCTGTATTTTGATCTGGAATTGTTCATTATATATCCCTCAATGAATTAGGGTTGCAAAACAGATTGAATCTTTAAGCTTTGATGATATTTGATTTGATTCTTTAGCCATATGATATCTTTCTAATTTCATGTCAGTCATGCTCTTTTTGTACCAATTGCCATTGATTCGAATTAATCTTGCAAGCTCTGCATATCTTGGTTGCTAACCTGTCAAAAAAACAAATCAAATCATATCTTTGATAATTTTCATCATTTATTTGATTTAATTCACTTTTTAATTAATGAAAAATCAAAATAAATTGAAAAATGAAGAAAATAATTTTTGGATAAGTATTTGAGTCGTGTACCACATTATAATTGAGGTGCAAGCATAAAAAGTTGGGCCCATTTAGCAAAAAATGCAAATTTGAGGACATTTGACTTTTGCCAATTTTGCAAACATGGTCAACTTGGCCAATGCATAACTCTCTCAATTTTAACACTAGAGAGGTGTTTTTTGACTTTTTGGAAAGCTTAGGATGTCATATAAGCAACCCTTTTGGTCTCATCTCAATTGAGTCTTCCATATTCATGTATGAAGCTTTGACCTAAAAGGTGTTTTTGTTGACTTTTCAAAAGGACCTATAATGTCAAAATTCATATCTTTTTGTGAGCGCATATTCTAAACTTGGGAGCTGTAGTTTAATTGTAGGGAATTTCGTTCTCTTCAAAATGAGCTTTGGATGGGTCATTTTTGATAAAGTATGATAAAGTTATGCTTGGTCAAAGTTGAGTTGACTTTTCCTACAAAACCCTAATTTAGCAACTTTTGGGTTTTGATGAATTGTGAGCAATCCTTGAGGAATCATGATCAAAACTTGATAAAATGATGAATAATACTTCAAAATGAGGATGTTGACCAAAAATCTTGAGGTTTGACTGTATGTGAGCCACAGTTGACTTTTGACCTAGCATAGTCGATTTTCAGGCATTTGAGCAATTGACTGAGCAAACTTCTTCTGCAAGGCTTGAAACTTGACATGGATGTGAAGAAGTGAAAAACATAACAAAGGGGGTTGAATTGTAAAACTTGAAATCAAATGTAGACAACACGTTATTTTTATCCTGGTTCGTTTAATCTCAAACTACTTCAGACCACCCGTCAAGGTGATTTCGCCTCTCTCCAACGAGGTCCTAATCCACTATATTCAACTGAATATTACAACTGCTTTAACAACTGCTAAAGCCTTCTTGAGTCTAAACCACAGACCGGTTTCTTAAGGAAATTCTTTCTTACAGATAAATGAATACTATGTGTGTTGAATGTTTTCTACAAAAACTTTATATCACAACTGTGATAATACACAAATTAAGCTTATGTGAAACTAGGATGCTATAACTATAGAGTAAGCAATTTGAGAGATATAGCAAGCTGTATGAGTGAGGATGAAGATGATCTTCTTTATGCGTGTAAAGAGTTGTAGAGCATTAGCCAATTCATTTCTCACTGACTTGTTTATATAGACTTGGAAAAGATACGTTGTAGTCAATTATACCATTTCAATGCCCATTACGTTCTTTCCATATTGAGAAGATCTTTGTCTTGGAATACAGCCGTTGGTAATAAAGTGTCTTGAATGCACAGTACCGTTGTCAATTAAGCGTGTTATTGGCTTTGGCTTATTCTGACGCTTCTAGGTGCTGATGATATTGTTTTGGTCTTGATCAGAGTTTAGAGTAGGTTAAACGCAGATCTTTTCATCAAGCTTCAGCGTAAGCACGTGCTTTGATCTTCTGATGCTGGCATATGATATTTCATCTTCTGATGCTGATGTTGACATTCTTATGCTGATATCCATCATAGTTTCTGTAAATGCACAATATAATTTTTAGGTAGCATATATGTCTCATATGAATTATACAATTTATTTAATCTAGCATTTTGTTATCATCAAAACTTTAACTTAGGGTAATAGATTCAAACTTTGTTCTAACAATCTCCCCCTTTTTGATGATGACAAAAACCAGATATTTTTAATTGAAATTTAAAGAAAAAATATCAGAGATAACCAAATAATAAATTTGTATCAGCGATAAACAGAAAGGTATCAAAGATAAGAAGATAGGGAATAGAAAGGTATCAGAGTTATGATCAGAAAAAACTCCCCCTGAGTTTATTACTGCCCTTTTAATTCTATGAGTCCTTTAGCATCAGATCTTTATTGAACTTTCTTTGAGCATCAGATCTTTCCTTTACTAGAGCAGAGCTTCAGTGTATCAGAGATAATTGAATTCTTGTACCTGTAAGCTTATGCAGAACAAAGAAACATTCAAGTATATCAGAGTGTTAGAATGTTTGAGACTTTTGTCTCAGTAATCTGTTATTGAAAAATATCATTCTTTCTCCCCCTTTTTGTCAGCAATCAAAAAGTGCAAATAATTGAAGTTAAAAACGATCAGTGCAGAAAAACGATTGTATTCAGTTCAGAGCTCAGAAAATATTACAGATAACATGTAAAGAAAACAGTGAAAACATCAAGAATCAAAATCTAAGAATGGGGAGGAAGGCGTGTGAACAGAGCTTCTAGCATGTTCTTAATCTGATCAGTGGTTTCCTTCTGCTGATGCACCATGCTGACTACTGAGTCAATCTTACTGTCCTGAACATCCATCATTTCCTTCATTCGTTGATCATTCTCATCCATTCTCTCCTGCAGTCGAAGATCATTTTGCTTCAGCTCTTCAAGAGTCTGCCTGTCCAATGCAGCTTGAGAGATGTCAGAATCAGGATGCTTCTGAGAGCTTTCTGCAATAACTTCTTCTTGACTTAAATCTTCAGCTGGAATCGTCTATTCTTCTGCTGGTTGAACTGTTGAAGCTGGATGCTTTTCAGACCAAGGCTCACTGTCCAGAAGAAGCCCTTTAACATTCAGCAGACCTTCAACTTCTTTCAGCAGATTGCTGAAGTTCTGTTGGGCCTGTTCATAGCTTTGGTCTTGCAGCTTAAAGGTTTCAGCGCATACCCATTCTCTGAATTGTGTCCAGAGTTGGTCTAAAACTGCAGGATTAATCACTCCCGGACTAGCCTGTTTTAGAGAAGAAATCCACTTCTGCATGTCTGTTTCAAAATTCAAGATGCTAGAACCAACATCCGGTTGTTTGGGTTTGGGAATGGCGGTTTTATTTTTAAGGGAAGCAAGGCGGTCAAGGACTGTTAGATCAATGAAGGTCTTGTTGTGGTCATCTGAGTAAGAGAATCAGGAATAATTATTGGACTGGATAGGGTATTAGGTGGAGTAATTTCTGGTGAGGATGGTAGTTGAGGGATATTAACAGTGGTACCACCAGGAAATTGTATGGCTAAGGGTTGTGGTTCAGAGGATTCAGATGATTGAGGTTCAGGGGTTTGAGCCTCAGAGTGTTGAAACTCAAGTTGTTGAGATGATTCGTGTTGAGGTGTAGGTGGATTAAGTTCTGGTTGTGGAGATTGAGGTTGTGGAATTTCTGGTTGTGGTGAATGTGGATCTTCTGGTATTGGTGAGAGTGTAGTTTCTAGTTGAGGATTAGGATTTTCTGTATGGGGAGCGGAAGAGTGTTGATCAATTTCTGAAAGAACTTTTTCAAGTTCTGGTTCTGTTGTGGTTGTGGGTTTTGGATTGTGAGGTTTGGCGCGGGATCTTCTGAGGGTTAATGACTCAGAAGGATCAAACTCAGGTTCAGTATCATCTATGGTTGGAATGGGAATTGGGATTTCAAGTGAAGCTGGGGTTGGAATAAATGTTGGAACAACAGATGAATTTAAAATATTAACAGAAGACAGATTACCTCTCTTCTTTGGGGTCTGCTGAGACGATCCTTCTGATGCAGCCTTTCTCTTCTTAGTCTTCTTCAGAGTAACCTCTGGTGCCTTCTGCTGAAGATCTTGAATGTTGAGATTAGGTGCTGTTCCATTAGCTTGCACGCATCCAAGTATCTCAGAACTATTTGAGGTTTGGAGTCAATCTCTGAGAACATGGGTGTTGTACCCCAAATTTTGACCTAAGATACCATCTCCCATCTGCATCATTACATTGCAAGTGTTTTGACCTATTTCTATCAACTTTCAAAGAAGATTTAAAATTCATAACTTTTCAAGTCGAGAGTTGTTTATTTTTTGAATGCTAAATTTATTATCAATGCTAAAACAACGTTTATTTAATTATTTATTATTCTAAATTTAAATAATTGGAATTTATTTTCAGTTATTATATAAATTAAAGAATTGTAAATAATCAAGTAAATATTTGAAAAGAAGTTTATTAATTGATCAGACGATGTTTATTAATTATTTATCATCTTAAATTTAAATAATTGGAATTTATTTTCAGTTATTATATAATTTAAAGATTTATAAATAATAAAATAAATATTTGAAAAGAGTTTATTAATTGATCAACAATGTTTATCTAATTATTTATTATTCTAAGTTTAAATAGTTGAAATTTTATTTTCAGTTATTATAATTTAGAAGAATTATAAATAATGAAGTAAATGATTGAAGAGAAGTTAATTGATCAATGATGTTTATTTAATTATTTATCATTCTGAATTTAAATAATTGGAATTGATTTTCAGTTATTATATAATTTAAAGAATTATAAATGATAAAATAAATAATTTGAAAGAAAAAGAGTTAACTGAAATAATAGAATTTTTATTCATCTTTATTCTAATTATTACAATTGTTGTTTAAATACTATTGTACAAAGTATTTATAATGACAATTACATAAAAAGTTTAAAGTAAAATAAAAACTATTTTTCTAAGATTCTAAATCTTCATCTTCTATCCAATGCTTCTTTGATTGCTCATTTGATTTTACCTGCAAGAATTAAAAGAAAAGTCAGAATTGAATATAATTAAAAGCAAAGAAAATTAATTTAAGCGTTCATCATTAAAAGCAAACAGCTGGAATCAGTTTTTACCCTTTTTGCAAATCACGTGATTTCTCCCGGTTCACAAAAAGGGATGAATTTTTATTGACAAATATGAATGCACAAATTTAAATATGCACAAATTCACTTTTTTGTCAAAACTGCATTTTAAAATAAACTGCATAATTAAAAAAATCAATTGCACAAATTCATTTTCAAAAAGCCAACAGCATATGCATTTTCAACACAAGCCAATTCCAACGTAAACATGCCAAAATGTGTGGAAGAAGTAAAAATACAAAGGCTCCTTGCTGTACAATTGACAAAGAGGAAGTATGGAATTTTTTTTATTAATAACCAAGTATTAAAAAAATATTTCGCAAATAACCGGGTTTCGGAAAAAATTACGCAAATAACCATGTTTGAGATGGCTCCACAAAGGAGGAGCCATCTCATTTGGCGCATCCTCCTAATTTTTTAAGGGAGGCGCCATCTCATTTGGCGCCTAAGGGCAAATGGCAAGCCCTAAGCCAAATGAGATGGCGCCTATGTGTATAGCTAGGGCAAAAAAAATTTTTTTTTTTTTCCTTTCCTGCGCGTTGCGTATTAGACAGAGATAACCAAAATTGAATTTTTATTTGAAAAAAAATAATTACATTCTACTGTTTTACATTTAAATAACAGTAAAAAAAAAGATACAAAAAATACTGAAAAAAAAAAAGATACATCAATGATCCCCAGGAACCCGGTAATGACCCCCTGTCCCGCATCCCCGTCCTCGCCTTTCTCTTGCTGGGTGCCGTCTCGTTTCCTGTTGCGGCAAGGTCGATGGCCCAGCGAAGTCAATGCGATCCGAATCCATAAAATCCGTAAGATCTCCATATCTCGAAGATCCGCTCTGGTACAGTCGGTTACCCATGCCCTCGAAGTTTGGTCGTGTTGGCGGTGGGTGGGGTTCCATGGTTGGTCGGTAGCATTGGTCGTCTGAGTATGGGGGGTAGAAAGGAAATGGATCTTGGGGTGTTTGGTACTGTGGATGTTGGGTTGTTTGGTGATATGGTGGTTGATGGTAGGTTTGGTCGGGTTGGTCGTAATCTTCTGACATTCCCATATCAGGGCTTAGGCTGGATGTTGAGGGCCCCATATTGGGATATGTGGAAGACTGAAATTGTGTATGGGGTATGTGGGTTTGCTGGTATTGGGGTTGGTATTGTGGTTGGGTTTGAGGCATATCTGGGTATTGGTAGTTTGGCGGTGACTGTGGTTGGTAGTACGGCATTTGGTTGTAGTTGTGTTGTGGTGGGGATTGTGGTTGTGTGTTTGTTGGTCTATTTCTTCTTGGGGGTGGGTTTGAGGTTGAAGGATTTTGGGTTTGTTGGTGGGGAATCGAGGGTTGTGCCCATTGTGTGCGTGGGTCAACCAAGTACCTCGGATGAGACACGTGCATATCTGGGTTACTAACCGACCTGTACCACGACATATATTGATCGGTGTGTCGCATGTTACCTTGAGTAAGGAAAACAGGGGATTGCAAGATGAAGCGGTGACGCCTTTGCCACATTTTACACCATTCTGGAGCAAAGTCTTTCCAGTTGGTTAGATTCCACTGGGCGTCGACCCTTTTTAGATGCCAGGGGGACAAATCTGTTGGGTCACTCGGTATCTCTTGGATCATTCCGAACTGCATCTTCACGCGGTCGCTGTGGTGCATCTCCACAATGTTGAACCGAATGAGTGCAGTCTTTGCAGTCCAAGTTGCTGCATCCTCTGGATTTGGAGAATGGTCCAGACCCAAATATGGTCTCCAGACGAACTGCGATAAAATTTAAATCAGGTAAGCGCAAAAGTAATGTATAAATAAATAAAATGAACAAAAGTTAAAAGCTACGACTTACGTCATCTGGGCCTAGGTGATCCAACAGATTCCGGTAGAGTGCGACATTGAATCTGGGATTCTTGCCGTAATCCATACCCCTCACGCAGTACCTATAGGAAATGAGAAACATGTTATTTTTAGCATATATTTTGGAAAGAGAAGAATAGTTATAAATGCTATAACTTAATGACTTACTTTGTTGCGTAAGGGAAACCAAAAGTGTTGTTGTTGATGGGGTTTAAGGACTCCATCCTCCACCATCCCCAGGCTTGTAGTAAAAATGCGCACCCATAAAATGTACATTTTTCCTTAACTGCGTTTTTGCACAAGGAACTGTACAGGTGGGCTAATACTGCAGAACCCCAACTAAATTTTCTAGTTTTATCAAAATTGGTTAGTAAATGTAAGTACATGAAATTTACACTATTTCCCGTACTTTCGGGAAATAAAAAAGTACCAAAAAGTATCATAATATACGTTCGGGCTTTTACTACTCGGTCATTTTCTGAGGAATTTTCATTTAATTCCATACTTGCATAATGCCGTTTCAGGTCAGTGAGTAGTATTCCCTGCCCTCTTGCTCCACCACCTTCTACCATGTCCCTACCCAACAGTTCTTCACACTGTGAGTTGGGTTGTTGAACCGACCCGTTCACCGCTTTACCGTCAATAGGGAGGCCCAGTAGCATGTAGACATCTTCGAGAGTGATGGTACATTCACCTATTGGTAGGTGAAATGTATGGGTCTCCGGTCTCCACCTCTCCAACATTGCAAGGATGAATTTGGAGTCAATGGTGCAGTTGGAGATCTTTATCACGTGTCCAAAACCTGCATATTCCAGATAAGGGACGATAAAAGGGTCGGGGGCCAGGTATTTGTGCGAACGGATTCTGAATCTTTGTGTATCCTGAGATCATAATTAAACAAGAGTAAGATTAATTAAGATGAACAACACGTTTTTTAAAGTATGAAAAATGTATAACCAAAGAAGAGACTTACAAATGCAGCAATGTTTTCCCTTGTGCCTCTGTGAGTATCTCCCATTGTTAGAAGGGCCATTCTTCAGAACGCTTGAGTGAATGAAAGACTTAGGAAGAAATAAGGAGTATGAGAGACTTAAGAAATATTTCGTAGCAGAGAGTGAGAGAGTGAGAGTTGTGTGGGTGTGAGATATGTTTCATAAGGTATGTATTTATAGGCAACTAATTCTGATGTAGTGGTTGCATGCCTGCGAGGTGTCACATTTGCATGCTTAGGGAGTTACACATATGCATGCATGCATTTACATATAATGTAAGGTGTCACTCTTGCAGGCTAGGTGGCAGCCTAAGCCCATGCATGTAATACGATTGGACAGTAAGGGAGGCGCCATCTCACTTGGCGAAATAGTACAAAAATGAATGTTGTCGCCACCCCATTTGGCGAATAAGAGGTGTCACGTTTTACAGCATTGTCTCAGGCTAGGTGGCAGCCTTTGGGATGCCTTTCTCTGTTGCATGCAAGGCCATTGGAGCTGACGGGTGGCAGGCTTAGACAAAACATTTATGTGTGTATTATAGGGCCAGGCTAGGTGGCAGCATAAGCCCATGCATGTAATACGATTGGACAGTAAGGGAGGCGCCATCTCACTTGGCGAAATAGTACAAAAATGAATGTTGTCGCCACCCCATTTGGCGAATAATAGGTGTCACGTTTTACAGCATTGTCTCAGGCTAGGTGGCAGCCTTTGGGATGCCTTTCTCTGTTGCATGCAAGGCCATTGGAGCTGACGGGTGGCAGGCTTAGACAAAACATTTATGTGTGTATTATAGGGCCAGGCTAGGTGGCAGCATAAGCCCATGCATGTAATACGATTGGACAGTAAGGGAGGCGCCATCTCACTTGGCGAAATAGTACAAAAATGAATGTTGTCGCCACCCCATTTGGCGAATAAGAGGTGTCACGTTTTACAGCATTGTCTCAGGCTAGGTGGCAGCCTTTGGGATGCCTTTCTCTGTTGCATGCAAGGCCATTGGAGCTGACGGGTGGCAGGCTTAGACAAAACATTTATGTGTGTATTATAGGGCCAGGCTAGGTGGCAGCATAAGCCCATGCATGTAATACGATTGGACAGTAAGGGAGGCGCCATCTCACTTGGCGAAATAGTACAAAAATGAATGTTGTCGCCACCCCATTTGGCGAATAAGAGGTGTCACGTTTTACAGCATTGTCTCAGGCTACGTGACAGCCTTTGGGATTCCTTTCTCTGTTGCATGCAAGGCCATTGGAGTAGACGGGTGGCAGGCTTAGACAAAACTTTTATGTGTGAAGAATAGGGCCAGGCTAGGTGGCAGCATAAGCCCATGCATGTAATATTATTGGACAGTAAGGGAGGCGCCATCTCACTTGGCGAAATAGTACAAAAATGAATGTTGTCGCCACCCCATTTGGCGAATAAGAGGTGTCACGTTTTACAGCATTGTCTCAGGCTACGTGACAGCCTTTGGGATTCCTTTCTCTGTTGCATGCAAGGCCATTGGAGTAGACGGGTGGCAGGCTTAGACAAAACTTTTATGTGTGAAGAATAGGGCCAGGCTAGGTGGCAGCATAAGCCCATGCATGTAATATTATTGGCAGCCTTGGGGGGTTGCATCACTTACTTAATTGAAATATTTTGCCTTAGGTTGAACATAACATTCATTCACATAAACTGTAAAATTTTCCAACCTTCGAATCAGTCATCTAACCTTCAAACATTCCAGCATTCATACCTTCATATAATCAATAAACCCAAAACATTCCCACCTTCATACCCAAAACAATTCTACACAATGGCCTCTTCACCACAATTTGTTGTCAAAGCACATTTCAACGGTGAGACATACATGTGTCCCACAGTTGGGTTTTTGTTTAGAAACACCGACAATGTCCGATTTCTGTTAAACGGGAAAGCAAATTTCTCCTACTTTAAGAAAAGATTGGAGGCCAAACTTGAACGAGGCCCTACATCCCAGATATTTTATCAGAGTCCAGTCTTTTTTGGAAACAACCAAGTCATATTTTATAAGGTTGCAATTCAAGATGACGAGGATTTCCAGAACATGATTTCCAGCCATGTCTATTCTGGAAACGACTCTATTGAGTTGTACGTTCTGTTTCAAGAGCCTCCGGTGACACAGGAGGTAGAGCCTCCGGTGTTACAGGAGGTTGATCCTTTGGAGAATGAGCAAGCCGAGGTGGATGCAGTTGATGATGAAGAAGAAGATAACGAGTTAGAGTTCGATGAAATGGTGAACGACGATTCTGACGATGATGGCATCCCAAGTATTCCTACCGACAAAATATACACACCACCTACGCACATGACAAACTTCAACATGGGCGGAGATGAACCTTCTACGGACTTGTTTTTCCAACCGTATATGCAATCAGATGAAAATTTAAAAGAGAAGGACAAGTTTCGTAATAGAGAGGAATGCATAAGGGCCATCAAAAAATTTCACATGCTCAACTCGGTTGATTATAAGGTGGATCGTGTAAACCCGGAAAGGTACAAGATCAAGTGTGTCCACCCTGACTGCATGTTCAAGCTGACCGCTTCATACAGACTAAGGGGTGACTGCTGGGTCATAGGTTCCATGACAACCCATACTTGTGTAAGTTCCACTCAATCACAAGACCACCGAAAACTCAACCATGATCTAATCTGTCAAGAAATCCTACCCCTGGTGAGCAACGACCCTTCTTTGAAGGTGAAAACAATCATCTCCCACATCACCACAGTTTTTAATTACACTCCGTCTTACCGTAAGGCGTGGTTAGCAAAGACTAAGGCGATTGAAAGGGTGTATGGAAACTGGGAGGAGTCATACCGAGAACTTCCCCGCTACCTCAATGCACTAAAGACATATTCTCCAGGTAGTGTTTATGTTCTGGAAACATTGCCCGCTTACGCCCAAGATGGTAGTGTTCTACATGGCAACGGAATATTCAGTCGCGTCTTTTGGGCATTTCAACCATGCATCGAAGGGTTTGCATCATGTAAACCAATTCTACAGATAGACGGGACTTGGTTGTATGGCAAGTACAAAGGCACTCTTTTGATGGCAGTTGCACAAGATGGCAACAATAACATTTTCCCCGTTGCGTTTGCCCTTGTCGAGGGGGAGACCGGTGGTGCTTGGAGCTTTTTCCTGAAAAATCTTCGTACACACGTGGCTCCTCAACCGGATCTATGTTTGATCTCGGACAGACATGCCTCTATTGAAAGTGCCTATAATAATCCGGCAAATGGTTGGCATGACCCTCCCTCTACGCATGTCTATTGCATCAGGCATATCGTCCAGAATTTCTCGAGGGAGGTCAAGGACAAAATATTGCGGAAAGCGGTGATGAATGCGGGATACGCACTGACACAGCCCACATTCAAATATTACCGCAACGAGATCCGTTTGTCTAACCCAGAAGCCGGTACGTGGATCGACAACATACCGGTCGAAAAGTGGACTAGGTCATACGACAATGGCCAAAGATGGGGGCATATGACAACAAATCTCATTGAATCAATGAATGGGGTATTCAAGGGCATACGAAACCTCCCCATCACTGCCTTGGTGAAATCCACGTATTTTAGGATGGCTGCCTTATTTGCCAAAAGAGGTGAAATGTGGTATTCGGTCTTGCAATCAGGACAACTGTGGAGTGAAAGCTGTATGAAATACATTAAGGCTGAAAGTGCAAAAGCCAACACTCACATGGTTACACGGTTTGACCGCCATAGCCACAACTTCATTGTGAAAGAGACAATTGACCACAATGAAGGCCTGGCAAGACAGGAATACAGGGTCATTTTACCTTCTCAATGGTGCGATTGTGGCAGGTTTCAAGCTTTTCGTATGCCTTGCTCTCATGTCATTGCCGCTTGTGCGCATACCCATCAAGACGCGCTTCAACTGCTATCAAACGTTTATAAATCTGAAACGTTGCTAACTGTTTACAACAACAACTTTCCTTTGGTGGCAAAACCGGACTATTGGCCTGAATACAGCGGTGATATAGTTTGGCACAATGACCAAATGCGAAGGAACAAGAAGGGTCGTCCCAAAAGCAGGCGCATAACAACAGAAATGGACGATCTTGACAGGTTGGAAAGAAAGTGTGGTTTATGCCGTCAGGTCGGACACAATCGCAAAAACTGTCCGAATCGGGCGTCTGGCTCGACCACATAAATTTTGTAATACAATAAATCTTTTCAATATTTGTGTTGTAAACATTATGGGTTTTCCGTTAATAAAACTGTTCACACAATTTAAGAAATTCAATATAGGAAATTACATTAGGGTTTTCGCGTACAACAATGATTAACGATAATCAATCTAGGAAATTAAATTAGGGTTTTCGCGTACAACAATGATTAACGATAATCAATCTAGGAAATTACAACTGTTAACACAATTTCATCTGACCCATGCATCATCAGCATTACATCACTGTCTGTTTTGACTTCCTCCAACCACACATTAGGTCTTCCTGTCGCATGCGAGGTTGTTGTTCGTTTTCGCTGGATCCTTCGAATTTTTTCCCCCTCGGCGATGTCTCCATCTAGCCACCGCATCAACTCCCGCTTCAGACGCTCCATGGAGTGAATGTGCCAGAATTTCATTTTCATCGCGGGTTTCGTGGCGGAGAATATAACGTAACCATCTCTGCTAAAAATCATAGGCGACGTCATTACGTAAATAAGGGAGTACAAAATAAAAATACAGTGCGAGAAAGTGTGAGAAATTTCAAAGAAACGGACGAATTATTTATAAAACGGCAAAAAACCCTAGTTTTGCCCTAGGCGCCAAGTGAGATGGCGCCTCCTCTCCTTTTTAAGGAGCATGCGCCATCTCACTTGGCTAAAAGCCAATGGAGGCGCCAAGTGAGATGGCGCCTAGGGCAAAACCCTAGGTGCATGCGCCAAATGACTTGGCTCCTCCTTTGTGGAGCCATCTCAAACATGGTTATTTGCGTAATTTTTTCCGAAACCCGGTTATTTGCGAAATATTTTTTTAATACTTGGTTATTAATAAAAAAAATTCGGAAGTATGCAGTTTTAAAATCAAAGTATGCAAGCAATACATTGCTATTTCTCATCATTTTCCAGTTTGCTTTTTCAGAACAAATAAAGTACATATCACATTTTAGTGTTTCAATTGTACTTAAGAGAGAGAAGAGAGGAAGAGTGTGGTTTACAGGTTTTTGGCTTAGGCAGGAATTGGATAGCAAACAAATCAGCAGCAATACAGTAGAGAAAAGATAAGCATAGAAAAGAATAGAAACAAAACTGATGTAGCAGCCTAATGTGCAGAGAGAAGGCAGAAGTATAGTAAAATATACAACCTGTAACGTAAACCTCCAGAGGAGAAAGGCCAAGAAACTGTTATAACAACAAAACCCCTTCAAAGAGTTAGGAAGAGATATCAAAAAACCTGTTTGGAGGCCAACTCAAAAACTGTCAAGAAAATACAAAAACCATTTCTCAAAGTTTCAAAACGATAAACAGCATACCCTGCCAAACCTGAAGCAAAAGCATAAACCTTATGGCCTAAAAAACCAATAAACCAGCATAAACACTATCAAACCTTAAACCATTTCAAAACCATATGGCCTAAAACCAGTAGAACCTGCTATCTCCAACCAAACCCATGGCCTAAGAAAACAGCATACCCTGTCAAAACACGAAATCCATGGCCTAAACCATAAAACCATAAAAGCCATCACCAAAAAATTCAAACCACTGTCAATCCAGTTCAAAGCCAAAGCCATCACCAAACTTTAAACCAATATGGCCTAAAACCAGTAAAACCTATGGCCTAAACCATAAAACCTCATCAAACTATAAAACCTGTCAATCCTTACAAAAACCATAGAACCAATTTCCAAACCCACATAGAAGCCTCAGAGTTATCATCATGGGCCAATAAGAAATGCAACAATAAAGCATTCAAAGCATCCAGGCAACAGAATCACAGAAAGAAGAAGAAGAAAAGCTAATCAAAATGAAAACATTTCAATAGTAGCATATCAGAAGCTACAGAGCATACAAGGCAACATAAGCAGAGCGAGGCAGGATCACAGGAGAGAAGAAAATATCACATAGTCAACATCATCCTCAAACCATAAAGCAAGAAGAGGAAAGAACAGAGTACCAGGATACCAAGCATAGCTAGCGCGCCTCCGTGTTTCCCTCGCCGTCTCGGCCTCCTACGCACACCCTCAACCTTTCCTCCTCCATCTCCAGGTAATGATTATCCTTTTTTCTTTCAATACCTCAAATAATCATGTAAGAAATTTGAAGTCAGAACCACAAAATGGATCAAAGATTATAACATGCAGTAACCAAAAACTTAACGAAATGAAAGATAAAAATTTGTACCGTGAATCCGTCGCCCCCTAATGCTTTACTGGAGGGAAGAAGAAGGTGGAGAATGCTGGTGGCCATGGGAAAGAGACTCAGGCGAAGGTGGAAGAAGGAGAACTCAGAGGCGAAAGCATGAAGAAGAAGAACACGAGAACGAGACGAAGGAGCGCCGCTTCTGTCCAAAACCTTAACCCTTTTTTCCCTAAACTAAACAAATGTGTTAACCCTAATTTCGTTTCAACAATTGGACCTTACCTATTTTCCACGCCCAGGCCCAGCGAAGTCCTTAGAACACCTCCCCATCTTGTTTTTGTTTTGGACCCTCAGAATCCTTTGGCCCATATAAATTGTTCATCTAACCTCTTATTTCTAATACACTTTTTTTTCTATTTATTCTCTTTTAGTTTTTTAGAACTATTACTAATTTAGTTTAATTAATTAGTAACTTAATCAAATAGGATAATTTAATTAAACAATTTTAAATAATTGGATCAATTTTATTAGTTTAAACTTTATGATTAATTTAATAAGTTTAGTATTCCCTTTTTTTAATTAGATTTAAATTAATAGCTTTTAAGTTTTAATTTAGTTTAATTATTTAATGATTCTTAAAATAACATTTTATATTAAATTAGAAACATATCAAATAATAAAAAACTTAAAAAATATTTTATTTCCTTTAATTAATTCCCTCGCTTTAGTTAATATTAATGCAAAAATATAAAAAAAAAATAGAATTTAAGAATTAAAACATTTTATCTTTTCTTTAATTAATTCTCATGCTTTGTCCATATTAAAAAAAATGCAAAAAATGAAAACTATTAAAACATTTTCTTTTCCTTAATATTAAACAAAAATAAAAAATGCATGTTCATATCATTTAATCTGTTATTTAATCATTGTTGTATATCACTTATCTATCTAATTTTCTGTTTAATTATTTCATCGTTATTTGGTTATTCTGTTTACGTCTAAATCTAAAGGGAAAAATGATTAAACTGGTTGACTTCATGTCCTCAAGTCCAATCACGCGAATGTTTTCATTTCATTAAAACTTAAGACAATTTTTTCCCCAAATATTCAATCTTTTCAAAATTCATACCTTTTAAGCCAAAACTTCGACATTAGGTCGTCGTACCTTCAAAAACCCATTCGTACCCCTTTTCGGCTAAAACAATTTATTTTTAATCAAACGAACAATTTTAATAAACAGATATTTCAAAAGGTTCCTATAGAATACGATAGATACATTGGGTGCTAATACCTTCCCATTGTATAAACAACCCCCGAACCATAGATCTCTTTCAAAAACGCCTTGTGTTTTATTACTTTTAAAAGTATTATTTACATTGCATATTTAGGGTTTTATTTCGCTCTTTCCCCTTTTCCCTTGGAAATAATAAAGCGCGGTGGCGACTCTTGCTTTTGTGAGACGAATTAATCAATAATTCGATCTCCGATTTACCCCGCTACATTTTTTATCGCTACAGAATTGGCGACTCTGCTGGGGAAAAGATTGACCTCTTGCTGGTCCATCCCTAAGTGGGTTAAGCCTAATTTGTCTTATATGTTTTATTATTATTTGATTTGTTTGATTATGTGTTTAAATTGGGTTTGTTTGGGTTTTCTGCAAAGGACGAATCCTATACCCGGATTAAGTTACACTTAAGAATAGGACGGGCGGTACAGTCATGTTAACTTTGAGGGAGTAATCCCAAAGAAGGAGGCATGAGATCCCCCACTCGATGGAAGGCCCTCTTGAACTTAATATTTGTTTACCGAGTAATCGGGAAGACATTATTATTTTTGACCTAGGAGCCAGAGAAATTGAGGACCATAGAACCCTAACCCATCTTGGCCTTTTAGGTGTAGCGCGGAGACTATAACGGAGTAATTCGGAAGTAGTTGTTACGCGATGCTACGCTCAGATGAGTTTCTCTTGAGAATATTGCTAATTATCGAGTAATCAAGACGTTGGAAATATCCGAATGAGGAATGTAGACTCTGGGAACTCTTAGAACCTTGTCTTACAGGTGTGATTGAACCGTTAGTACATACTTTGGGGTGGGCTTTACCCTCGACTCCATGCTCGAAACGTTGAACCTTTGAACCCCATGTTTGTGAACTTGTGTGTAACTGTTGCATTATCATTCATTCATGCATTCATCAACATTTTGTAAAAAAACTTGTTTTTCAAGGAACTTAGGAATGATTTTTGCAGACATCTCAGGTATTAGTATGGAATTTGGAAGGAGAAACACTCGAAGTTTCAGTTTTAAGGAGCCCGAGATTGAAGAACTGAAGAGTTTGATTCCTAAGATCGAGAACCCGAAGGATTTTTAGAAAAAGTATGGGTCCATTATACCTCTCATGAAGCGCAAGATGAAGGAAGGCATCCTTAATACGTTGGTCCAATTTTACGATCCTTTGTACCGATGTTTCACTTTTCCGGATTACCAGTTAATGCCCACCTTAGAAGAGTACTCCTACATACTTGGTTTGCCGATCACCGACTGTGTTCCTTTTTCCGGATTAGAAGAGGAACCCAAATCTCACGAGATAGCGACCATCACCCACTTGAAGAAGTCAAAGATAGAGGAGAACACGACTACAAAAGGGGGAATTCGAGGCTTGTCTGCGCAGTTTCTGTTGAGGAAAGCTCGTCATTTCGCTGAGATAAAAGATACTATTGCCTTCGAAGACGTGTTTGCTTTACTCGCTTATGGTCTATTCTTGTTCCCCAACGTTGATAAGTTTGTGGATATCAACGCCATCAGAATTTTCTTGATTGGAAATCCGGTCCCTACGCTGCTAGGAGATACCTACTACTCCATCCATCTTCGAAACTCTTATCAAGGAGGGATGATTATTTGTTGTGCACCGTTGTTGTATCAGTGGTATGTTTCTCATCTACCTGGGTCTGATGTTTTCTGGGATCTCGAGAAGGAGCCGCGATGGGCGCCAAAAATTATGGCTCTCACTCATTTCGACATTGATTGGTATAATCGAGTTTACTATGACGTGAAGATCATCGATAGCTGTGGTGCTTTTCCTAACGTGCCTCTTCTTGGTACGAAAGGTGGAATTAACTATAACCCTGTCCTCGCGCGCCGCCAATTTGGATACCCGATAAAGGACAAGCCAAACAACATCCATGTGAGTGGTTTCTTCCTACAAGAAGGACAAGGTCACCAGGCAGCTAAGAGGGAGATCGAAGGAGCTTGGCGCCACATCCATAGGAAAGGGAGAGATATGTTAGGACATAGGGGTGCCGTTTCGTTGGAGCCTTACCTAAAATGGGTCCGCGCTAGGGCTTGTGCTCTCAAGATGCCCTATAAACCTGAGAAACCTTTATTCCCTACCATTGCATCATCATCTGTTGATATCCCTATCGAGAATATGGGAGAATACCAAGGAAATCTGGCTAGGATGAAGTTCGAGAGAGATGCTTGGAAAGAAAAGTATAATATGTCTGAATATGAGAATCGGGTCCTGACTCGACAACTAAAGGAAAAGGAGGAGTTGCTGTTTATTCAAGACGGCTGGTTCATTGATCATGATGAGAAACTTCGTCAAAAGGATGCTTTACTGAAGAAGTATGCTAGTGAAAGGAAGAGAAAGAAGGAAGGTTCGGTAAGCGTTGCTCTTGTTCCTAATCCACAAAAGGAAATCGTTGATCGACTGGTAGCTGAGAAGAAAGAGATGGAAGACTTTTATGAAGAGAAGATCATGAAGCTCCGGTTACAGTTGGCATTCGGTCCTTCATCTGATGATTCTGAGTGATCTTTAGTTCTTAATTTTATTTTACTGATGTCATTTTGTAAAACTCTGTAAAAGGGCTTCATGTTCCGAAGTTGTAATTTACTGCTTTTATTATGGACTTCATGTTCCAAAGTTGTAATTTACTGCTTTATTATGGGCTTCATGTTCCAAAGTTGTAGTTTACTGCTTTTATTATTGGGTTGTTATCCCAAAGTGTAATTTATTGTTTTGTTGTTCCAAAGTTGTAAGTTGTAATTTACCGCTTTTGATTAATGAAATGAGTTTTTGTTGTTCCAAATTCTTTTACCATTGATGTGTGCAAAATTATTGAAGTTCCTTGAAAAAACTATTAAAATGAATCATCATTTGCATCACACATCATGCATCATTCAACATTCCACTTCACATGTTTTCTAGAGTCTTATCCTTGTTTCTTTTTCCACTCCGATAGATTGTCAAGTTGTCTCATCAATACGATAATCGAGCCAATCGTCAGAGGAAAATGGAAGATCTGGAACAGGAAAACCATGAGCTTCGTGAGGAGGTCGCTACCCTTCGTGTCGGTATGGAAAAGTTAACTGCGCTAGTGGAAAGTTTGATGGCTGCTCAGAATCAGCCATCGACTACAGCTGCTGAGATTCAGACTTCAACTACTGTGGTTTCCGAGATTGTCACTGTTCCAACATCTGTGACTCAAATCAACTCTCCGCTTCAACATCAGATGCCCAAAGGTTTTCCGTGGGGAATGCCTTACAACTTTGTGCCAGATGGGTATCAGCCTGTCGTACAGCCTTTGTTTCAACCTACTTTGTCTCTTCCTCAACCAGAGACAACTGCCATGCCGCCGGTAATCCCGTCTGTAACACCTTTTCCGCAACCGGTGATGACAACTGTCACTCTTGTGGTTCACTCCGTGCCATACTTGAATGAACCTACTTATCCCGCCGAGCCTGCTGAAAGTTTGGGTCTTTTTGATAGAATGGAAGAATTTCAAGACCAATTCCAAGAAATGCAGAGAGAGCTCAGAGTGTTAAAGGGGAAGGATTTGTTTGGGAAGAACACGCATGACCTTTGTTTAGTTCCGAATGTCAAGATTCCAGCAAAATTCTAAGTGCCAGACTTTGAAAGATATAAGGGTGATTCGTGTCCTCGAAGTCATTGGACTATGTACATGAGAAAGATGTCTACGTATTCCGATGATCATGACTTGTTGATTCACTATTTTCAAGACAGTTTGACGGGTGCTGCTCTAAAGTGGTATATGGGTTTAGACAGTATTCGGATCCGCAACTTCAACGATCTTAGCGAAGCCTTTGTTCACTGGTATAAGTATAACGTTGACATGGCACCGGACAGGGATCAACTCCGGGCGATGTCGTAGAGAGACAGAGAATCTTTTAAGGAATACGCCCAGAGGTGGCGTGAAATTGTTGCTCAAATCTATCCTCCTCTTGAGGAGAAAGAGATGACGAAGATATTCTTGAAGACTTTAGGTTCTTTTTACTATGAAAGAATGGTCGCCAGCGCACCCAGTGACTTCACCGAAATGGTAAGCATGGGCATGCGGTTAGAGGAAGGGATTCGTGAAGGGCGTTTGGTTAAAGAAGGAAGTCCGTCTAGCAGTACTAAGAAGTTTGGAAGTGTTTTCCCGAAAAGAAAAGAGCAGGATGTCAGCGCATTGTTCCCAGGGAGACCGAGGAGAGGTTACTCTCACGTTGCGGCAGTCACTCCAGCTGTCTGCCCAGCTTTGATGACCCCAGTTCATCAAACCCCACCAACTCAACAACGGCCATTTCAACAGCAGCCTCGACAACAGGCTTATCCATTCAACAACCAGAACCGTTCACCAATAAAATCGCAGTTCGATGCCATTCCTATGACTTATACTGAATTGTCCCTGCTCTTATAAGAAAGAATCTCATAACGACGAAACCTCCTCCTGTCACACCGAATAGTACTTCTCCGTGGTACAAGGCGGATCAGTTTTGTGAATATCATCAAGGGTCGCCGGGGCACAACCTTGAAAATTGTTTTGCTCTAAAGGAGGACGTGCAGAGATTGATTAAGAATGGTGTTTTGTCTTTCAAGGATGTTAATCCAAATGTTAGAGATAATCCTTTGCCTCGACATGGGGAAACATCAGTGAATATGGTGGAGGGTTATCCGGGAAAGTTTCGAGTTTTTCAAGTTGAACACATAAGAGAGTCGTTAATCAGGTTACATCAGAGTTTAAGAATACTTGCCTTTGTTAGGCATCAGCATGATTATGATATTTGTGAATTTTGTTCAAGAGAGGTTGATTGCCCTATTGTGAAGGAGGATATTCAAAAGTTGTTAGACCAGAGGGTTATCACTATCACATATGACAAAAATCCAGAGGATGAAGTGAATGTTTTAATACCACAATTCAATTTGCCCGAATCAGTAGGGATCATTTACGACAGTCAGACTGCACTTGTTGCTCCTTTGACCATTTACCCACCTGGTCCTGTGCCTTACAACTCAGACCAAGCTATACCGTATAAGTATAATGCCACAATGATTGAGAATGGGGTAGAAGTCCCTATACCAACAAGGCCATCTTTTGTTAACATCGCTGATGTGAGTAGAGTTACGAGAAGTGGACGTGTCTTTGCAGCAGTACCTTTGAAGAGACCAGAAGTTCAAGTCAGGAGGCCCATACCGGTAGAAATTCCAGTGAGAAATGTTGAACCAAGGGTTGAGATAGGCCGATCCAATGAACCTATCCCTCGCCTTGAGGATGATGAGATTCTGAAGCTTATCAAGAGAAGTGAATATAAGATTGTGGACCAGCTATTGCAGACTCCTTCCAAGATTTCTTTGCTTGCTTTACTGAGAGATTCTGGTGCCCATAGAGAAGCTTTGATGAAGGTCTTGGACCAGGCGTTCGTGGATCATGATGTGACGGTTGATCAATTTGATGGAATTGTGGGAAATATTACTTCGTGTAACAATCTTAGTTTCAGTGATGAAGAACTCCCGGAGGAGGGAAGGAACCATAATATGGCTTTGCATATCTCAATAAGTTGTGTAAATGATACTTTATCAAGTGTGTTGGTAGATACAGGTTCGTCGTTAAATGTAATGCCCAAAACTATGTTATCTCGACTCTCATATCAAGGTGCTCCCATGAGACCTAGTGGAGTAATTGTCAATGCGTTTGATGGTTTTAGGAAGACTGTCATTGGTGAAGTAGATCTTCCTATAGTGATTGGTCCTCATACATTTCAGATCACTTTTCAAGTAATGGATATTCGTGCTGCCTACATTTGCCTATTGGGTCGTCCATGGATCCATGATGCAGGGGCAGTCACTTCCACGCTCCATCAGAGATTGAAGTTTGTAAGGCACAGAAAGCTGGTAATGATTGGTGGAGAGCAGGCTATGGTGGTAAGCCATTTGTCATCTTTCTCTTTTATTGATGCTGATGAGGATGTTGGAACCCAATTCCAAGCTCTATCTGTTGCTAAGAATGAAGTGAAGAAGCAAGGGACATCTATTTCTTCTTTTGAGGATGCGCGACGAGTGGTTGAAAGTGGTTCGGCTGAAGGTTGGGGCCAGGTGTTGACTTTTCCTGAGAACAAGTCTGGAGAAGGTCTTGGTTTTCATCCCGTGTCTGCAAGAGTCAAGCAGGAAGTAGTTACTCGTCCGATTCAAGAGGTTTTCCGAAGCGCAGGTTTTATCCATCCGACTCCTCCTGAAGTTGATGCTATAATAGGAGACGATTCTGAAGAGGATTTACCCGATTTTGTAACGCATGGAGTGGCTTGCCAGAACTGGATTGCTGTTGATGTTCCTGTTGTGATGCACATTTCTGAGTAATGTTTTGCTTTGTTTTTGAAAAAATCTTCGCTCTGCCCAAGGCGAAAAGTATTTGTGTCGGGCTATGATGAAAATAAATCCTTTTGCTCTGCCCAAGGCAAAAGAGAAATGTTTGGGCTCTTTGTTTCAAGTATTTCCCTTCAATAAATAAAAATGTTATTTTGTCCACTACTGTTTTATTTTTCACTTTTTCTGGGAAATAGTAATGAAAATTAATTGGTAGTAATAGGGAAATATAATAATATTTTGTTTCATTTGTACAACATTCATATTAATCGATTTCTAAAATAAAGCATAATCATATGTGCAGATTAATCCATGACTTAACCATTGAAAACAATGATCCTATGCCCTCTCCCAACTTTGAATTCCCTGTGTTCAGAGCCGAAGAAGAGGATAGTGAAGAGATTCCTGAGGAAATTTCCCGTTTGCTTGAGCATGATGAAAAGATTATTCAACCGTTTGAAGAACCTTTAGAGTTGGTCAAAATGGCTGATGCTTTAGCTACTTTGTCTTCAATGTTTCAAGTGAATGGTTGGAACGACGTGCCTACAATCCGGGTTATGCGCCTCGACAGACCTGCTCATGTATTCTCAGTAGAAGAGGTCACAGATGACAAACCGTGGTTCTATGACATTAAACGTGTTCTATAAACTCAAGAGTACCCGCCTGGGGCATCCAATAAAGATAGGAAGACGTTGAGAAGATTAGCAAGCAGTTTCTTCCTCAATGAAGAAGTTTTGTATAAGAGAAATTACGACATGGTCTTGCTCAGATGTGTAGACAGACGTGTAGCAGACATGCTGATGCAAGAAGTACATGAAGGGTCTTTTGGCACTCATGCCAACGGACATGCAATGGCTAGAAAGATGTTGAGAGCTGGTTACTATTGGATGACAATGGAATCTGATTGCTGCAAATATGTGAAGAAATGTCATAAATGCCAGATTTATGCGGACAAGATACATGTGCCACCGACCCTCCTCAATGTTATCTCTTCACCTTGGCCTTTCTCTATGTGGGGCATTGATATGATCGGAATGATTGAACCCAAAGCTTCAAATGGTCATCGTTTCATCTTGGTAGTGATCGATTATTTTACTAAATGGGTGAAAGCAGCATCTTATGCTAATGTAACCAGACAGGTGGTAGTCAGATTTATCAAGAATCAGATCATTTGCCGATACGGTATCCCGAGCAAGATCATCACTGATAATGGTTCGAATTTGAATAACAAGATGATGAGAGAGCTTTGTGAAGAGTTCAAGATCGAACATCATAATTCTTCTCCTTACAGACCGAAGATGAATGGGGCTGTTGAAGCTGCTAACAAGAACATTAAGAAGATTGTCCAGAAGATGGTGGTAACTTATAAAGATTGGCATGAAATGCTTCCGTTTGCTTTACATGGATACCGTACTTCAGTTCGAACTTCAACAGGCGCAACCCCATTTTCCCTAGTTTATGGTATGGAAGCAGTACTCCCCATGGAGGTTGAGATTCCGTCTTTGAGAGTGTTGTTGGAAGCTAAACTTTCTGAGGCTGAATGGGGTCAAAGTAGATATGATCAGTTGAATTTAATTGAAGAGAAGAGATTGACAGCTTTGTGTCATGGTCAATTATATCAGCAGAGAATGAAGAAGGCTTTTGATAAGAAGGTTCGACCACGCGAGTTCAGAGAAGGTGACCTTGTGCTCAAAAAGATATTATCTTTCCAACCTGATTCTAGGGGCAAGTGGGCTCCGAATTATGAAGGACCGTTTGTCGTTAAGAAAGTTTTCTCTGGAGGTGCCTTGATTCTCACCAGTATGGACGGTGAAGAGCTCCCGCGTCCCATGAACGCTGATGCAGTCAAGAAGTATTTCGCTTAGGTTTGAGTTGACAGTTTTCTAAGTTGAAAACCCGAAGGGGAGGCTTAGGCAAGCTTTTGGTCAGACCAGTCTTGGCATTTGAACACATTTCGGAATTCGAAGTTGTTAGGGAGAATAGTGATCATTGTTTTTGTGTAACCTTTTTCTTTCATGTACTATTTCCCAAACTTTTGTAAACCGTTGGAGTCGCGTTGTTAGCGAACTACCATCTTATTAATGAAATTTGAGCATTTACCTTTTGTGGGCAAAATTTTAATTTTTACGGAAATATTTGAAACAAAATTATTTAAAAAATTCTTATTTTAAAAATGTGTCGTGAATAATGAAAGGAATATTAACAGTTGTTCCGAGGATGGTCAAGCCATGAAATGCGAAACAGTACAGTAATTTATCCTTGCATGATGAACATGTTTCGTTTCAAAATCGTCATGAGGTGTTGGTTGTGTAAACTTGCGTTTCTCGTGGTGCTAAGTTTGTTGACTCCCCAGTTGTTCCAGTTAAGCGTTGTTTTGGCTGCCTTTATTTGAGCATATTTCTGAAGTGTGGTACGCTTTGTCTCATACCAGTAATCTATTGGCATTAGAAGATTGGATTTGAATACTTTTCTCCTCAGAAGACTTGAGCCTTGTGGCGTGTTACGCTCCGACGTTTCTTTGTGTTTCCAGTTCCAGTTATTTTCCGTCTTTTTAAGATTGGCCGAGTATCTATTATGTCGTGACATCTTATTGTCTTCAGATTATTTCATCTGTTCGTTTTGTCAGCATAACAGTCATTTATTCATTTACACTCATATCGGCATGCATATTCGCATTTGTCGTTAATTTTGTTTTGTACTTTGTTTATTCAGACAATGTACATGTTCTTTCCAAGTAGAAGGTTAGCTTAGGCAGAAAATGTGCTTCCTTTCTAAATTCCCCAACTGAGATAATCCTCGTGGATGATTTTTGATTTAGCCTACCCTGTCCATTTCTGGATAGGATGAATCCCCAAACAAGTTATTTTCTCATTGGGTGGAGTCTTGTTTGACTGTCTTCTCTCTGGTTTATTCCTGGAGGGAGTTGTTTGTCTCTTGCATAGGCTATCTCATGATTTTCCCAGTGAAGTCGCTACCTAGACGAATGGTGCATTTATTTTTCACATTTAAGTATGTGATCTCTTCGGGAAGGATTGATTCATGATTCTCTTTGACGAAGATTTTATTCTCTGCCAGTGTCATCGCAATTTCCTTCTGAATTATTTTTTGGAAAACGACAAGCGGCAGCTCTTCATGAGCAACTTGTACGTTATTATTTTTGGAAAACGACAAGCGGCGGTCTCTTCATGAGTAACTTGTACATTATAGACATCGTTGGAAAACGACAAGCGGCAGCTCTTCACGAGCAACTTGTGCGTTATTATTATTTTCGGAAAACGACAAGCGGCAGCTCTTCACGAGCAACTTGTGCGTTATTATTATTTTTGGAAAACGACAAGCGGCAGCTCTTCACGAGAAACTTGTGCGTTATTATTTTTGGAAAACGACAAGCGGCAGCTCTTCACGAGCAACTTGTGCGTTATTATTTTGGAAAACGGCAAGCGGCGGTTTCTTTATTTGAGCAACTTGTACGGTATTATTTTTCTGGAATACAGCAAGTGGCAGCTTCTTTATTTGAGCAGCTTGTATGTTATTGGCATAGTATTTTTGGAAGACAGCAAGCGGTGGCTTCTTTATTTGAGCAGCTTGTATGTTATTGACACCCCTGGACGACAGCAAGTGGCGGCCTCTTTATTTGAGCAGCTTGTATGTCATAATATTCTTGGGAAGACAACAAGTGGCAGTTTCTTTATTTGAGGCAACTTGTGGATCTGCAATCTTATTATTATTTCAGCATTAATGAGTATATCTCCGGAAATCTCCCAGAGAAGTTTGTTATGAATCTTTACCCTCAGAAGTTGGTAATCCATCATCAGCAAATTTGATACTTTTTGTCTATCGTTGGCCTTGAGTTGTGAGCTCACTGATATTTTTGGGTCAATAATCTGTTTTATGGCCTATGCAAGATGCCTTCTTTGTTAGGGTCAGTGGTCGTATTCCCTCAATTTTATTCTCCGTCAAGAGTCTGTCATTTGAAGTCGATGGCTCGCTTCCCCAGTATTGCATAATCCTTGTCCCTGTGTTTTGTTGGTGTTTGATTTCTCCAGCATTACCTTGTTTCATACAACATCTTTCTCTGTGAATTCAATCATTACATTCATATCAAACATAATGGCGGTATCTTAGGGCAAAAATTTGTGTATTATGTATTTAAGTACCTTCAATCTCGTCGAGACGAAGATTTTAATCTTCATATCTCCGGATAGAAGAAACTTAAATAGGGGCAGCTGTTGTACCCCAAATTTTGACCTAAGATACCATCTCCCATCTGCATCATTACATTGCAAGTGTTTTGACCTATTTCTATCAACTTTCAAAGCAGATTTAAAATTCATAATTTTTTCAAGTCGAGAGTTGTTTATTTTTTGAACGCTAAATTTATTATCAATGCTAAAACAACGTTTATTTAATTATTTATTATTCTAAATTTAAATAATTGGAATTTATTTTCAGTTATTATATAAATTAAAGAATTGTAAATAATCAAGTAAATATTTGAAAAGAAGTTTATTAATTGATCAGACGATGTTTATTAATTATTTATTATCTTAAATTTAAATAATTGGAATTTATTTTCAGTTATTATATAATTTAAAGATTTATAAATAATAAAATAAATATTTGAAAAGAGTTTATTAATTGATCAACAATGTTTATCTAATTATTTATTATTCTAAGTTTAAATAGTTGAAATTTTATTTTCAGTTATTATAATTTAGAAGAATTATAAATAATGAAGTAAATGATTGAAGAGAAGTTAATTGATCAATGATATTTATTTAATTATTTATCATTCTGCATTTAAATAATTGGAATTTATTTTCAGTTATTATATAATTTAAAGAATTATAAATGATAAAATAAATAATTGGAAAGAAAAAGAGTTAACTGAAATAATAGAATTTTTATTCATCTTTATTCTAATTATTACAATTGTTGTTTAAATACTATTGTACAAAGTATTTATAATGACAATTACATAAAAAGTTTAAAGTAAAATAAAAACTATTTTTCTAAGATTCTAAATCTTCATCTTCTATCCAATGCTTCTTTGATTGCTCATTTGATTTTACCTGCAAGAATTAAAAGAAAAGTCAGAATTGAATATAATTAAAAGCAAAGAAAATTAATTTAAGCGCTCATCATTAAAAGCAAACGGCTGGAATCAGTTTTTACCCTTTTTGCAAATCACGGGATTTCTCCCGGTTCACAAAAAGGGATGAATTTTTATTGACAAATATGAATGCACAAATTTAAATATGCACAAATTCACTTTTTTGTCAAAACTGCATTTTAAAATAAACTGCATAATTAAAAAAATCAATTGCACAAATTCATTTTCAAAAAGCCAACAGCATATGCATTTTCAACACAAGCCAATTCCAACGTAAACATGCCAAAATGTGTGGAAGAAGTCAAAATACAAAGGCTCCTTGCTGTACAATTGACAAAGAGGAAGTATGCAGTTTTAAAATCAAAGTATGCAAGCAATACATTGCTATTTCTCATCATTTTCCAGTTTGCTTTTTCAGAACAAATAAAGTACATATCACATTTTAGTGTTTCAATTGTACTTAAGAGAGAGAAGAGAGGAAGAGTGTGGTTTACAGGTTTTTGGCTTAGGCAGGAATTGGATAGCAAACAAATCAGCAGCAATACAGTAGAGAAAAGATAAGCATAGAAAAGAATAGAAACAAAACTGATGTAGCAGCCTAATGTGCAGAGAGAAGGCAGAAGTATAGTAAAATATACAACCTGTAACGTAAACCTCCAGAGGAGAAAGGCCAAGAAACTGTTATAACAACAAAACCCCTTCAAAGAGTTAGGAAGAGATATCAAAAAACCTGTTTGGAGGCCAACTCAAAAACTGTCAAGAAAATACAAAAACCATTTCTCAAAGTTTCAAAATGATAAACAACATACCCTGCCAAACCTGAAGCAAAAGCATAAACCTTATGGCCTAAAAAACCAATAAACCAGCATAAACACTATCAAACCTTAAACCATTTCAAAACCATATGGCCTAAAACCAGTAGAACCTGCTATCTCCAACCAAACCCATGGCCTAAGAAAACAGCATACCCTGTCAAAACACGAAAGCCATGGCCTAAACCCTAAAACCATAAAAGCCATCACCAAAAAATTCAAACCACTGTCAATCCAGTTCAAAGCCAAAGCCATCACCAAACTTTAAACTAATATGGCCTAAAACCAGTAAAACCTATGGCCTAAACCATAAAACCTCATCAAACCATAAAACCTGTCAATCCTTATAAAAACCATAGAACCAATTTCCAAACCCACATAGAATCCTCAGAGTTATCATCATGGGCCAATAAGAAAGGCAACAATAAAGCATTCAAAGCATCCAGGCAACAGAATCACAGAAAGAAGAAGAAGAAAAGCTAATCAAAATGAAAACATTTCAACAGTAGCATATCAGAAGCTACAGAGCATACAAGGCAACATAAGCAGAGCGAGGAAGGATCACAGGAGAGAAGAAAATATCACATAGTCAACATCATCCTCAAACCATAAAGCAAGAAGAGGAAAGAACAGAGTACTAGGATACCAAGCAAAGCTAGCGCGCCTCCGCGTTTCCCTCGCCGTCTCGGCCTCCTACGCACACCCTCAACCTTTCCTCCTCCATCTCCAGGTAATGATTATCCTTTTTTCTTTCAATACCTCAAATGATCATGTAAGAAATTTGAAGTCAGAACCACAAAATGGATCAAAGATTATAACATGCAGTAACCAAAAACCTAACGAAATGAAAGATAAAAATTTGTACCGTGAATCCGTCGCCCCCTAATGCTTTGCTGGAGGGAAGAAGAAGGTGGAGAATGCTGGTGGCCATGGGCAAGAGACTCAGGTGAAGGTGGAAGAAGGAGAACTCAGAGGCGAAATCATGAAGAAGAAGAACACGAGAACGAGACGAAGGAGCGCCGCTTCTGTCCAAAACCTTAACCCTTTTTTCCCTAAACTAAACAAATGTGTTAACCCTAATTTCGTTTCAACAATTGGACCTTACCTATTTTCCACGCCCAGGCCCAGCGAAGTCCTTAGAACACCTCCCCATCTTGTTTCTGTTTTGGACCCTCAGAACCCTTTGGCCCATATAAATTGTTCATCTAACCTCTTATTTCTAATACACTTTTTTTTCTATTTATTCTCTTTTAGTTTTTTAGAACTATTACTAATTTAGTTTAATTAATTAGTAACTTAATCAAATAGGATAATTTAATTAAACAATTTTAAATAATTGGATCAATTTTATTAGTTTAAACTTTAGGATTAATTTAATAAGTTTAGTATTCCCTTTTTTTAATTAGATTTAAATTAATAGCTTTTAAGTTTTAGTTTAGTTTAATTATTTAATGATTCTTAAAATAACATTTTATATTAAATTAGAAACATATCAAATAATAAAAAACTTAAAAAATATTTTATTTCCTTTAATTAATTCCCTCGCTTTAGTTAATATTAATGCAAAAATATATTAAAAAATAGAATTTAAGAATTAAAACATTTTATCTTTTCTTTAATTAATTCTCATGCTTTGTCCATATTAAAAAAAATGCAAAAAATGAAAACTATTAAAACATTTTCTTTTCCTTAATATTAAACAAAAATATAAAATGCATGTTCATATCATTTAATCTGTTATTTAATCATTGTTGTATATCACTTATCTATCTAATTTTCTGTTTAATTATTTCATCGTTATTTGGTTATTCTGTTTACGTCTAAATCCAAAGGGAAAAATGATTAAACTGGTTGACTTCATGTCCTCAAGTCCAATCACGCGAATGTTTTCATTTCATTAAAACTTAAGACAATTTTTCCCCAAATATTCAATCTTTTCAAAATTCATACCTTTTAAGCCAAAACTTCGACATTAGGTCGTCGTACCTTCAAAAACCCATCCGTACCCCTTTTTGGCAAAAACAATTTATTTTTAATCAAACGAACAATTTTAATAAACAGATATTTCAAAAGGTTCCTATAGAATATTATAGATACATTGGGTGCTAATACCTTCCCATTGTATAACCAACCCCCGAACCATAGATCTCTTTCAAAAACGCCTTGTGTTTTATTACTTTTAAAAGTATTATTTACATTGCATATTTAGGGTTTTATTTCGCTCTTTCCCCTTTTCCCTTGGAAATAATAAAGCGTGGTGGCGACTCTTCCTTTTGTGAGACGAATTAATCAATAATTCGATCTCTGATTTACCCCGCTACATTTTTTATCGCTACAATGGGGAAGTCGTCCAGGGGAATTCTTCTGCTGGAGATTTCAGCAAAAGGAGTAACGCTGGGCTCCTTCTTAATGTTCTCTATCAGCTTCATCTTCTTGAGATTCTTGGCATTCAGCTGCTTGCCAATAGAAGGTTCTAGAGAGCTTATTTCCTGTGCCTCTGTCAAGTGTTCAATCAGCCTATTCTCCGTTAGAATATCTGATATCAGTCTGCTGAAGGGTATCCAATCCCTTTTAGTCCTTTCTTCTTCTCTAGTCTCCTTGACGCTGGTCCTCAGATGGTTGAACAGAAGATGAGCTAGATTAATCTTTACCTTCTGATTAATAAAATAGATCAGAAACTGCTGATCTATATTTATATAATCAGGAGAGCTTGTAGGCTTCCTGTGATTGAAACAGCCTAAAATAATCTTTGCCCAAATTCTGTGCTGTCTTTGCAGCAGTACCTTTGAAGAGACCAGAAGTTCAAGTCAGGAGGCCCATACCGGCAGAAATTCCAGTGAGAAATGTTGAACCAAGGGTTGAGATAGGCCGATCCAATGAACCTATCCCTCGCCTTGAGGATGATGAGATTCTGAAGCTTATCAAGAGAAGTGAATATAAGATTGTGGACCAGCTATTGCAGACTCCTTCCAAGATTTCTTTGCTTGCTTTACTGAGAGATTCTGGTGCCCATAGAGAAGCTTTGATGAAGGTCTTGGACCAGGCCTTCGTGGATCATGATGTGACGGTTGATCAATTTGATGGAATTGTGGGAAATATTACTTCGTGTAACAATCTTGGTTTCAGTGATGAAGAACTCCCGGAGGAGGGAAGGAACCATAATATGGCTTTGCATATCTCAATAAGTTGTGGAAATGATACTTTATCAAGTGTGTTGGTAGATACAGGTTCGTCGTTAAATGTAATTCCCAAAACTATGTTATCTCGACTCTCATATCAAGGTGCTCCCATGAGACCTAGTGGAGTAATTGTCAAAGCGTTTGATGGTTTTAGGAAGACTGTCATTGGTGAAGTAGATCTTCCTATAGTGATTGGTCCTCATACATTTCAGATCACTTTTCAAGTAATGGATATTCGTGCTGCCTACAGTTGCCTATTGGGTCGTCCATGGATCCATGATGCAGGGGCAGTCACTTCCACGCTCCATCAGAGATTGAAGTTTGTAAGGCATGGAAAGCTGGTAATGATTGGTGGAGAGCAGGCTATGGGGGTAAGCCATTTGTCATCTTTCTCTTTTATTGATGCTGATGAGGATGTTGGAACCCAATTCCAAGCTCTATTTGTTGCTAAGAATGAAGTGAAGAAGCAAGGGACATCTATTTCTTCTTTTGAGGATGCGCGACGAGTGGTTGAAAGTGGTTCGGCTGAAGGTTGGGGCCAGGTGTTGACTTTGCCTGAGAACAAGTCTGGAGAAGGTCTTGGTTTTCATCCCGTGTCTGCAAGAGTCAAGCAGGAAGTAGTTACTCGTCCGATTCAAATGGTTTTCTGAAGCGCAGGTTTTATCCATCCGACTCCTCCTGAAGTTAATGTTATAATAGGAGACGATTCTGAAGAGGATTTGCCCGATTTTGTAACGCATGGAGTGGCTTGCCAGAATTGGATTGCTGTTGATGTTCCTGTTGTGATGCACATTTCTGAGTAATGTTTTGCTTTGTTTTTGAAAAAATCTTCGCTCTGCCCAAGGCGAAAAGTATTTGTGTGGGGCTATGATGAAAATAAATCCTTTTGCTCTGCCCAAGGCAAAAGAGAAATGTCTGGGCTCTTTGTTTCAAGTATTTCCCTTCAATAAATAAAAATGTTATTTTGTCCACTACTGTTTTATTTTTCACTTTTTCTGGGAAATAGTAATGAAAATTAATTGGTAGTAATAGGGAAATATAATAATATTTTGTTTCATTTGTACAACATTCATATTAATCGATTTCTAAAATAAAGCATAATCATATGTGCAGATTAATCCATGACTTAACCATTGAAAACAATGATCCTATGCCCTCTCCCAACTTTGAATTCCCTGTGTTCAGAGCCGAAGAAGAGGATAGTGAAGAGATTCCTGAGGAAATTTCCCGTTTGCTTGAGCATGATGAAAAGATTATTCAACCGTTTGAAGAACCTTTATAGTTGGTCAAAATGGCTGATGCTTTAGCTACTTTGTCTTCAATGTTTCAAGTGAATGGTTGGAACGACGTGCCTACAATCCGGGTTATGCGCCTCGACAGACCTGCTCATGTATTCTCAGTAGAAGAGGTCACAGACGACAAACCGTGGTTCTATGACATTAAACGTGTTCTACAAACTCAAGAGTACCCGCCTGGGGCATCCAATAAAGATAGGAAGACGTTGAGAAGATTAGCAAGCAGTTTCTTCCTCAATGAAGAAGTTTTGTATAAGAGAAATTACGACATGGTCTTGCTCAGATGTGTAGACAGACGTGAAGCAGACATGCTGATGCAAGAAGTACATGAAGGGTCTTTTGGCACTCATGCCAACGGACATGCAATGGCTAGAAAGATGTTGAGAGCTGGTTACTATTGGATGACAATGGAATCTGATTGCTAAAAATATGTGAAGAAATGTCATAAATGCCAGATTTATGCGGACAAGATACATGTGCCACCGACCCTCCTCAATGTTATCTCTTCACCTTGGCCTTTCTCTATGTGGGGCATTGATATGATCAGAATGATTGAACCCAAAGCTTCAAATGGTCATCGTTTCATCTTGGTAGTGATCGATTATTTTACTAAATGGGTGGAAGCAGCATCTTATGCTAATGTAACTAGACAGGTGGTAGTCAGATTTATCAAGAATCAGATCATTTGTCGATACGGTATCCCGAGCAAGATCATCACTGATAATGGTTCGAATTTGAATAACAAGATGATGAGAGAGCTTTGTGAAGAGTTCAAGATCGAACATCATAATTCTTCTCCTTACAGACCGAAGATGAATGGGGCTGTTGAAGCTGCTAACAAGAACATTAAGAAGATTGTCCAGAAGATGGTGGTAACTTATAAAGATTGGCATGAAATGCTTCTGTTTGCTTTACATAGATACCGTACTTCAGTTCGAACTTCAACAGGCGCAACCCCATTTTCCCTAGTTTATGGTATGGAAGCAGTACTCCCCGTGGAGGTTGAGATTCCATCTTTGAGAGTGTTGTTGGAAGCTAAACTTTCTGAGGCTAAATGGGGTCAAAGTAGATATGATCAGTTGAATTTAATTGAAGAGAAGAGATTGACAGCTTTGTGTCACGGTCAATTATATCAGTAGAGAATGAAGAAGGCTTTTGATAAGAAGGTTCGACCACACGAGTTCAGAGAAGGTGACCTTGTGCTCAAAAAGATATTATCTTTCCAACCTGATTCTAGGGGCAAGTGGGCTCCGAATTATGAAGGACCGTTTTTCTTTAAGAAAGTTTTCTCTGGAGGTGCCTTGATTCTCACCAGTATGGACGGTGAAGAGCTCCCGCGTCCCATGAACGCCGATGCAGTCAAGAAGTATTTCGCTTAGGTTTGAGTTGACAGTTTGCTAAGTTGAAAACCCGAAGGGGAGGCTTAGGCAAGCTTTTGGTCAGACCAGTCTTGGCATTTGAACACATTTCGGAATTCGAAGTTGTTAGGGAGAATAGTGATCATTGTTTTTGTGTAACATTTTTCTTTCATGTACTATTTCCAAACTTTTGTAAACCGTTGGAGTCGCGTTGTTAGCGAACTACCATCTTATTAATGAAATTTGAGCATTTACCTTTTGTGGGCAAAATTTTAATTTTTACGGAAATATTTGAAACAAAATTATTTAAAAAATTATTATTTTAAAAATGTGTCGTGAATAATGAAAGGAATATTAACAGTTGTTCCGAGGATGGTCAAGCCATGAAATGCGAAACAGTACAGTAATTTATCCTTGCATGATGAACATGTTTCGTTTCAAAATCGTCATGAGGTGTTGGTTGTGTAAACTTGCATTTCTCGTGGTGCTAAGTTTGTTGACTCCCCAGTTGTTCCAGTTAAGCGTTGTTTTGGCTACCTTTATTTGAGCAGATTTCTGAAGTGTGGTACGCTTTGTCTCATACCAGTAATATATTGGCATTAGAAGATTGGATTTGAATACTTTTCTCCTCAGAAGACTTGAGCCTTGTGGCGTGTTACGCTCCGACGTTGCTTTGTGTTTCCAGTTCCAGTTATTTTCCGTCTTTTTAAGATTGGCCGAGTATCTATTATGTCGTGACATCTTATTGTCTTCAGATTATTTCATCTGTTCGTTTTGTTAGCATAACAGTCATTTATTCATTTACACTCATATCGGCATGCATATTCGCATTTGTCGTTAATTTTGGTTTGTACTTTGTTTATTCAGACAATGTACATGTTCTTTCCAAGTAGAAGGTTAGCTTAGGCAGAAAATATGCTTCCTTTCTAAATTCCCCAACTGAGCTAATCCTCGTGGATGATTTTTGATTTAGCCTACCCTATCCATTTCTGGATTGGATGAATCCCCAAACAAGTTATTTTCTCATTGGGTGGAGTCTTGTTTGACTGTCTTCTCTCTGGTTTATTCCTGGAGGGAGTTGTTTGTCTCTTGCATAGGCTATCTCATGATTTTCCCAGTGAAGTCGCTACCTAGACGAATGGTGCATTTATTTTGCACATTTAAGTATGTGATCTCTTCGGGAAGGATTGATTCATGATTCTCTTTGACGAAGATTTTATTCTCTGCCAGTGTCATCGCAATTTCCTTCTGAATTATTTTTTGGAAAACGACAAGCGGCAGCTCTTCATGAGCAACTTGTACGTTATTATTTTTGGAAAACGACAAGCGGCGGTCTCTTCATGAGCAACTTGTACGTTATAGACATCGTTGGAAAACGAAAAGCGGCAGCTCTTCACGAGCAACTTGTGCGTTATTATTATTTTCGGAAAACGACAAGCGGTAGCTCTTCACGAGCAACTTGTGCGTTATTATTATTTTTGGAAAACGACAAGCGGCAGCTCTTCACGAGCAACTTGTGCGTTATTATTTTTGGAAAACGATAAGCGGCAGCTCTTCACGAGCAACTTGTGCGTTATTATTTTGGAAAACGGCAAGCGGCGGTCTCTTTATTTGAGCAACTTGTACGGTATTATTTTTCTGGAATACGGCAAGTGGCAGCTTCTTTATTTGAGCAGCTTGTATGTTATTGGCATAGTATTTTTGGAAGACAGCAAGCGGTGGCTTCTTTATTTGAGCAGCTTGTATGTTATTGACACCCCTGGACGACAGCAAGTGGTGGCCTCTTTATTTGAGCAGCTTGTATGTCATAATATTCTTGGGAAGACAGCAAGTGGCAGTTTCTTTATTTGAGGCAACTTGTGGATCTGCAATCTTATTATTATTTCAGCATTAATGAGTATATCTCCGGAAATCTCCCAGAGAAGTTTGTTATGAATCTTTACCCTCAGAAGTTGGTAATCCATCATCAGCAAATTTGATACTTTTTGTCTATCGTTGGCCTTGAGTTGTGAGCTCACTGATATTTTTGGGTCAATAATCTGTTTTATGGCCTATGCAAGATGCCTTCTTTGTTAGGGTCAGTCGTCATATTCCCTCAATTTTATTTGCCGTCAAGAGTCTGTCATTTGAAGTCGATGGCTCACTTCCCCAGTATTGCATAATCCTTGTCCCTGTGTTTTGTTGGTGTTTGATTTCTCCAGCATTACCTTGTTTCATACAACATCTTTCTCTGTGAATTCAATCATTACATTCATATCAAACATAATGGCGGTATCTTAGGGCAAACATTTGCGAATTATGTATTTAAGTACCTTCAATCTCGTCGAGACGAAGATTTTAATCTTCATATCTCCGGATAGAAGAAACTTAAATAGGGGCAGCTGTTGTACCCCAAATTTTGACCTAAGATACCATCTCCCATATGCATCATTACATTGCAAGTGTTTTGACCTATTTCTATCAACTTTCAAAGCAGATTTAAAATTCATAACTTTTTCAAGTCGAGAGCAGTTTATTTTTTGAACGCTAAATTTATTATCAATGCTAAAACAACGTTTATTTAATTATTTATTATTCTAAATTTAAATAATTGGAATTTATTTTCAGTTATTATATAAATTAAAGAATTGTAAATAATCAAGTAAATATTTGAAAAGAAGTTTATTAATTGATCAGACGATGTTTATTAATTATTTATTATCTTAAATTTAAATAATTGGAATTTATTTTCAGTTATTATATAATTTAAAGATTTATAAATAATAAAATAAATATTTGAAAAGAGTTTATTAATTGATCAACAATGTTTATCTAATTATTTATTATTCTAAGTTTAAATAGTTGAAATTTTATTTTCAGTTATTATAATTTAGAAGAATTATAAATAATGAAGTAAATGATTGAAGAGAAGTTAATTGATCAATGATGTTTATTTAATTATTTATCATTCTGAATTTAAATAATTGGAATTGATTTTCAGTTATTATATAATTTAAAGAATTATAAATGATAAAATAAATAATTGGAAAGAAAAAGAGTTAACTGAAATAATAGAATTTTTATTCATCTTTATTCTAATTATTACAATTGTTGTTTAAATACTATTGTACAAAGTATTTATAATGACAATTACATAAAAAGTTTAAAGTAAAATAAAAACTATTTTTCTAAGTTTCTAAATATTCATCTTCTATCCAATGCTTCTTTGATTGCTCATTTGATTTTACCTGCAAGAATTAAAAGAAAAGTCAGAATTGAATATAATTAAAATCAAAGAAAATTAATTTAAGCGTTCATCATTAAAAGCAAACGGTTGGAATCCGTTTTTACCCTTTTTGCAAATCACGGGATTTCTCCCGGTTCACAAAAAGGGATGAATTTTTATTGACAAATATGAATGCACAAATTTAAATATGCACAAATTCACTTTTTTGTGAAAACTGCATTTTAAAATAAACTGCATAATTAAAAAAATCAATTGCACAAATTCATTTTCAAAAAGCCAACAGCATATGCATTTTCAACACAAGCCAATTCCAACGTAAACATGCCAAAATGTGTGGAAGAAGTCAAAATACAAAGGCTCCTTGCTGTACAATTGACAAAGAGGAAGTATGCAGTTTTAAAATCAAAGTATGCAAGCAATACATTGTTATTTCTCATCATTTTCCAGTTTACTTTTTCAGAACAAATAAAGTACTTATCACATTTTAGTGTTTCAATTGTACTTAAGAGAGAGAAGAGAGGAAGAGTGTGGTTTACAGGTTTTTGGCTTAGGCAGGAATTGGATAGCAAACAAATCAGCAGCAATACAGTAGAGAAAAGATAAGCATAGAAAAGAATAGAAACAAAACTGATGTAGCAGCCTAATGTGCAGAGAGAAGGCAGAAGTATAGTAAAATATACAACCTGTAACGTAAACCTCCAGAGGAGAAAGGCCAAGAAACTGTTATAACAACAAAACCCCTTCAAAGAGTTAGGAAGAGATATCAAAAAACCTGTTTGGAGGCCAACTCAAAAACTGTCAAGAAAATACAAAAACCATTTCTCAAAGTTTCAAAACGATAAACAGCATACCCTGCCAAACCTGAAGCAAAAGCATAAACCTTATGGCCTAAAAAACCAATAAACCAGCATAAACACTATCAAACCTTAAACCATTTCAAAACCATATGGCCTAAAACCAGTAGAACCTGCTATCTCCAACCAAACCCATGGCCTAAGAAAACAGCATACCCTGTCAAAACACGAAAGCCATGGCCTAAACCATAAAACCATAAAAGCCATCACCAAAAAATTCAAACCACTGTCAATCCAGTTCAAAGCCAAAGCCATCACCAAACTTTAAACCAATATGGCCTAAAACCAGTAAAACCTATGGCATAAACCATAAAACCTCATCAAACCATAAAACCTGTCAATCCTTATAAAAACCATAGAACCAATTTCCAAACCCACATAGAAGCCTCAGAGTTATCATCATGGGCCAATAAGAAAGGCAACAATAAAGCATTTAAAGCATCCAGGCAACAGAATCACAGAAAGAAGAAGAAGAAAAGCTAATCAAAATGAAAACATTTCAACAGTAGCATATCAGAAGCTACAGAGCATACAAGGCAAATTAAGCAGAGCGAGGCAGGATCACAGGAGAGAAGAAAATATCACATAGTCAACATCATCCTCAAACCATAAAGCAAGAAGAGGAAAGAACAGAGTACCAGGATACCAAGCAAAGCTAGCGCGCCTCTGCGTTTCCCTCGCTGTCTCGGCCTCCTACGCACACCCTCAACCTTTCCTCCTCCATCTCCAGGTAATGATTATCCTTTTTTCTTTCAATACCTCAAATAATCATGTAAGAAATTTGAAGTCAGAACCACAAAATGGATCAAAGATTATAACATGCAGTAACCAAAAACCTAACGAAATGAAAGATAAAAATTTGTACCGTGAATCCGTCGCCCCCTAATGCTTTGCTGGAGGGAAAAAGAAGGTGGAGAATGCTGGTGGCCATGGGCAAGAGACTCAGGCGAAGGTGGAAGAAGGAGAACTCAGAGGCGAAAGCATGAAGAAGAAGAACACGAGAACGAGACGAAGGAGCGCCGCTTCTGTCCAAAACCTTAACCCTTTTTTCCCTAAACTAAACAAATGTGTTAACCCTAATTTCGTTTCAAAAATTGGACCTTACCTATTTTCCACGCCCAGGCCCAGCGAAGTCCTTAGAACACCTCCCCATCTTGTTTCTGTTTTGGACCCTCAGAACCCTTTGGCCCATATAAATTGTTCATCTAACCTCTTATTTCTAATACACTTTTTTTCTATTTATTCTCTTTTAGTTTTTTAGAACTATTACTAATTTAGTTTAATTAATTAGTAACTTAATCAAATAGGATAATTTAATTAAACAATTTTAAATAATTGGATCAATTTTATTAGTTTAAACTTTAGGATTAATTTAATAAGTTTAATATTCCTTTTTTTTAATTAGATTTAAATTAATAGCTTTTAAGTTTTAATTTAGTTTAATTATTTAATGATTCTTAAAATAACATTTTATATTAAATTAGAAACATATCAAATAATAAAAAACTTAAAAAATATTTTATTTCCTTTAATTAATTCCCTCGCTTTAGTTAATATTAATGCAAAAATATATAAAAAAATAGAATTTAAGAATTAAAACATTTTATCTTTTCTTTAATTAATTCTCATGCTTTGTCCATATTAAAAAAAATGCAAAAAATGAAAACTATTAAAACATTTTCTTTTCCTTAATATTAAACAAAAATATAAAATGCATGTTCATATCATTTAATCTGTTATTTAATCATTGTTGTATATCACTTATCTATCTAATTTTCTGTTTAATTATTTCATCGTTATTTGGTTATTCTGTTTACGTCTAAATCCAAAGGGAAAAATGATTAAACTGGTTGACTTCATGTCCTCAAGTCCAATCACGCGAATGTTTTCATTTCATTAAAACTTAAGACAATTTTTTCCCCAAATATTCAATCTTTTCAAAATTCATACCTTTTAAGCCAAAACTTCGACATTAGGTCGTCGTACCTTCAAAAACCCATCCGTACCCCTTTTTGGCAAAAACAATTTATTTTTAATCAAACGAACAATTTTAATAAACAGATATTTCAAAAGGTTCCTATAGAATATTATAGATACATTGGGTGCTAATACCTTCCCATTGTATAACCAACCCCCGAACCATAGATCTCTTTCAAAAACGCCTTGTGTTTTATTACTTTTAAAAGTATTATTTACATTGCATATTTAGGGTTTTATTTCGCTTTTCCCCTTTTCCCTTGGAAATAATAAAGCGCGGTGGCGACTCTTCCTTTTGTGAGACGAATTAATCAATAATTCGATCTCCGATTTACCCCGCTACATTTTTTATCGCTACAATGGGGAAGTCGTCCAGGGGAATTCTTCTGCCGGAGATTTCAGCAAAAGGAGTAACGCTGGGCTCCTTCTTAATGTTCTCTATCAGCTTCATCTTCTTGAGATTCTTGGCATTCAGCTGCTTTCCAATAGAAGGTTCTAGAGAGCTTATTTCCTGTGCCTCTGTCAAGTGTTCAATCAGCCTATTCTCCGTTAGAATATCTGATATCAGTCTGCTGAAGGGTATCCAATCCCTTTTAGTCCTTTCTTCTTCTCTAGTCTCCTTGACGCTGGTCCTCAGATGGTTGAACAGAAGATGAGCTAGATTAATCTTTACCTTCTGATTAATAAAATAGATCAGAAACTGCTGATCTATATTTATATAATCAGGAGAGCTTGTAGGCTTCCTGTGATTGAAACAGCCTAAAATAATCTTTGCCCAAATTTTGTGCTGATCTTTCAAATCTCTTATTTTGTTGGAGGGAACCCCATGAGTGAAAATCTCTCTTGCAATAACAGCAGCATCTGAGCACCTTTCTGCCATGTCTATACAGCGAATGCCACCACCATTGTATCCAATCAGCCTTGCAATGTGATCTTCAGTAATCACAATTTTCTTTCCCATGATAAACGAAGTAACCTGATGAGTTGAGGAAGACGCATGTATCCATAATTCTTTAACCAAAATGGGGAACGTTGGACCCACCAACCTATCAAAGTACCTTTCCCAATCTTGTGCCTTAATTTCTTCAGACAAATCAAAGCCATTTTCCTTCAAACTGTTGAAATCAACTATCAATTCTGACAGAACTTCCAAGTTCTTAACCGGAGTAAGGAGTGTTCTGAAAGGAATCTGATACTGTTCAGAAGAAGCATCTTGCTGGGAACCTGCAGAACGAGTGCTAAAAGATGCCATGTTCACACAAGGGTTTTTGAGAAAAAAGCTTGAAAAGGGTTTCTTTGAAAAAAATTAACACATAGTAAGAACACAGAAAAATGTTGAAGATTTGTAAGTGACGGTAAAAAAGAATGAATGATGTTTAAGGCGTTTAAATAGGTTTCAAAAATGTTTTGAAAGCATAAACGTTTTAACAGAGAAAATTAAATCATGATTACTCGCATTTAATGTTGGCTGATTTTGGGGGGTTTAGAAAAGATATTTGGAACGGTTACCCATGACATGTGTCTCAATGCATCCAATCAGCGCTTTGCCTTCTCAGAAGCGTGCACGCGTGTTCTGACTCAGGAATTAGCTGATGACTGGATGACACTTGTTTGATTTAGTGAACAGCACATCTATCCTTGAAATGAAATGCTCAGATCTTTATGGATAGAATCTGATACAATCTGCATGTCTAAATTTCTGAAAGAAGATTGATCAGAAGTTCACAGTAAAATAAAACACATTTCTAAAGGTTAATATATAAAATTAAAACATTTTCACTCTGGACAGAGCTTCATGCTGAGATGTTTCAAAATGAAGTTGAACCTATCTTCAGAAAGTGGTTTTGTGAAGATATCAGCCCATTGATGGTCTGTATCAATAAATTTTAAGTTTAAAATGCCTTTCTGAATATAGTCCCTAATGAATGATGTTTTATTTCTGTATGCTTAGCCCTAGAGTGCAAAATTGGATTTTTACTTAAGTAAATGGCAGAAGTGTTGTCACAGAGTATAGGAATGTTTCTCTCAAATATCTGGAAGTATTCAAGCTAACTTTTCATCCAGAGCATTTGTGTGCTGCATCTTGCTGCTGCTATGTATTCAGCTTCTGCTGTTGATAGCGCAATTGTGGATTGCCTTTTGCTGGACCAAAAGATCAGATTTTCTCCCAGAAACTGGCAGCTTCCAGAAGTACTTTTACGCTCTACTCTGTCTCCAGCAAAGTCAGCATCACAGTAACCTACTAAGCTGTAATCACTAGATTTTCTATAAAATAAACCCAGACTAGTAGTACCTTTCAGATACTTGAAAATTCGCTTAACAGCTGTTAAGTGAGATTCTCTAGGATCTGATTGGAATCTTGCACAAATGCATACACTGAATAAAATATCAGGCCTTGAAGCCGTCAGATAAAGAAGAGAACCAATCATACCTCTGTAGACCTTCTGTTCTACCTTTTTGCTTACCTCTTCTCTTTCCAGAATGCACGTGGGATGCATTGGAATCTTTGATGATTTACATTCTGAGAGATCAAATTTCTTCAGAAGTTCTCTGACATATTTGCTTTGATGAATGTAAGTTCCCTCTGGAGTTTGATTAATCTGAATTCCCAGAAAGAATTTCAGTTCCCCCATGAGGCTCATCTCAAATTCTGCCTGCATAGACTTAGCAAATTTTCTTCCAAGAGAAGGATTAGTAGATCCAAATATAATATCGTCAACATAAATCTGACACACTAAGATGTCATTCTTAACTATCTTATAGAATAAGGTCGTGTCCACTTTCCCTCTGGTGAATTCCTTTTTTAACAGAAAGTTACTTAGTCTTTCATACCAAGCTCTGGGAGCTTGTTTCATACCATACAATGACTTCTTTAGTTTGAAAACATACTCTGGATTTTTTGTGCTTTCAAAACCAGGGGGTTGGTGCACATAAACCTCTTCTTCTATATAGCCATTTAAGAATGCACTCTTGACATCCATCTGATATAGAGTGATGCCTTTATTAACAGCAAAAGAAATTAAAAGTCTGATAGATTCTAACCTGGCGACTGGAGCAAAGGTTTCTGTATAGTCTATCCCCTCTTGCTGACTATAACCTTGTGCTACTAGTCGTGCCTTATTTCTGATGACTTCACCTTGTTCGTTCAGTTTGTTTCTGAACACCTATTTTGTTCCAATGACGTTGAATCCTTTTGGTCTGGGAACTAGATCCCACACGTCATTTCTGGTGAATTGATTCAGCTCTTCTTGCATTGCTAGAATCTAGTCGTTGTCCAGAAGTGCTTCATTAATTGAAGAGGGTTCAATCAAAGAAACAAGTCCCATGAGGGATTCTTCAGAGTTTCTGAAGTTGGCTCTTGTTCTGATTGGATCTTCCTTTCTTCCTAAGATTGTTTCTTCTGGGTGATCCATGCTGCTTCTGGATAGTCTTTTCTGAGGTTGATCAACAGATGTTGCTGGATTTCTCGCAGTGCCTCTTTCTGATGTTTAAGGAGTGTCTTTGTTGAGAGCTTCTGACTTGTCTTCAGAACCTGTGAATTCAACTTTCATACCTGCAAAGACTTCATTCTGCTTTATCTTTTCAGAGTTAAGCTTATCATCAAAACAAACACTGATTGATTCTTCCACAATCTGTGTTTCTGTATTGTATACTATGTACCCTCTTGAGCGTTCAGAGTATCCTAACATAATACACTTATGTGCTTTAGAGTCAAACTTGTTCAAATAATTTTTTGTGTTTAACATAAAACAAGTACATCCAAATGGATGAAAATATGAAATGTTGGGCTTTCTGTTCTTCCATAATTCATATGGAGTCTTTTCCAGAATAGGTCTTATGGAGATTCTATTCTGAATGTAGCACGCTGTGTTTATTGCCTCTGCCCAGAAGATCTTAGAAACGTTTGTCTCATTGATCATGGTTCTGGCCATTTCTTGCAATGTTCTGTTCTTTCGTTCTACAACTCCATTTTGCTGGGGAGTTCTAGGACAATAGAAATCATGCAGAATGCCTCTGTCATTAAAGAATGACTCAAAATCTTTGTTTTCAAATTCTCCACCATGATCACTTATGACTTTAACGATTCTAAGATCCTTTTCATTCTGAACTTGGTTACAGAAGGTGACAAACACAGAGTGTGACTCGTCCTTGTGTCTTAAGAACTTTACCCATGTCCATCTGCTATAGTCATCTACGATTACTAACCCATACTTCTTGCCATTGACTGAAGAAGTTTTTATTGGTCCAAATAAGTCAATGTGCATAATTTCTAATGGCTTAGAGGTGGAAACAACATTTTTGGATTTGAAAGCAGGATTTGCAAACTTGCCTTTCTGACATGCTTCACACAGAGCATCTGAATTGAACTTCAAGTTAGGAAGTCCTCTGACCAGATTGAGTTTGTTAATCTGAGATATTCTTCTCATACTAACATTCCCCAATCTTCTGTGCCAGATCCATTGCTCGTTGTTAACAGACAGAAGACACTTTACATTCTGACTTTTCAGTTCAAAAAGTTTGATTTTATAAATGTTGTTTTTCCTCTTTCCATTAAATAGGATAGTCCCATCTTTCTGACTAACAGCTTTACATGATTTTTGATTAAAGATTATATCATAACCGTTATCACTTAATTGACTTATGGATAACAGATTATGCATTAATCCATCTACTAATAGAACATTATTTATAGAGGGAAGATTTCCATTACCTACTATTCTAGAGCCAATGATCTTTCCCCTCTGATTGCCTCCAAAGCCTACGTGGCCTCCAGGCTTAAGTTCCAGGCTTTGGAACATATGCCTTCTTCCCGTCATGTGTCGTGCGCAGCCAGAGTCCAGGTACCATGACTGGTGTTTCTGATTTGCTGCTAAAGATATCTGCAACATGTATTATTTTATCCTTAGGTACCCATATTTTCTTGGGTTCTGATTTGTTAGTTTACCAAAACTTTGGTTGAATTTTGGTTTCACAGAATAATTATTACTAGTATATTTAATGTCATGTGTGTGACCATACACAAAGTGTGAATTCAGAGGAGTGCGTTTAATAATTAGATCCATGGCATTCTTTGGTGTAGGTACCTTACCTTGGTATCCTATTCCCTTTCTGCCATTTCTGCTAACTCCATAGATCATTGAAGCCATTTTGCTTCTATCTATGCTTTTAGCAAGGAACTTCTGAAAGCTGTGATCATACTCCTTGATGATCTCATCAGCGCTGCTGGGAGTTTCAGAAGTTGTTTCCTTCTGATAGTTTTGTAAAAGATTTTCTAGTTTTGAAATTTTATTTTTCAGCTCAGAATTTTCCAATTTGAGACTCTCAGTTTTATCAGAGTCAGAATCAAGATTCCTTTTCAGGTTTCTGAATTTAACTCTGATCTGCTGATATTTTTCCTGAATTTTGTTAAGGCTTTCAGCAAGTTCAGCCTTAGTAAAATTAATTGCAAAGTCAGGGAATACCTCTTCGGTGTCTGATTCAGAGTCTGATTCAGACGCTTCACTGTCTTCTGATATGTTAGCCATGAGAGCTATGTTTGCTCTCTCATCATCTGATTCTGAGTCAGCTTCAGAAGAGTCAGAGTCATCCCATGTAGCCATGAGACTCTTCTTCTTTTCCCTTCCAAACTTCTTTTTGGGCTTTTCCCTCTGAAGCTTTGGACAGTCACTCTTGTAGTGTCCTTGCTCGTTGCACTCATAGCAGATGATGTCCTTGGTGTTTGGCTTTCTGCTTCCTGAGGAGCCTTCAGATCTTCTGAATCCAGAGGAGGAGTCTGATCTTCTGTATCTGGAGAAGGACTCATTCTGATCGGATCTTCTGGTATTCCTGAACTTTCTTTGCCTCTGCTTCCATAGTTGGTTCACTCTTCTGGAGAGGATGGAAAGTTCGTCTTCTTCTGATGAGGACCCATCAGAGGTTTCTTCAACAGCCTGCAAAACTTTGGAGTCAGATTTTCTGTTAGATTTTAAGGCTAAAGGCTTACCTTGCTTCTGAGGTTCATCAGCTTCTAGCTCTATCTCGTGACTTCTGAGGGAGCTGATAAATTCCTCCAGAGAGATTTTGTTGAGATCTTTAGCTAGCTTCAGCGCTATAACCATTGACCTCCACTGTTTTGGCAAGCTTCTGATGATCTTCTTGACATGATCAGCAGTAGAATACCCTTTATCCAGAACATTGAGACCAGCCACCAGAATTTGAAATCTTGAGAACATCATTTCAATTGATTCACTTTCTTCCATTTTGAATGCCTCATACTTTTGAATGAGCGCAAGAGCTTTAGTTTCTTTGACCTGAATGTTGCCTTCATGCGTCATTCTGAGAGAGTCAAACATACTCTTTGAAGTGTCTCTGTTAGATATCTTTTCATATTCAGCGTAAGAGATGGCGCTGAGAAGAATAGTTCTGGCCTTGTGGTGATTTTTGAAGTCACGCTTTTGTTGATCAGACATTGCCTTCCTGTCAATCTTCTGACCACTTGCATTCACTGGGTGCGTGTATCCATCTGTCACCATGTCCCACAGATCAGCATCATGTGCCAAAAAGAAGCTTTCTATTTTGTCTTTCCAGTAATCAAAATTCTCTCCATCAAAGACTGGAGGTTTGCCGCTGAATCTGTCTCTATCTTCATTGTTGTCTTTGCTGGTGTGTTGATATGTTCCTGCCATTGTGTTTTTCTGACGTTGGATCTTGTACTGACACGGTTAAGTGTTTTAGCTAAGAACCAGACGCTCTTATGCCAATTGAATAAGTGAAAACACAAGAAGGAGGGTTGAATTATAAAACTTGAAATCAAATGCAGACAACACGTTATTTTTATTCTGGTTCGTTTGATCTCAAACTACTCCAGTCCACCTGTCAAGGTGATTTTGCCTCTCTCCAACGAGGTCTTAATCCACTATATTCAACTGAATATTACAACTGCTAAAGCCTTCTTGAGTCTAAACCACAAACCGGTTTCTCAAGGAAATTCTTTCTTACAGATAAATGAATACTATGTGTGTTGAATGGTTTCTACAAAAACTTTATATCACAACTGTGATAATACACAAATTAAGCTTATGTGAAACTAGGATGCTATAACTATAGAGTAAGCAATTTGAGAGATATAGCAAGTTGTATGAGTGAGGATGAAGATGATTTGCTTTATGCGTGTAAAGAGTTGTAGAGCATTAGCCAATTAATTTCTCACTGACTTGTTTATATAGCCTTGGAAAAGATACGTTGTAGTCAATTATACCATTTCAATACCCATTACGTTCTTTCCATATTGAGAAGATCTTTGTCTTGGATTACGTCCGTTGGTAATAAAGTGTCTTGAATGCACAGTACCGTTGTCAATTAAGCGTGTTATTGGCTTTGGCTTATTCTGACGCTTCTAGGTGCTGATGATATTGTTTTGGTCTTGATCAGAGTTTAGAGTATGTTAAGCGCAGATCTTTTCATCAAGCTTTAGCGTAAGCACATGCTTTGATCTTCTGATGCTGGCATATGATATTTCATCTTTTGATGCTGATGTTGACATTCTTATGCTGATATCCATCAGAGTTTCTGTAAATGCACAATATAATTTTTAGGTAGCATATATGTCTCATATGAATTATACAATTTATTTAATCTAGCATTTTGTTATCATCAAAACTTTAAGTTAGGGTAGTAGATTCAAACTTTGTTCTAACAAGATGATCTTGAGGACATATTAGGACAATTATGAGAATTTTAGTCCTTTATGGTTCACACATCTTGATGAAAATAGAAACCCTAATTTGAGGTATACTGCCTTAGGAGATAGTTTGTCTGGTCAACTCTTGGACTTCCTTGAGCAATTTAGGGACCTCACCTGCCATGTGTTGAGAAATATGGGTGGGAAAATTTTTGGGTACAACACAAAGCAAACAAGTCCTTAGTTTTGGCTTGTATGGAGTTTTATAGGTAAGTTCCCTCTTGAAGCTAGTTGGCTTATACCTGTCCTAGTAATAGTAATCGGGTTCTAAGGAGCTCAATATCATTGGATTGTTTCCTTGGTCATTGTTTTAGCTCAAGCCTCTTTAATGGCGACCGAAATATATCAAGAAACCAAACCTCAATGAGTGTAGTATCGAGTATCTACCAACATCGGATTGCACCAAAGCCGGTCATCTCACTACATCCTAAAGGCTAAGTTGGTCAAGGAAAGGTTCTAGAAGTTCATTAGTGCTTCATGACATCACTCAGCGGCCCTGTATTCTCTTTGATTAACTCAAAGGATACCGGTACCCACAAATATGTCTTACTAACGTATCTATTGCTTAGACCATGTCAGTATACCCCGCACAGTTTCCACAACGTATTACTACTTACCTATAATGTATCCCAAATTCGGGTAGAGGATTCAAACCCAAACAAAGAACCATAATGTAAAGCATACAAGTCAAACAATTTAAGCAAATAAATGTGATCTATCCCTAAGGTAACCCCAATTTAAGAAATAATCCCCAGCAGAGTCGCCATTTCTGTGATACGGTGGGAGAGCTGACTTTGAGGTTTTACGTTTGTGTTCACAAATGTTGTTGTTTAGAAAGAGTCGCCACCGAATTTATTTTATCCAAAAAGGAAAGGTGAAAAAGAACAGGAAAGACCTTTAGAGATTTCTTCTTGAGTTCGGGGGGTAGATTATGAAAAGGGAAGGTATTAGCACCCTTTTCATCCATGGTTTTCCATGGGATCTTAGTTACTTGCTAAATGACTTGGTTTTGTTTGAATGTGCTTGTAGTGTGTGTTTTGAAAGTATTTTTGAAAATGGAACTTCATAATGGTTCTCGTTTATATAAGAACGCCTCCAAAGTGTTTGTTTCGAAAATAGTTCAAAGGTGTGTTTGTGAGATGTGTTTTTGAAAGTATTTTGAAAATGTAACTTTGTAATGATTCTCGTTTCTATAAGAACGCATACAAAGTGTTTGTTTCGAAAATAGTTCAAAGATGAGAGTGTGGGTGTATAAAAATGTTTTTGTTGTGAGCAAGCGAGTAACTAAGAGTGAACCTACCTACTCAAAAGGTCTTAAATGTTCTTTTCCCTCTCCTTTAGATGTGGCTATCTTACCATTGATTTGGTAAGAAGCTCCATCGTCGGATGTGAAGGGACGGGCATTGGGACGTTTGTATGACCATGATAGCAATGTTGTGAGATGACTTAGCACTTTTCTTTTAGGGACTAAGATCATTTTGAAAGGCAACTTTGATAGCTTCATCGAGGGACTATGATCTTGTATTTTTCAATTTATTTGTGCTAAGACATCCCACATGCATAACATGGCCATTTTTGTAAGGCAACAAGTGGAATTACCCTAAGGGTGCATGTGTGCAAGTGTGTTTGATTGCAATCATTTTTCTTTGATTTTTGGTGGTCTATTTGTTGATTTTATATCTTGCCATACACGCCTAATTACTATACAGTATAAGTAAAATAGTAAATTGCGGAAAATGAAATTCTACGTTATTACAAAGTTTAGGGGATGGGGGTACATATTTATGAATGAGGGTTGCAAGTAAAATTAAATCCTAAGTTACTATTACAACCACATTGAATGAATAAGAATGTACAAGAAAATGTGAAATGAACTTGTTTTGTCTTAAGAAAATACTTTTGATCTTTTGTTTTTAAGAAATAAAATAAAGCATGAAAGAAATATTTTTGGTGTTTGTTGATTAATGGAATAGAAAATGATAGAAAAAATAGTGAGAAAAAGGAAAAATAGAATCAGCGTATTGCTGATTAAAGGAGGTCAGAAGTTCTGACTCTGGCGTACTGCAAAACAGAAATCCTGTTCGTGAAAAAATAAGTAAAGTCAGAAGTTCTGAGTCCACTGGGAACATTGTAGTTTTCAGAAGTTCTGATACCACAGGCAACAAAGCAGATTTCAGAAGTTCTGATACCACTGGCAGAACTTGGTCTCTTTGTCTCTATGCTAGTCAGAACATCTGCAACTTGGTCATTTCTCCATAAAACAGAAGATATGCATAGGACTGTTATGGCAGGTGTCATAGTGTTTCAGAAAGAAGAAATATCAGAAATATAAAGCAGAGGCAAGTATGAATTTGCTAATCCTAATTCTGAGTTCTAATTTCTTCAAGAAGTTCTGAACTGATTTATTCTCTACTTAGGCAGGCAGATGAATGAAATCTCAAAATATGTACAACATCAGAAACATGATATCTACATTGTATTTTTGAGCATGCAAATCTGGTAATGCTTAATTAACATGGTGAGAGTCAGCAGAAGCTTACCTTGCAGCTAGAAGAGGTTCTGTGAACCAGAGTTAACCTCAACTCTGATGATGTTCTGAGCAACTTCTTCACATACTCAGTAGGCTGGAAGTTTTCAACTTCTGGGACAGCAGAGAGGTGATGTTCTGATTTCTTTGAGTGGATGGATGGAGAGTGTAGGGTAGTATGAATATATAATTTAGGGAAGTTTCTAATATGTGAATCAGAAATTGTGTGGATGGTTTTAGTCAAGAAACACTTGGGAACAAATGGAGTTTGAATGCAAGGAATCAAGAGTTGACAGGTTTTGTATATTGTGTTTACAGTTTCTGGATTCTTGGAATTTTGCAGGGGTTCAAGGCTTTTCTTTCTAAAATTTTCGACCTCTTTTAAATGGCCAAAGGTGTTCTATTTATAGGCAAAGGTTTTGTAGTTTGGAGAGATCAAGTGGCGCCAACATCATACGCTAGATGCTAACTTGTTCTTGAAGCAAGTTCAAAAAGGTGTGATAGTTGGCAGTTTTTAGCCTAGACTGGATTAGAAAGCAGGGATTAAGGAAAAGTAAACCCAAAAAAACTAAAGCACGCATGGGCCCTCACATATTTCTGTACAAAAGTTTCTTTTAAGGATAGCAAAGGTACTTTCTATGCCACACGTGGGGAGATCCTTTGGATAAAGACTCAAAAGTGGTTGTGAGCATTAAATGAGCATTAAATGATGATGACATTTGTCAAAATCAGAAATCCTGTAATGTGAGATTTTACATCATTGCTTAATTCTGGATCAGAAGTTCCACTTCAGCGTAACCTAGAACAAACATCCAACTTCTGATCTTTGTATCTTGTTGCCTCAGCATGCTCTGAAGGATCCCTCAAACTTTCCAGTAAGCTTGCAGTATGCTTTGTAACCTTCTTTGATTTACCTTTGCAAACTCTAGATTAGAAGTTCTGCTTCAGCGTAGCATCCAATCTTCTGATCCTCTCATCTTCTGGCTTCAGCATATTCTGAAGGAGCTTTCAGACGTTCCAGGAAGATTTGGATCACGCTTTATAAGCTCCTTTGATTTACCCTTGTAAACTCTGGCTGAAGCTTTGTGAAAACTTGCCCAGAAGTTCTGACCAAACTTTGTCTTAAAAGTGTCCAAAATTTGCTGGGTGTTTCAGTTTCAAGGACGTGTCTTTGAGGAGTTATAACTTGAAATCCTATCATTTCTGGGAGAAGCTTTGTTCAGCAATGTTCTATATCTTGTGGGGGTCTATAACTCTTGTGTCAGAGGCTGATCCAGAATCAACTTGCATCAAGGTGAAAATCTGGCCAGAAGTTCTGAGT